>CM062296.1:868434959-868972459 GCA_031216915.1 Pictodentalium vernedei | reverse complement strand
ATTTGTTTTTCTATGGATTATTGGGTTATCCCTTAGGAAAGACATTTGTTTTTCTACGGATTATTAGGATTTTCCCTCTGGAAAAGACATTTGTTTTTCTATGGATTATTAGGATTTTTCCTCTGGAAAAGACATTTGTTTTTCTATGAATTATTAGGATTTTCCCTCTGGAAAAGACATTTGTTTTTCTACGGATTATTGGGTTTTCCTTTCAGAAAGACATTTGTTTTTCTATGTATTATTGGGTTTTCCCTTCGGAAAGACATTTGTTGTTCTACGGACACACTAGTTAAATGGTCATATGACACACTAGTTAAATTGTCAGCT
The DNA here is from genome assembly GCA_031216915.1 of Pictodentalium vernedei. Lineage (NCBI taxonomy): Eukaryota > Metazoa > Mollusca > Scaphopoda > Dentaliida > Dentaliidae > Pictodentalium > Pictodentalium vernedei. The sequence goes on along the minus strand of CM062296.1, from coordinate 868,972,132 downwards.
GACATACTAGTTAAATTGTCAGCTGACACACTAGTTATATTGTCATCCGACACACTAGTTAAATTGTCAGCTGACACCCTAGTTATATTGTCATCTGACACACTAGTTATATTGTCATCTGACACACTAGTTATATTGTCATCTGACACACTAGTTAAATTGTCATCCGACACACTAGTTAAATTGTCATCTGACACACTAGTTAAATTGTCATCTGACACACTAGTTAAATTGTCAGCTGACACACTAGTTAAATTGTCAGCTGACACACTAGTTAAATTGTCATCCGACACACTAGTTAAATTGTCATCTGACACACTAGTTAAATTGTCAGCTGACACACTAGTTAAATTGTCATCTGACACTCTAGTTAAATTGTAAACTGACACACTAGTTAAATTGTCATCTGACACACTAGTTAAATTGTCATCTGACACACTAGTTAAATTGACAGCTGAAACACTAGTTAAATTGTCAGCTGACACACTAGTTAAATTGTCAGCTGACACGCTAGTTAAATTGTCATCTGACACACTAGTTAAATTGTCATCTGACACACTAGTTAAATTGTCAGCTGACACACTAGTTAAATTGTCATCTGACACACTAGTTAAATTGTCATGAGACACACTAGTTAAATTGTCATCTGACACACTAGTTAAATTGTCATCTGACACACGTGTTAAATAGTCATGTGACACAGTAGTTAAATTGTCATCTGACAAACTAGTTAAATGGTCATCTGACACACTAGTTAAATTGTCATGTGACACAGTAGTTAAATGGTCATCTGACACACTAGTTAAATTGTCATCTGACACACAAGTTAAATTGTCTTCTGACACACGAGTTAAATCGTCATCTGACACACTAGTTAAATTGTCATCTGACACACTACTTAAATTGTAATCTGATGCACTAGTTAAATTGTCACCTGACACACTAGTTAAATTGTCATCTGATGCACTAGTAAAATTGTCATCCGACACACTAGTTAAATTGTCATCTGACACACTAGTTAAATTGTCATGTGACACATTAGTTAAATTGTTATCCGACACACTAGTTAAATTGTCATCTGACACATTAGTTAAATTGTCATGTGACACAGTAGTTAAATTGTCATCTGACACACTAGTCAAATGGTCATCTGACACATTAGTTAAATTGTCATCCGACACACTAGTTAAATTGTCATGTGACACACTAGTTAAATTGTCATCTGACACACTAGTTAAATTGTCATGTGACACAGCAGTTAAATTGTCATCTGACACACTAGTTAAATTGTTATCTGACACACTAGTTAAATTGTCATGTGACACAGTAGTTAAATGGTCATCTGACACACTAGTTAAATTGTCAAGAGACATACTAGTTAAATGGTCATCTGACACACAAGTTAAATTGTCATCTGACACACTAGTTAAATGGTCATCTGACACACTAGTTAAATTGTTATCCGACACACTAGTTAAATTGTCATCTGACATACTTGTAAAATTATCATCTGACACACTAGTTAAATGGTCATCTGACACACTAGTTAAATTGTCATGTGACACACTAGTTAAATTGTCATCTGACACACTAGTTAAATTGTCATCTGACACCATAGTTAAATTGTCATCTGACACACTAGTTAAATTGTCTTCTGACACACTAGTTAAAATGTCATTTGATATACTAGTTAAATTGTCATCTGACACATTAGTTAACCCTTTACCTAACATGAAAAGCAGACGACACTTGCAAAAAATATTCTTGAATACCTAATTTTTTTCATTTTTCTTCTCAAAAACATAGGTTATGACACCTCGTTGGAACGAGCTCGACGACCTCGTTCCAACGAGGGGTCATAACCTATGTTTTTCAGACAAAAAATGAAAATTAATTGGCGATGTTTGAGAATAGCGCTGGCCGGTTTTGGCCGTTACATTAGGTAAAGGGTTAAATTGTCATTTGACACACTAGTTAAATTGTCATCTGACACACTAGTTAAACTGTCATCTGACACACTAGTTAAATGGTCATCTGACAGACTTGTTAAATTGTCATCTGACACATTAGTTAAATTATCATCTGACACACTAGATAAATTGACATCTGAAACAGTAGTTAAATTGTCATCTGACACACTAGTTAAATTGTCATGTGACACACTAGTTAAATTGTCATCTGACATACTAGTTAAATGGTCATCTGACACATGAGTTAAATTTTCATCTGACACACTAGTTAAATTGTCATCTGACACACGAGTTACATTGTCATCTGACACACTAGTTAAATTGTCATGTGACACACTAGTTAAATGGTCATCTGGCATACTAGTTAAATGGTCATCTGACACATGAGTTAAATGGTCATCTGACACACTAGTTAAATTGTCATCTGACATACTAGTTAAATGGTCATCTGACACATGAGTTAAATTGTCATCTGACACACTAGTTAAATTGTCATGTGACAGACTGGTTAAATGGTCATTTGACATACTAGTTAAATGGTAATCTGACACATGAGTTAAATGGTCATCTGACACATTAGTTAAATTGTCATCTGACATACTAGTTAAACGGTCATCTGACACATGAGTTAAATTGTCATCTGACACACTAGCTAAATTGTCAGCTGACACACTAGTTAAATTGTCATCTGACACATGAGTTAAATGGTCATCTGACACACTAGTTAGATTGTCATCTGACACACTAGTTAAATTGTCATCTGACACACTGGATAAATTGTCATCTGACACACTAGTTAAATTGTCATGTGACACACTAGTTAAATTGTCATCTGACACACTAGATAAATTGTCATCTGACACACTAGTTAAATTGTCATGTGACACACTAGTTAAATGGTCATCTGACACACTAGTTAAATTGTCATCTGACACACTAGATAAATTATCATGTGACACACTAGTTAAATTGTCATCTGACATACTAGTTAAATGGTCATCTGACACACTAGTTAAATTGTCATCTGACAAACTAGTTAAATTATCATGTGACACACTAGTTAAATTGTCATGTGACACACTAGTTAAATTGTGATCTGACATACTAGTTAAATGGTCATCTGACACATGAGTTAAATGGTCATCTGACATACTAGTCAAATTGTCATCTGACACATTAGTTAAATTGTCATCTGACACACTAGATAAATTGTCATTTCATACACTAGATAAATTGTCATCTGACACAGTAGTTAAATTGTCATCTGACACATGAGTTAAATTGTCATCTGACACACTAGTTAAATTGTCATGTGACACACTAGTTAAATGGTCATCTGACATACTAGTTAAATGGTCATCTGACACATGAGTTAAATGGTCATCTGACACACTAGTTAAATTGTCATCTGACACACTAGTTAAATTGTCAGCTGACACACTAGTTAAATTGTCATCTGACACAAGAGTTAAATGGTCATCTGACACACTAGTTAAATTGTCATCTGACACACTAGTTAAATTGTCATCCGACACACTAGATAAATTGTCATCTGACACACTAGTTAAATTGTCAGGTGACACATTAGTCAAATTGTCATCTGACACACTAGATAAATTGTCATCTGACACACTAGTTAAATTGTCATGTGACACACTAGTTAAATAGTCATCTGACACACAAGTTAAATTGTCATCTGACACACTAGATAAATTGTCATCTGACACACTAGTTAAATTGGCATGTGACACACTAGTTAAATTGTCATCTGACATAATAATTAAATTGTCATGTGACACACTAGTTTAATTGTCATGTGACACACTAGTTAAATTGTCATCTGACACACTAGTTAAATTGTCATGTGACACACTAGTTAAATTGTCATCCGACACACTAGTTAAATTGTCATCTGACACACTAGTGGATAAAATAGTTTAATTTCTCATCATCTGCGAGTAGTGGACATGTTGGACGCCTCAACATTTCAGTTTAGTTTGATACAGAAAACATTGCGTTATTTAAATTAAATTGGCGTTCAATTCCCACTGTGATATAAGCCTACCTCTGTACTTACTCCACCTCCCACGGTGATATAAACCTACCTCTGTACTTACGACAACTCCCACAGTAATATAAGCCTACCTTTGCACTTACTTCGACTCCCACTGTGATATAAGCCTACCTTTGTACTTACTTCACCGCCCTCTGTCCGTGATATAAGCCTACCTTTGTACTTACTTCAACTCCCACTGTGATATAAGCCTATCTTTGTACTTACTTCACCGCCCTCTGTCTATGATATAAGCCTACCTCTGTACTTACTTCACCTCCCACTGTGATATAAGCCTACATTTGTACTTACTTTACCTCCCACTGTGATATAAGCCTACCTTTGTACTAACTTCACCGCCCTCTGTGATATAAGCCTACCTTTGTACTTACTTCACCTCTCATTGTGATATAAGCCTACCTTTGTACTTACTTCACCTCCCACTGCGATATAAGCCTACCGTTGTACTTACTTCACTTCCACTGCGACATAAGCCTACGTTTGTACTAATTTCACCTCCCACAGTGATATAAGCCTACCTTTGTACTTACTTCACCTTCCACTGTGATATAAGCAGACCCTTATACTTACTTTACCTCAAAGTGTGATATAAGGCTACCTTTGTACTAACTTCACCGCCCTCTGTGATATAAGCCTACCTTTGTACTTACTTCACCTCTCATTGTGATATAAGCCTACCTTTGTACTTACTTCACCTCCCACTGCGATATAAGCCTACCGTTGTACTTACTTCACTTTCACTGCGACATAAGCCTACGTTTGTACTAATTTCACCTCCCACAGTGATATAAGCCTACCTTTGTACTTACTTCACCTTCCACTGTGATATAAGCAGACCCTTATACTTACTTAACCTCAAACTGCGATATAAGCCTACCTTTGTACTTACTTCACCTCCCACTGTGATATAAGTCTACCTTTGTACTTACTTCACCGCCTTCGGTCTGTGATATAAGCCTACCTTTAAACTTACTTCACCTACCACTGTGATGTAAGCCTACCTTTGTACTTACTTCACCACCCACTGAGATATAAGCCTACCTTTGTATTTACTTCACCTCCCACTGTCATATGAGCCTACCTTTGTCCTTGATTCACCTCCCACTGTGAGATAAGCCTACCTTTGTACTTACTTCACCTCCCACTGTGATATAAGCCTATCTTTGTACTTACTTCACCTCCCACTGTGATATAAGCCTACCTTTGTACTTACTTCACCTCCCACTGTGATATAATCATACCTTTGTACTTACTTCACTTCTCACTGTGATATAAGCCTACCTTTTTACTTACTTCACCGCCCTCTGTCTGTGATATAAGCCTACCTTTGTACTTACTTCACCTCCCAATGTGATATGAGCCTACCTTTGTACTTACTTCACCGCCCTCTGTCTGTGATATAAGCCTACATTTGTACTTACTGCACCTCTTACTGTGATATAAGCCTACCCGTGTACTTACTTCACCGCCCTCTGTCTGTGATATAAGCCTACCTTTGTACTTACTTCACCTCCCACTGTGATATAAGCCTACCTTTGTACTTACTTCACATCCCACTGTGATATAAGCCCACCTTTGTACTTACTTCACCTCCCACTGTGATATAAGCCTACCTTTGTACTTACTTCACCTCCGACTGTGATATAAGCCTACCATTGTACTTACTTCACCTCCCACTGTGATATAAGCCTACCCTTGTACTTACTTTACCGCCCTCTGTCTGTGATACAAGACTACCGTTGTACTTCTTCACCTCCCACTGTGATATAAGCCTACCTTTGTACTTATATCACCTCCCACTGTGATACAATCCTACATTTGTACTTACTTCACCTCTCACTGTAATATAAGCCAACCTTTGTACTCACTTCACCCCCCACTGCGACATAAGCTTACCTTTGTACTAATTTCACCTCCCACTGTGATATAAGCCTACCTTTGTACTTACTTCACCGCCCTCTGTCTGTGATATAAGCTTACCTGTGTACTTACTTCACCTCCCAATGTGATATGAGCCTACATTTGCACTTACTTCACCGCCCTCTGTCTGTGATATAAGCCTACCTTTGTACTTACTTCACCGCTCTCTGTCTGTGATTTTAGCCTACCTTTGTACTTACTTCACCTCCCACTGTGATATAAGCCTACCTCTGTACTTACTTCACCTCCCACTGTGATATAGGCCTACCTTTGTATTTTCTTCACCTCCCACTGTGATATAAGCCTACCTTTGTACTTACTTCACCGCCCTCTGTCTGTGATATAAGCCTACCTTTGTACTTACTTCACCTCCCACTGTGATATAATCCTACCTTTGTACTTACTTCACTTCTCACTGTGATATAAGCCTACCTTTGAACTTACTCCACCTCCCACTGTCATATAAGCCTACCTTTGTACTTAGGTCTCCTCCCCCTGTGATATAAGCCTACCTTTGTATTTACTTCACGTCCCGCTGTCATATGAGCCTACCTTTGTACTTACTTTACTTCTCACAGTGGTATAAGCCTACCTTTGTACTTACTTCATCTCCCACTTTGATATAAGCCTACCTTTGTACTTACTTCACCGCCCTCTGTCTGTGATATAAGCCTACCTTTGTACTTACTTCACCTCCCACTGTGATATAAGCCTACCTTTGTACTTACTTCACCTACCACTGTGATATAATCCTACCTTTGTACTTACTTCACTTCTCACTGTGATATGAGCACACCTTTGAACTTACTCCACCCCCCACTGTCATATAAGCCTACCTTTATACTTACTGCTCCTCCCACTGTGATATGAGCCTACCTTTGTATTTACTTCACGTCCCACTGTCATATGAGCCTACCTTTGTACTTACTTCACTTCTCACTGTGATATAAGCCTACCTTTGTACTTACTTCACCTCCCACTGTGATATAAGCCTACCTTTGTACTTACTTCACCGCCCTCTGACTGTGATATAAGCCTACCTTTGTACTTACTTCACCGCTCTCGGTCTGTGATATAAGCCTACCTTTGTACTTAGTTCACCCCCCACTGGGATATAAGCCTACCTTTGTACTTAGTTCACACCCACTGTGATATAAGCCTACCTTTGTACTTACTTTACCTCCCACTGTGATATAAGCCTACCTTTGCACTTACTTCTCCTCCCACGGTGATATAAGCATACCTTCGTACTTACTTCTCCTCCCACTGTGATATAAGCCTATCTTTGTACTTACTTCACCGCCCTCCATCTGTGATATAAGCCTACCTACGTACTTACGTCACCTCCCAATGTGATATAAGCCTACCTTTGAACTTACTTCACCTCCCACTGTGCTATAAGCCTACCTTTGTACTTACTTCTCTTCCCACTGCGATATAAGCCTAACTTTGTATTTACTTCACCTCCCACTGTCACATAACACTACCTTCGTACTTACTTCTCCTCCCACTGTGATATAAGACTACCTTTGTATTTACTTCACCTCCCACTGTGATATAAGCCTACCTTTGAACTCACTTCACCTCCGACTGTGATATAATCCTACCTTTGTACTTACTTCACTTCTCACTGTGATATAAGCATACCCTTGGACTTATTCCACCCCCAACTGTGATATAAGCCTACCTTTGTACTTACTTCTCCTCCCCCTGTGATATAAGCCTACATCTGTACTTATTTTACTTCTCACAGTGATATAAGCCTACTTTTGTAGTTACTTCATCTCCCACTTTGATATTAGCCTACCTTTGTACTTACTTCACCGCCCTCTGTCTGTGATATAAGCCTGCCTTTGTACTTACTTCACCTCCCACTGTGATATAAGCCTACCTTTGTACTTACTTCACCTCCCATTGTGATATAATCCTACCTCTGTACTTACTTCTCTTCTCACTGTGATATGAGCATACCTTTGAACTTACTCCACCTCCCACTGTCATATAAGCCTACCTTTGCACTAACTTTTCCTCCCACTGTGATATAAGCCTACCTTTGTATGTACTTCACGTCCCACTGTCATATGAGCCTACCTTTGTACTTACTTCACTTCTCACTGTGATATAAGCATACCTTTGGAATTACTCCACCTCCCACTGTGATATAAGCCTACCTTTGTACTTACTTCTCCTCCCACTGTGATATAAGCCTACCTTTGTACTTTCTTCACCACCCACTGGGATATAAGCCTACATTTGTACTTACTTCACCTCCCACTGTGATATAATCCTACCTTTGTACTTACTTCACCTTCACTGTGATATAAGCCTACCTTTGTACTTACTTGACCGCCCTCTGTCTGTGAGGCAAGCCTACCTTTGTACTTAGTTCACCCCCCACTGGGATATAAGCCTACCTTTGTACTTACTTCACCTCCCACTGTGATATAAGCCTACCTTTGTACTTACTCCACCTCCCACTGTCATATAAGCCTACCTTTGCACTAACTTTTCCTCCCACTGTGATATAAGCCTACCTTTGTATGTACTTCACGTCCCACTGTCATATGAGCCTACCTTTGTACTTACTTCACTTCTCACTGTGATATAAGCATACCTTTGGAATTACTCCACCTCCCACTGTGATATAAGCCTACCTTTGTACTTACTTCTCCTCCCACTGTGATATAAGCCTACCTTTGTACTTTCTTCACCTCCCACTGGGATATAAGCCTACATTTGTACTTACTTCACCTCCCTCTGTGATATAATCCTACCTTTGTACTTACTTCACCTCCCACTGTGATATAAGCCTACCTTTGTACTTACTTCACCGCTCTCTGTCTGTGATATAAGCCTACCTTTGTACTTAGTTCACCTCCCACTGGGATATAAGCCTACCTTTGTACTTACTTCACCTCCCACTATGATATAAGCCTACCTTTGTACTTACTTCACCCCCCACTGTGATGTAATCCTACCATTGTACTTACTTCACCGCCCTCTGTCTGTGATGTAAACCTACCTTTGTACTTACTTCACCTCCCAGTGTGATATGATCCTACCCTTGTACTTACTCCACCGCCCTCTGTCTGTGATGTAAGCGTACCTTTGTACTTACTTCACCTCCCACTGTGATATAAGCCTACCTTTGTAATTACTTCACTTCCCACTGTCACATAAGACTACCTTCGTACTTACTTCTCCTCCCACTGTGATATAAGCCTACCTTTGTATTTAGTTCACCTCCCACTGTGATATAAGCCTACCTTTGTACTTACTTCACCTCCGACTGTGATATAATCCTACATTTGTAATTACTTCACTTCTCACTGTGGTATAAGCATAACTTTGGACTTACTCCACCTCCCACTGTGATATAAGCCTACCTTTGGACTTACTCCACCTCCCACTGTGATATAAGCCTACCTTTGTACTTACTTCACCTCTCACTGTGATATAAGCATACCTTTGGACTTACCTCACCTCCCACTGTGAAATAAGCCTACCTTTGTACTTACTTTACCGCCCTCTGCCGTGATTTAAGCCTACCTCTGAACTTACTGCACCTCCCACTGTGATATAAGCCTACCTTTGTACTTACTTTACCCCCCCCCCCCCCCCCCGACACTGTGATATAATCCTACCTTTGTACTAACTTCACTTCTCACTGTAATATAAGCATACCTTTGGACTTACTCCACCTCCCACTGTGATATAAGCCTACCTTTGTACTTACTTCACTTCCCATTGTCATATAAGCCTACGTTTGTACTTACTTCTCCTCCCACTGTGATATAAGCCTACCTTTGTATTTACTTCACCTTCCACTGTCATATGAGCCTATCTTTGTACTTACTTCACTTCACACTGTGATATAAGCATACCTTTGGACTTACTCCACCTCCCACTGTGATATAAGCCTTCCTTTGTCCTTACTTCAATTCTCACTGTGATATAAGCCTACCTTTGTACTTACTTCACCTCCCACTGTGATATAAGCCTACGTTTGTACTTACTTCACCGCCCTCTGTCTGTGATATAAGCCTACCTTTGTACTTACTTCACCACCCACTGTCATATAAGCATACCTTTGTACTTACTTCACCTCTCAGTGTGATGTAAGCCTACCTTTGTACTTACCTCACCTCCCACTGTGATATAAGCCTACCTTTGTACTTACTTTACCGCCCTCTGCTGTGATTTAAGCCTACATCTGTACTTACTGCGCCCCCACTGTGATATAAGCCTACGTTTGTACTTACTTCACCCCCCCCCCCCCCACTGTGATATAATCCTACCTTTGTACTATCTTCACTTCTAACTGTAATATAAGAATACCTATGGACTTACTCCACCTCCCACTGTGATATAAGTCTACCTTTGTACTTACTTCACTTCCCACTGTCATATAGGCCTACTTTTGTACTTACTTCTCCTCCCACTGTGATATAAGCCTACCTTTGTATTTACTTCACCTTCCACTGTCGTATGAGCCCACCTTTGTACTTACTTCACTTCTCACTGTGATATAAGCATACCTTTGCACTTACTCCACCTCCCACTGTGATATATACCTATATTTGTACTTACTTCTCCTCCCACTGTGATATGAGCCTACCTTTGTACTTACTTCTCTTCTCATTGTGATATAAGCCTACCTTTGTACTTAATTCACCTCCCACTGTGATCTGTGATATAATCCTACCTTTGACCTTACTTCACTTCTCACTGTGATATAAGCCTTCCTTTGGACTTACTCCACCGCCCACTGTGATATAAGCCTATCTTTGTACTTACTTCACCTCCCACTGTGATACAAGCCTACCTTTGTACTTACTTCACCTCCCACTGTGATAAAAGCCGACCTTTGTACTTACTTCACCTCCCAGTGTGATATAAGCCTACCTTTGTACTTACTTCACCTCCCACTGTGATATAAGCCTACCTTTGTACTTAATTCACCTCCCACTGTGATATAAGCCTACCTTTGTACTTACTTCACCTCCCACTGTGATATAAGCCTACCTTTGTATTTACTTCACGTTCCACTGTCATATGAGCCTACCTTTGTACTTACTTCACTTCTCACTGTGATATAAGCTTACCTTTGGACTTACTCCATCTCCCACTGTGATATAAACCTACCTTTGTACTTACTTCTCCTCCCTCTGTGATATAAACCTACCTTTGTACTTACGTCACCTCCCACTGTGATATAAGCCTACCTTTGTACTTTCTTCACCTCCCACGGTGTCATAAGCCTACCTTTGTACTTATTTCACCGCCCTCTGTCTGTGATATAAGCCTACCTTTGTACTTACTTCACCTCCCACTGTGATATAAGCCTACCTTTGTACTTATTTCACCTCCCACTGTGATATAAGCCTACCTTTGTACTTACTTCACCTACCACTGTGATATAAGCCTACCTTTGTACTTACTTCACCTCCCACTGTGATATAAGCCTACCTTTGTACTTACTTCACCTCCCACTGTGATATAAGCCTACCTTCTACTTAAATCACCTCCCACTGTGATATAAGCCTACCTTTGTACTTACTTCACCGGCCTCTGTCTGTGATATAAGACTACCTTTGTACTTACTTCACCTCCCACTGTGATATAAGCCTACCTTTGGACTTACATCACCTCCCACTGTGATACAATCCTACATTTGTACTTACTTCACCTCTCACTGTAATATAAGCCAACCTTTGTACTCACTTCACCCCCCACTGCGACATAAGCTTACCTTTGTACTAATTTCACCTCCCACTGTGATATAAGCCTACCTTTGTACTTACTTCACCGCCCTCTGTCCGTGATATAAGCTTACCTGTGTACTTACTTCACCTCCCAATGTGATATGAGCCTACATTGGCACTTACTTCACCGCCCTCTGTCAGTGATATAAGCCTACCTTTGTACTTACTTCACCGCTCTCTGTGTGTGATATAAGCCTACCATTGAACTTACTTCACCTCCCACTGTGATATAAGCCTACCTTTGTACTTACTTCATCTCGCACTGTGAGATAAGCCTAACTTTGTACTTATTTCACCTCCCACTGTGATATAAGCCTACCTTTGTACTTACTTCACCTCCCACTGTGATATAAGCCTACCTTTGTACTTACTTCACCTCCCACTATGATATAAGCCTACCTTTGTACTTACTTCTCCGCCCTCTGTCTGTGATATAAGCCTACCTTTGTACTTACTTCACCTCCCTCTGTCTGTGATATAAGACTATCTTTGTACTCACTTCACCCCCACCCCACTGCGATGTAATCTTACCTTTGTACTAATTTCACATCCCATTGTGATATAAGCCTACCTTTGTAATTACTTCACCCCCCATTGTGACATAGTCCTACCCTTATACTTACTTTACCTCAAACTGTGATATTAGCCTACCTGTGCACTTACTTCACCTCCCACTGCGATATAAGCCTACCTTTGTATTTACTTCACCTCCCACTGTCATATGAGCCTACCTTCGTACTTGCTTCACCTCCCACTGTGATATAAGCCTACCTCTGTACTTACTACAACTCCCACTGTGATATAGGCCTACCTTTGTATTTTCTTCACCTCCCACTGTGATATTAGCCTACCTTTGTACTTACTTCACCGCCCTCTGTCTGTGATATAAGCCTACCTTTGTACTTACTTCACCTCCCACTGTGATATGAGCCTACTTTGTACTTACATCACCTCCCACTGTGATATAAGCCTACCTTTGTACTTACTTCACCTCCCACTGTGATATAAGCCTACCTTTTTACTTACTTCACCGCCCTCTGTCTGTGATGTAAGCGTACCTTTGTACTTACTTCACCTCCCACTGTGATATAAGCCTACCTTTGTACTTACTTCTCTTCCCACTGCGATATAAGCCTACCTTTGTATTTACTTCACTTCTCACAGTCACATAAGACTACCTTCGTGCTTACTTCTCCTCCCACTGTGATATAAGCCTACCTTTGTACTTACTTCACCTCCCACTGTGATATAAGCCTACCTTTGTACCTACTTCACCTCCCACTGTGATATAAGCCTACCTTTGTACTTACTTCACCTCCCACTGTGATATAAGCCTACCTTTGTACTTTCTTCACCTCCCACTGTGATATAAGCCTACCTTCTACTTACTTCACCTCCCACTGTGATATAAGCCTACCTTTGTACTTACTTCACCGCCCTCTGTCTGTGATAATAGACTACCTTTGTACTTATTTCACCTCCCACTGTGATATAATCCTACCTTTGTACTTACTTCACTTCTCACTGTGATATAAGCCTACCTTTGAACTTACTCCACCTCCCACTGTCATATAAGCCTACCTTTGTACTTACTTCTCCTCCCACTGTGATATAAGCCAACCTTTGTATTTACTTCACGTCCCGCTGTCATATGAGCCTACCTTAGTACTTACTTCACTTCTCAGTGTGATATAAGCATACCGTTGGAATTACTCCTCCTCCCACTGTGATATAAGCCTACCTTTGTAATTACTTCTCCTCCCACTGTGATATAAGCCTACATCTGTACTTACTTTATTTCTCACAGTGATATAAGCCCACCTTTGTACTTACTTCATCTCCCACTTTGATATAAGCCTACCTTTGTACTTGCTTCACCTCCCACTGTGATATAAGCCTACCTCTGTATTTACTTCACCTCCCACTGTGATATAGGCCTACCTTTGTATATTCTTCACCTCCCACTGTGATATAAGCCTACCTTTGTACTTACTTCACCGCCCTCTGTCTGTGATATAAGCCTACCTTTGTATTTGCTTTACCTCCCAATGTGATATAAGCCTACCACTGTACTTACTTCACCTCCCACTGTGATATAGGCCTACCTTTGTATTTTCTTCATCTCCCACTGTGATATAAGCCTACCTTTGTACTTACTTCACCGCCCTCTGTCTGTGATGTAAGCCTACCTTTGTACTTACTTTACCTCCCACTGTGATATAATCCTACCTTTGTACTTACTTCACTTCTCACTGTGATATGAGCATACCTTTGAACTTACTCCACCTCCCACTGTCATATAAGCCTACCTTTGCACTTACTTTTCCTCCCACTGTGATATAAGCCTACCTTTGTATTTACTTCACGTCCCACTGTCATATGAGCCTACCTTGCACTTACTTCACTTCTCACTGTGACATAAGCATACCTTTTGAATTACTCCACCTCCCACTGTGATATAAGCCTACCTTTGTAATTACTTCTCCTCCCACTGTGATATAAGCCTACCTTTGTACTTACTTCACCTCCCACTGGGATATAAGCCTACCTTTGTACTTACTTCACCTCCCACTGTGATATAATTCTACATTTGTACTTACTTCACCTATCACTGTGATATAAGCCTACCTTTGTAATTACTTCACCGCCCTCTGTCTGTGATGTAAGCCTACCTTTGTAATTACTTCACCCCCCACTGTGACATAATCCTACCCTTATACTTACTTTACCTCAAACTGTGATATTTGCCTACCTGTGCACTTACTTCACCTCCCACTGCGATATAAGCCTACCTTTGTATTTACTTCACCTCCCACTGTCATATGAGCCTACATTCGTACTTGCTTCACCTCCCACTGTGATATAAGCCTACCTCTGTACTTACTACAACTCCCACTGTAATATAAGCCTACCTTTGTATTTTCTTCACCTCCCACTGTGATATTAGCCTACCTTTGTACTTACTTCACCGCCCTCTGTCTGTGATATAAGCCTACCTTTGTACTTACTTCACCTCCCACTGTGATATGAGCCTACTTTGTACTTACATCACCTCCCACTGTGATATAAGCCTACCTTTGTACTTACTTCACCTCCCACTGTATTATAAGCCTACCTTTATACTTACTTCACCGCCCTCTGTCTGTGATGTAAGCGTACCTTTGTACTTACTTCACCTCCCAATGTGATATAAGATTACCGTTGTACTTACTTCTCTTCCCACTGCGATATAAGCCTACCTTTGTATTTACTTCACTTCCCACTGTCACATAAGACTACCTTCGTGCTTACTTCTCCTCCCACTGTAATATAAGCCTACCTTTGTACTTACTTCACCTCCCACTGTGATATAAGCCTACCTTTGTACTTACTTCACCTCCCACTGTGATATAAGCCTACCTTTGTACTTACTTCACCTCCCACTGTGATATAAGCCTACCTTTGTACTTACTTCACCTCCCACTGTTATATAAGCCTACCTTCTACCTACTTCACCTCCCAATGTTATATAAGCCTACCTTTGTACTTACTTCACCGCCCTCTGTCTGTAATATAAGACTACCTTTGTACTTACTTCACCCCCCACTGTGATATAGCCTACCTTTGTACTTACATCACCTGCCACTGTGATACAATCCTACATTTGTACTTACTTCACCTCTCACTGTAATATAAGCCAACCTTTGTACTCACTTCACCCCCCACTGCGACATAAGCTTACCTTTGTACTAATTTCACCTCCCACTGTGATATAAGCCTACCTTTGTACTTTCTTCACCGCCCTCTGCCCGTGATATAAGCTTACCTGTGTACTTACTTCACCTCCCAATGTGATATGAGCCTACATTTGCACTTACTTCACCGCCCTCTCTCTGTGATATAAGCCTACCTTTGTACTTACTTCACCGCTCTCTGTCTGTGATATAAGCCTACCATTGAACTTACTTCACCTCCCACTGTGATATAAGCCTACCTTTGTACTTACTTCACCTCGCACTGTGAGATAAGCCTAACTTTGTACTTATTTCACCTCCCACTGTGATATAAGCCTACCTTTGTACTTACTTCACCTCCCACTGTGATATAAGCCTACCTTTGTACTTACTTCACCTCCCACTGTGATATAAGCCTACCTTTGTACTTACTTCACCTCTCACTGTGATATAAGCATACCTTTGGACTTACAGTATATTAAGAAAATACAAAGGTAGGCTTATATCACAGACAGAGGGCGGTGAAATAAGTACAAACGTAGGCTTATATCACAGTAGGAGGTGTAGAAAATACAAAGGTAGGCCTATATCACAGTGGGAGATGAAGTAAGTACAGAGGTAGGCTTATATCACAGTGGGAGGTGAAGCGAGTACAAAGGTAGGCTTATATCACAGACAGAGGGCGGTGAAGTAAGTACAAAGGTAGGCTTATATCACAGTGGGAGGTAAAGTATGTACAAAGGTAGGCTTATATCACAATGGGCGGTGGAGTAAGTCCGAAGGTAGGCTTATATCGCAGTGAGAAGTGAAGTGAGCTCAAAGGTAGGATTATATCACAGATCACAGTGGGAGGTGAATTAAGTACAAAGGTAGGCTTATATCACAATGAGAAGAGAAGTAAGTACAAAGGTAGGCTTATATCACAGTGGAAGGAGAAGTAAGTACAAATATAGGTATATATAACAGTGGGAGGTGTAGTAAGTCCAAAGGTAGGCTTATATCACAGTGAGAAGTGAAGTAAGTACAAAGGTGGGCTCATACGACAGTGGAAGGTGAAGTAAATACAAAGGTAGGCTTATATCACAGTGGGAGGAGAAGTAAGTACAAAGGTAGGCTTATATGACAGTGGGAAGTGAAGTAAGTACAAAGGTAGGCTTATATCACAGTGGGAGGTGGAGTAAGTCCATAGGTATGCTTATATTACAGTGAGAAGTGAAGATAGTACAAAGGTAGGATTATATCACAGTGGGGGGTGAAGTAAGTACAAACGTAGGCTTATATCACAGTGGGGGGGGGGGGGGGCAGTAAGTGCAGATGTAGGCTTAAATCACAGCAGAGGGCGGTAAAGTAAGTGCAAAGGTAGGCTTATATCACAGTGGGAGGTGAGGTAAGTACAAAGGTAGGCTTACATCACACTGAGAGGTGAAGTAAGTACAAAGGTAGGCTTATATGATAGTGGGAGGTGAAGTAAGTACAAAGGTAGGCTTATATCACAGACAGAGGGAGGTGAAGTAAGTACAAAGGTAGGCTTATATCACGGTGAGAAGTGAAGTAAGGACAAAGGAAGGCTTATATCACAGTGGGAGGTGGAGTAAGTCCAAAGGTGTGCTTATATCACAGAGAGAAGTGAAGTAAGTACAAAGATAGGCTCATATGACAGTGGAAGGTGCAGTAAATAAAAACGTAGGCTTATATCACAGTGGGAGGAGAAGTAAGTACAAAGGTAGGCTTATATGACAGTGGAAAGTGAAGTAGGTACAAAGGTAGGCTTATATCACAGTGGGAGGTGGAGTAAGTTCAAAGGTACGCTTATATTACAGTTAGAAGTGAAGTTAGTACAAAGGTAGGATTATATCACAGTGGGTGGTGAAGTAAGTACAAAGGTAGGCTTATATCACAGTGGGAGGTGCAGTAAGTACAGAGGTAGGCTTAAATCACGGCAGAGGGCGGTAAAGTAAGTACAAAGGTAGGCTTATTTCACAGTGGGAGGTGAGGTAAGTCCAAAGGTATGCTTATATCACAGTGAGAGGTGAAGTAAGTACAAAGGTGGTCTTATATCACAGTGGCAGCTGGAGTAAGTCCAAAGATATGCTTATATCACAGTGAGAAGTGAAGTAAGTACAAAGGTAGGATTATATCACAGTCGGAGGTGAAATAAGTACAAAGGTAGGCTTATATCACAGTGGGAGGTGAAGTAAATACAAAGGTAGGCTTATATCACAGTGGGAGGAGAAGGAAGCACGAAGGTAGTCTTATGTGACAGTGGGAAGTGAAGTAAATACAAGGGTAGGCTTATATCGCAATGGGAAGAGAAGTAAGTACAAAGGTAGGCTTATATCACAGTGGGAGGTGAAGTAAGTACAAAGGTACGCTTACATCACAGACAGAGGGCGGTGAAGTAAGTACAAAGGTAGGATCATATCACAGTGGGAGGTGAAGTAAGTACAAAGGTAGGCTTACATCACAGACAGAGGGTGGTGAAGTAAGTACAATGGTAGGATTATATCACAGTGGGGGGTGAAGTAAGTACAAAGGTAGGCTTATATAACAGAGAGAGGGCGGTGAAGTAAGTACAAACGTAGGCTTATTTCACAGTGGAAGGTGAAGTAAGTACAAAGGTAGGCTTATATCACAGTGGGAGGTGGAGTAAGTACAAAGGTAGGCTTATATCACAGTGGGAGGAGAAGTAAGTACAAAGGTAGGCTTATATCACAGTGGGAGGTGAAGTAAATACAAAGGTAGGCTTATATCACAGTGGGAGGAGAAGTAAGTACGAAGGTAGTCTTATGTGACAGTGGGAAGTGAAGTAAATACAAAGGTAGGCTTATATCGCAGTGGGAAGAGAAGTAAGTACAAAGGTAGGCGTATTTTCTACACCTCCTACTGTGATATAAGCCTACGTTTGTACTTACTTCACCGCCCTCTGTCTGTGATATAAGCCTACCTTTGTATTTTCTGAATATACGGTAAGTCCAAAGGTATGCTTATATCACAGTGAGAGGTGAAGTAAGTACAAAGGTAGGCTTATATCCCAGTGGGAGGTGGAGTAAGTCCAAAGATATGCTTATATCACAGTGAGAAGTGAAGTAAGTACAAAGGTAGGATTATATCACAGTCGGAGGTGAAGTAAGTACAAAGGTAGGCTTATATCACAGTGGGAGGTGAAGTAAATACAAAGGTAGGCTTATATCACAGTGGGAGGAGAAGTAAGTACGAAGGTAGTCTTATGTGACAGTGGGAAGTGAAGTAAATACAAAGGTAGGCTTATATCGCAGTGGGAAGAGAAGTAAGTACAAAGGTAGGCTTATATCACAGTGGGAGGTGAAGTAAGTACAAAGGTACGCTTACATCACAGACAGAGGGCGGTGAAGTAAGTACAAAGGTAGGATCATATCACAGTGGGAGGTGAAGTAAGTACAAAGGTAGGCTTACATCACAGACAGAGGGCGGTGAAGTAAGTACAATGGTAGGATTATATCACAGTGGGGGGTGAAGTAAGTACAAAGGTAGGCTTATATCACAGACAGAGGGCGGTGAAGTAAGTACAAACATAGGCTTATTTCACAGTGGAAGGTGAAGTAAGTACAAAGGTAGGCTTATATCACAGTGGGAGGTGGAGTAAGTACAAAGGTAGGCTTATATCACAGTGGGAGGAGAAGTAAGTACAAAGGTAGGCTTATATCACAGTGAAAAGTGAAGTAACGTCAAAGGAAGGATTATATCACAGATCACAGTTGGAGGTGAATTAAGTACAAAGGTAGGTTTATATCACAGTGGGAGGTGGAGTAAGTCCAAAGGTAGGCTTATATCACATTGGGAGGTGAAGTAAGTACAAAGGTAGGCTTATATCGCAGACAGAGGGCGGTGAAGTAAGTAGAAAGGTTGGCTTATATCACAGTGGGAGGTGAATTAAGTACAAAGGTAGGCTTGTATCACAGTGGGAGGTGAAGTAAGTACAAAGGTAGGCTTATATCACAATGGGCGGTGGAGTAAGTCCGAAGGTAGGCTTATATCGCAGTGAGAAGTGAAGTGAGCTCAAAGGTAGGATTATATCACAGATCACAGTGGGAGGTGAATTAAGTACAAAGGTAGGCTTATATCACAATGAGAAGAGAAGTAAGTACAAAGGTAGGCTTATATCACAGTGGAAGGAGAAGTAAGTACAAATATAGGTATATATAACAGTGGGAGGTGTAGTAAGTCCAAAGGTAGGCTTATATCACAGTGAGAAGTGAAGTAAGTACAAAGGTGGGCTCATACGACAGTGGAAGGTGAAGTAAATACAAAGGTAGGCTTATATCACAGTGGGAGGAGAAGTAAGTACAAAGGTAGGCTTATATGACAGTGGGAAGTGAAGTAAGTACAAAGGTAGGCTTATATCACAGTGGGAGGTGGAGTAAGTCCATAGGTATGCTTATATTACAGTGAGAAGTGAAGATAGTACAAAGGTAGGATTATATCACAGTGGGGGGTGAAGTGAGTACAAACGTAGGCTTATATCACAGTGGGGGGGGGGGGGGGGGGGGGCAGTAAGTGCAGATGTAGGCTTAAATCACAGCAGAGGGCGGAAAAGTAAGTGCAAAGGTAGGCTTATATCACAGTGGGAGGTGAGGTAAGTACAAAGGTAGGCTTACATCACACTGAGAGGTGAAGTAAGTACAAAGGTAGGCTTATATGACAGTGGGAGGTGAAGTAAGTACAAAGGTAGGCTTATATCACAGACAGAGGGAGGTGAAGTAAGTACAAAGGTAGGCTTATATCACGGTGAGAAGTGAAGTAAGGACAAAGGAAGGCTTATATCACAGTGGGAGGTGGAGTAAGTCCAAAGGTATGCTTATATCACAGAGAGAAGTGAAGTAAGTACAAAGATAGGCTCATATGACAGTGGAAGGTGCAGTAAATAAAAACGTAGGCTTATATCACAGTGGGAGGAGAAGTAAGTACAAAGGTAGGCTTATATGACAGTGGAAAGTGAAGTAGGTACAAAGGTAGGCTTATATCACAGTGGGAGGTGGAGTAAGTTCAAAGGTACGCTTATATTACAGTTAGAAGTGAAGTTAGTACAAAGGTAGGATTATATCACAGTGGGTGGTGAAGTAAGTACAAAGGTAGGCTTATATCACAGTGGGAGGTGCAGTAAGTACAGAGGTAGGCTTAAATCACGGCAGAGGGCGGTAAAGTAAGTACAAAGGTAGGCTTATTTCACAGTGGGAGGTGAGGTAAGTCCAAAGGTATGCTTATATCACAGTGAGAGGTGAAGTAAGTACAAAGGTGGTCTTATATCACAGTGGCAGCTGGAGTAAGTCCAAAGATATGCTTATATCACAGTGAGAAGTGAAGTAAGTACAAAGGTAGGATTATATCACAGTCGGAGGTGAAATAAGTACAAAGGTAGGCTTATATCACAGTGGGAGGTGAAGTAAATACAAAGGTAGGCTTATATCACAGTGGGAGGAGAAGGAAGCACGAAGGTAGTCTTATGTGACAGTGGGAAGTGAAGTAAATACAAGGGTAGGCTTATATCGCAATGGGAAGAGAAGTAAGTACAAAGGTAGGCTTATATCACAGTGGGAGGTGAAGTAAGTACAAAGGTACGCTTACATCACAGACAGAGGGCGGTGAAGTAAGTACAAAGGTAGGATCATATCACAGTGGGAGGTGAAGTAAGTACAAAGGTAGGCTTACATCACAGACAGAGGGCGGTGAAGTAAGTACAATGGTAGGATTATATCACAGTGGGGGGTGAAGTAAGAACAAAGGTAGGCTTATATCACAGTGGGAGGTGAAGTAGGTATAAAGGTAGGCTTATATCCCAGTGGGGGGTGAACTAAGGACACAGGTAGGCTTACATCACAGACATAGAGCGGTGAAGTAAGTACAAAGGTAGGCTTATATCACAGTGGGAGGTGAAGTAAGTACAAAGGTAGGCTTACATCACAGACAGAGGGCGGTGAAATAATTACAAAGGTAGGCTTATATCACAGTGATAGGTGAAGTAAGTACAAATGTAGGATTATATCACAGTGGGAGGTGAAGTAAGTGCAAAGGTAGGCTTATATCCCAGTGGGAAGTGAAGTAAGTACAAAGGTAGGCTTATATCACAGTGGGAGGAGAAGTAATTACAAAGGTAGGCTTATATCACAGTGGGAGGTGGAGTAATTCCAAAGGTATGCTTATATCTCAGGGAGAAGTGAAGTAAGTGCAAAGGTAGGCTCATATGACAGTGGGACGTGAAGTAAATACAAAGGTAGGCTTATATCACAGTGGGAGGAAAAGTAAGTGCAAAGGTAGGCTTATATGACAGTGGAAGGTGGAGTAAGTTCAAAGGTATGCTCATATCACAGTGAGAAGTGAAGTAAGTACAAAGGTAGGATTATATTACAGTGGGAGGTGAAGTAAGTACAAAGGTAGGCTTACATCACAGACAGAGGGCGGTGAAGTAAGTACAAAGGTAGGCTTATATCACAAAGGGAGATGAAGAAAATACAAAGGTAGGCCTATATCACAGTGGGAGGTGAAGTAAGTACAGAGGTAGGCTTTTATCACATTGGGAGGTAAAGCAAATACAAAGGTAGGCTTATATCACAGACAGAGGGCGGTGAAGTAAGTACAAAGGTAGGCTTATATCACAGTGGGAGGTGAAGAAAATACAAAGGTAGGCCTATATCACAGTGGGAGGTGAAGTAAATACAGAGGTAGGCTTATATCACAGTGGGAGGTGATGCAAGTTCAAAGGTAGGCTTATATCACAGACAGAGGGCAGTGAAGTAAGTACAAAGTTAGGCTTATATCACAGTGGGAGGTGAAGTAAGTACAAAGGTAGGCTTATATCACAGTGGGAGGTGATGTACGTACAAAGTAG
Source organism: Pictodentalium vernedei (assembly GCA_031216915.1). NCBI lineage: Eukaryota > Metazoa > Mollusca > Scaphopoda > Dentaliida > Dentaliidae > Pictodentalium > Pictodentalium vernedei. The sequence continues at coordinate 868,949,828 of CM062296.1, read as the reverse complement.
GCTCATATCACAGTGGGAGGTGAAGTAAGTACAAAGGTAGGCTTATATCACAGTGGGAGGTGAAGTGAGAACAAAGTTAGGCTTATATCACAGTGGGAGGTGAAGTAAGTACAAAGTTAGGCTTATCTCACAGTGGGAGGTGAAGTAAGTACAAAGGTAGGCTTATATCACAGTGGGAGGTGAAGTAAGAACAAAGTTAGGCTTATGTCGCAGTGGGAGGTGAAGTAAATACAAAGGTAGGCTTATATCACAGTGGGAGGTGAAGTAAATACAAAGGTAGGCTTATATCACAGTGGGAGGTGGAGTAAGTACAAAGGTAGGCTTATATCACAGTGGGAGGAGAAGTAAGTACAAAGGTAGGCTTATATCACAGTGGGAGGTGAAGTAAATACAAAGGTAGGCTTATATCACAGTGGGAGGAGAAGTAAGTACGAAGGTAGTCTTATGTGTCAGTGGGAAGTGAAGTAAATACAAAGGTAGGCTTATATCGCAGTGGGAAGAGAAGTAAGTACAAAGGTAGGCGTATTTTCTACACCTCCTACTGTGATATAAGCCTACGTTTGTACTTACTTCACCGCCCTCTGTCTGTGATATAAGCCTACCTTTGTATTTTCTTAATATACGGTAAGTCCAAAGGTATGCTTATATCACAGTGAGAGGTGAAGTAAGTACAAAGGTAGGCTTATATCCCAGTGGGAGGTGGAGTAAGTCCAAAGATATGCTTATATCACAGTGAGAAGTGAAGTAAGTACAAAGGTAGGATTATATCACAGTCGGAGGTGAAGTAAGTACAAAGGTAGGCTTATATCACAGTGGGAGGTGAAGTAAATACAAAGGTAGGCTTATATCACAGTGGGAGGAGAAGTAAGTACGAAGGTAGTCTTATGTGACAGTGGGAAGTGAAGTAAATACAAAGGTAGGCTTATATCGCAGTGGGAAGAGAAGTAAGTACAAAGGTAGGCTTATATCACAGTGGGAGGTGAAGTAAGTACAAAGGTACGCTTACATCACAGACAGAGGGCGGTGAAGTAAGTACAAAGGTAGGATCATATCACAGTGGGAGGTGAAGTAAGTACAAAGGTAGGCTTACATCACAGACAGAGGGCGGTGAAGTAAGTACAATGGTAGGATTATATCACAGTGGGGGGGGGGGGGGGGGGTGAAGTAAGTACAAAGGTAGGCTTATATCACAGACAGAGGGCGGTGAAGTAAGTACAAACATAGGCTTATTTCACAGTGGAAGGTGAAGTAAGTACAAAGGTAGGCTTATATCACAGTGGGAGGTGGAGTAAGTACAAAGGTAGGCTTATATCACAGTGGGAGGAGAAGTAAGTACAAAGGTAGGCTTATATCACAGTGAAAAGTGAAGTAACGTCAAAGGAAGGATTATATCACAGATCACAGTTGGAGGTGAATTAAGTACAAAGGTAGGTTTATATCACAGTGGGAGGTGGAGTAAGTCCAAAGGTAGGCTTATATCACATTGGGAGGTGAAGTAAGTACAAAGGTAGGCTTATATCGCAGACAGAGGGCGGTGAAGTAAGTAGAAAGGTTGGCTTATATCACAGTGGGAGGTGAATTAAGTACAAAGGTAGGCTTGTATCACAGTGGGAGGTGAAGTAAGTACAAAGGTAGGCTTATATCACAATGGGCGGTGGAGTAAGTCCGAAGGTAGGCTTATATCGCAGTGAGAAGTGAAGTGAGCTCAAAGGTAGGATTATATCACAGATCACAGTGGGAGGTGAATTAAGTACAAAGGTAGGCTTATATCACAATGAGAAGAGAAGTAAGTACAAAGGTAGGCTTATATCACAGTGGAAGGAGAAGTAAGTACAAATATAGGTATATATAACAGTGGGAGGTGTAGTAAGTCCAAAGGTAGGCTTATATCACAGTGAGAAGTGAAGTAAGTACAAAGGTGGGCTCATACGACAGTGGAAGGTGAAGTAAATACAAAGGTAGGCTTATATCACAGTGGGAGGAGAAGTAAGTACAAAGGTAGGCTTATATGACAGTGGGAAGTGAAGTAAGTACAAAGGTAGGCTTATATCACAGTGGGAGGTGGAGTAAGTCCATAGGTATGCTTATATTACAGTGAGAAGTGAAGATAGTACAAAGGTAGGATTATATCACAGTGGGGGGTGAAGTAAGTACAAACGTAGGCTTATATCACAGTGGGGGGGGGGGGGGGGGGGGGGCAGTAAGTGCAGATGTAGGCTTAAATCACAGCAGAGGGCGGAAAAGTAAGTGCAAAGGTAGGCTTATATCACAGTGGGAGGTGAGGTAAGTACAAAGGTAGGCTTACATCACACTGAGAGGTGAAGTAAGTACAAAGGTAGGCTTATATGACAGTGGGAGGTGAAGTAAGTACAAAGGTAGGCTTCTATCACAGACAGAGGGAGGTGAAGTAAGTACAAAGGTAGGCTTATATCACGGTGAGAAGTGAAGTAAGGACAAAGGAAGGCTTATATCACAGTGGGAGGTGGAGTAAGTCCAAAGGTATGCTTATATCACAGAGAGAAGTGAAGTAAGTACAAAGATAGGCTCATATGACAGTGGAAGGTGCAGTAAATAAAAACGTAGGCTTATATCACAGTGGGAGGAGAAGTAAGTACAAAGGTAGGCTTATATGACAGTGGAAAGTGAAGTAGGTACAAAGGTAGGCTTATATCACAGTAGGAGGTGGAGTAAGTTCAAAGGTACGCTTATATTACAGTTAGAAGTGAAGTTAGTACAAAGGAAGGATTATATCACAGTGGGTGGTGAAGTAAGTACAAAGGTAGGCTTATATCACAGTGGGAGGTGCAGTAAGTACAGAGGTAGGCTTAAATCACGGCAGAGGGCGGTAAAGTAAGTACAAAGGTAGGCTTATTTCACAGTGGGAGGTGAGGTAAGTCCAAAGGTATGCTTATATCACAGTGAGAGGTGAAGTAAGTACAAAGGTGGTCTTATATCACAGTGGCAGCTGGAGTAAGTCCAAAGATATGCTTATATCACAGTGAGAAGTGAAGTAAGTACAAAGGTAGGATTATATCACAGTCGGAGGTGAAATAAGTACAAAGGTAGGCTTATATCACAGTGGGAGGTGAAGTAAATACAAAGGTAGGCTTATATCACAGTGGGAGGAGAAGGAAGCACGAAGGTAGTCTTATGTGACAGTGGGAAGTGAAGTAAATACAAGGGTAGGCTTATATCGCAATGGGAAGAGAAGTAAGTACAAAGGTAGGCTTATATCACAGTGGGAGGTGAAGTAAGTACAAAGGTACGCTTACATCACAGACAGAGGGCGGTGAAGTAAGTACAAAGGTAGGATCATATCACAGTGGGAGGTGAAGTAAGTACAAAGGTAGGCTTACATCACAGACAGAGGGCGGTGAAGTAAGTACAATGGTAGGATTATATCACAGTGGGGGGTGAAGTAAGAACAAAGGTAGGCTTATATCACAGTGGGAGGTGAAGTAGGTATAAAGGTAGGCTTATATCCCAGTGGGGGGTGAACTAAGGACACAGGTTGGCTTACATCACAGACATAGAGCGGTGAAGTAAGTACAAAGGTAGGCTTATATCACAGTGGGAGGTGAAGTAAGTACAAAGGTAGGCTTACATCACAGACAGAGGGCGGTGAAGTAATTACAAAGGTAGGCTTATATCACAGTGATAGGTGAAGTAAGTACAAATGTAGGATTATATCACAGTGGGAGGTGAAGTAAGTGCAAAGGTAGGCTTATATCCCAGTGGGAAGTGAAGTAAGTACAAAGGTAGGCTTATATCACAGTGGGAGGAGAAGTAATTACAAAGGTAGGCTTATATCACAGTGGGAGGTGGAGTAATTCCAAAGGTATGCTTATATCACAGGGAGAAGTGAAGTAAGTGCAAAGGTAGGCTCATATGACAGTGGGACGTGAAGTAAATACAAAGGTAGGCTTATATCACAGTGGGAGGAAAAGTAAGTGCAAAGGTAGGCTTATATGACAGTGGAAGGTGGAGTAAGTTCAAAGGTATGCTCATATCACAGTGAGAAGTGAAGTAAGTACAAAGGTAGGATTATATTACAGTGGGAGGTGAAGTAAGTACAAAGGTAGGCTTACATCACAGACAGAGGGCGGTGAAGTAAGTACAAAGGTAGGCTTATATCACAAAGGGAGATGAAGAAAATACAAAGGTAGGCCTATATCACAGTGGGAGGTGAAGTAAGTACAGAGGTAGGCTTTTATCACATTGGGAGGTAAAGCAAATACAAAGGTAGGCTTATATCACAGACAGAGGGCGGTGAAGTAAGTACAAAGGTAGGCTTATATCACAGTGGGAGGTGAAGAAAATACAAAGGTAGGCCTATATCACAGTGGGAGGTGAAGTAAATACAGAGGTAGGCTTATATCACAGTGGGAGGTGATGCAAGTTCAAAGGTAGGCTTATATCACAGACAGAGGGCAGTGAAGTAAGTACAAAGGTAGGCTTATATCACAGTGGGAGGTGAAGTAAGTACAAAGGTAGGCTTATATCAGAGTGGGAGGTGATGTACGTACAAAGTAGGCTCATATCACAGTGGGAGGTGAAGTAAGTACAAAGGTAGGCTTATATCACAGTGGGAGGTGAAGTGAGAACAAAGTTAGGCTTATATCACAGTGGGAGGTGAAGTAAGTACAAAGTTAGGCTTATATCACAGTGGGAGGTGAAGTAAGTACAAAGGTAGGCTTATATCACAGTGGGAGGTGAAGTAAGAACAAAGTTAGGCTTATGTCGCAGTGGGAGGTGAAGTAAATACAAAGGTAGGCTTATATCACAGTGGGAGGTGAAGTAAGTACAAAGGTAGGCTTATATCACAGTGGGAGGTGGAGTAAGTACAAAGGTAGGCTTATATCACAGTGGGAGGAGAAGTAAGTACAAAGGTAGGCTTATATCACAGTGGGAGGTGAAGTAAATACAAAGGTAGGCTTATATCACAGTGGGAGGAGATGTAAGTACGAAGGTAGTCTTATGTGACAGTGGGAAGTGAAGTAAATACAAAGGTAGGCTTATATCGCAGTGGGAAGAGAAGTAAGTACAAAGGTAGGCGTATTTTCTACACCTCCTACTGTGATATAAGCCTACGTTTGTACTTACTTCACCGCCCTCTGTCTGTGATATAAGCCTACCTTTGTATTTTCTTAATATACGGTAAGTCCAAAGGTATGCTTATATCACAGTGAGAGGTGAAGTAAGTACAAAGGTAGGCTTATATCCCAGTGGGAGGTGGAGTAAGTCCAAAGATATGCTTATATCACAGTGAGAAGTGAAGTAAGTACAAAGGTAGGATTATATCACAGTCGGAGGTGAAGTAAGTACAAAGGTAGGCTTATATCACAGTGGGAGGTGAAGTAAATACAAAGGTAGGCTTATATCACAGTGGGAGGAGAAGTAAGTACGAAGGTAGTCTTATGTGACAGTGGGAAGTGAAGTAAATACAAAGGTAGGCTTATATCGCAGTGGGAAGAGAAGTAAGTACAAAGGTAGGCTTATATCACAGTGGGAGGTGAAGTAAGTACAAAGGTACGCTTACATCACAGACAGAGGGCGGTGAAGTAAGTACAAAGGTAGGATCATATCACAGTGGGAGGTGAAGTAAGTACAAAGGTAGGCTTACATCACAGACAGAGGGCGGTGAAGTAAGTACAATGGTAGGATTATATCACAGTGGGGGGGGTGAAGTAAGTACAAAGGTAGGCTTATATCACAGACAGAGGGCGGTGAAGTAAGTACAAACATAGGCTTATTTCACAGTGGAAGGTGAAGTAAGTACAAAGGTAGGCTTATATCACAGTGGGAGGTGGAGTAAGTACAAAGGTAGGCTTATATCACAGTGGGAGGAGAAGTAAGTACAAAGGTAGGCTTATATCACAGTGAAAAGTGAAGTAACGTCAAAGGAAGGATTATATCACAGATCACAGTTGGAGGTGAATTAAGTAGAAAGGTAGGTTTATATCACAGTGGGAGGTGGAGTAAGTCCAAAGGTAGGCTTATATCACATTGGGAGGTGAAGTAAGTACAAAGGTAGGCTTATATCGCAGACAGAGGGCGGTGAAGTAAGTAGAAAGGTTGGCTTATATCACAGTGGGAGGTGAATTAAGTACAAAGGTAGGCTTGTATCACAGTGGGAGGTGAAGTAAGTACAAAGGTAGGCTTATATCACAATGGGCAGTGGAGTAAGTCCGAAGGTAGGCTTATATCGCAGTGAGAAGTGAAGTGAGCTCAAAGGTAGGATTATATCACAGATCACAGTGGGAGGTGAATTAAGTACAAAGGTAGGCTTATATCACAATGAGAAGAGAAGTAAGTACAAAGGTAGGCTTATATCACAGTGGAAGGAGAAGTAAGTACAAATATAGGTATATATAACAGTGGGAGGTGTAGTAAGTCCAAAGGTAGGCTTATATCACAGTGAGAAGTGAAGTAAGTACAAAGGTGGGCTCATACGACAGTGGAAGGTGAAGTAAATACAAAGGTAGGCTTATATCACAGTGGGAGGAGAAGTAAGTACAAAGGTAGGCTTATATGACAGTGGGAAGTGAAGTAAGTACAAAGGTAGGCTTATATCACAGTGGGAGGTGGAGTAAGTCCATAGGTATGCTTATATTACAGTGAGAAGTGAAGATAGTACAAAGGTAGGATTATATCACAGTGGGGGGTGAAGTAAGTACAAACGTAGGCTTATATCACAGTGGGGGGGGGGGGGGGGGCAGTAAGTGCAGATGTAGGCTTAAATCACAGCAGAGGGCGGAAAAGTAAGTGCAAAGGTAGGCTTATATCACAGTGGGAGGTGAGGTAAGTACAAAGGTAGGCTTACATCACACTGAGAGGTGAAGTAAGTACAAAGGTAGGCTTATATGACAGTGGGAGGTGAAGTAAGTACAAAGGTAGGCTTATATCACAGACAGAGGGAGGTGAAGTAAGTACAAAGGTAGGCTTATATCACGGTGAGAAGTGAAGTAAGGACAAAGGAAGGCTTATATCACAGTGGGAGGTGGAGTAAGTCCAAAGGTATGCTTATATCACAGAGAGAAGTGAAGTAAGTACAAAGATAGGCTCATATGACAGTGGAAGGTGCAGTAAATAAAAACGTAGGCTTATATCACAGTGGGAGGAGAAGTAAGTACAAAGGTAGGCTTATATGACAGTGGAAAGTGAAGTAGGTACAAAGGTAGGCTTATATCACAGTGGGAGGTGGAGTAAGTTCAAAGGTACGCTTATATTACAGTTAGAAGTGAAGTTAGTACAAAGGTAGGATTATATCACAGTGGGTGGTGAAGTAAGTACAAAGGTAGGCTTATATCACAGTGGGAGGTGCAGTAAGTACAGAGGTAGGCTTAAATCACGGCAGAGGGCGGTAAAGTAAGTACAAAGGTAGGCTTATTTCACAGTGGGAGGTGAGGTAAGTCCAAAGGTATGCTTATATCACAGTGAGAGGTGAAGTAAGTACAAAGGTGGTCTTATATCACAGTGGCAGCTGGAGTAAGTCCAAAGATATGCTTATATCACAGTGAGAAGTGAAGTAAGTACAAAGGTAGGATTATATCACAGTCGGAGGTGAAATAAGTACAAAGGTAGGCTTATATCACAGTGGGAGGTGAAGTAAATACAAAGGTAGGCTTATATCACAGTGGGAGGAGAAGGAAGCACGAAGGTAGTCTTATGTGACAGTGGGAAGTGAAGTAAATACAAGGGTAGGCTTATATCGCAATGGGAAGAGAAGTAAGTACAAAGGTAGGCTTATATCACAGTGGGAGGTGAAGTAAGTACAAAGGTACGCTTACATCACAGACAGAGGGCGGTGAAGTAAGTACAAAGGTAGGATCATATCACAGTGGGAGGTGAAGTAAGTACAAAGGTAGGCTTACATCACAGACAGAGGGCGGTGAAGTAAGTACAATGGTAGGATTATATCACAGTGGGGGGTGAAGTAAGAACAAAGGTAGGCTTATATCACAGTGGGAGGTGAAGTAGGTATAAAGGTAGGCTTATATCCCAGTGGGGGGTGAACTAAGGACACAGGTAGGCTTACATCACAGACATAGAGCGGTGAAGTAAGTACAAAGGTAGGCTTATATCACAGTGGGAGGTGAAGTAAGTACAAAGGTAGGCTTACATCACAGACAGAGGGCGGTGAAGTAATTACAAAGGTAGGCTTATATCACAGTGATAGGTGAAGTAAGTACAAATGTAGGATTATATCACAGTGGGAGGTGAAGTAAGTGCAAAGGTAGGCTTATATCCCAGTGGGAAGTGAAGTAAGTAGGTAGGCTTATATCACAGTGGGAGGAGAAGTAATTACAAAGGTAGGCTTATATCACAGTGGGAGGTGGAGTAATTCCAAAGGTATGCTTATATCACAGGGAGAAGTGAAGTAAGTGCAAAGGTAGGCTCATATGACAGTGGGACGTGAAGTAAATACAAAGGTAGGCTTATATCACAGTGGGAGGAAAAGTAAGTGCAAAGGTAGGCTTATATGACAGTGGAAAGGTGGAGTAAGTTCAAAGGTATGCTCATATCACAGTGAGAAGTGAAGTAAGTACAAAGGTAGGATTATATTACAGTGGGAGGTGAAGTAAGTACAAAGGTAGGCTTACATCACAGACAGAGGGCGGTGAAGTAAGTACAAAGGTAGGCTTATATCACAAAGGGAGATGAAGAAAATACAAAGGTAGGCCTATATCACAGTGGGAGGTGAAGTAAGTACAGAGGTAGGCTTTTATCACATTGGGAGGTAAAGCAAATACAAAGGTAGGCTTATATCACAGACAGAGGGCGGTGAAGTAAGTACAAAGGTAGGCTTATATCACAGTGGGAGGTGAAGAAAATACAAAGGTAGGCCTATATGACAGTGGGAGGTGAAGTAAATACAGAGGTAGGCTTATATCACAGTGGGAGGTGATGCAAGTTCAAAGGTAGGCTTATATCACAGACAGAGGGCAGTGAAGTAAGTACAAAGGTAGGCTTATATCACAGTGGGAGGTGAAGTAAGTACAAAGGTAGGCTTATATCACAGTGGGAGGTGATGTACGTACAAAGTAGGCTCATATCACAGTGGGAGGTGAAGTAAGTACAAAGGTAGGCTTATATCACAGTGGGAGGTGAAGTGAGAACAAAGTTAGGCTTATATCACAGTGGGAGGTGAAGTAAGTACAAAGTTAGGCTTATATCACAGTGGGAGGTGAAGTAAGTACAAAGGTAGGCTTATATCACAGTGGGAGGTGAAGTAAGAACAAAGTTAGGCTTATGTCGCAGTGGGAGGTGAAGTAAATACAAAGGTAGGCTTATATCACAGTGGGAGGTGAAGTAAGTACAAAGGTAGGCTTATATCACAGACAGAGGGCGGTGAAGTAAGTACAAAGGTAGGCTTATATCACAGTGGGAGGTGAAGAAAATACAAAGGTAGGCTTATATCACAGTGGGAGGTGAAGTAAGTACAAAGGTAGGCTTATACCACAGTGGGAGGTGATGTAAGTACAAAGTTAGGCTTATATCACAGTGGGAGGTGAAGTAAGTACCAAAGGTAGGCTTATATCACAGTGGGAGGTGAAGTAAGTACAAAGGTAGGCTTATATCACAGACAGAGAGTGGTGAAGTAAGTACAAAGGTAGGCTTATATCACAGACAGAGGGCGGTGAAGTAAGCGCAAATGTAGGCTCATATCACATTGGGAGGTGAAGTAAGTACACAGGTAAGCTTATATCACGGACAGAGGGCGGTGAAGTAAGTACAAAGGTAGGCTTATATCACAGTGGGAGGTGAAATTAGTACAAAGGTAAGCTTATGTCGCAGTGGGGGGGTGAAGTGAGTACAAAGGTTGGCTTATATTACAGTGGGAGGTTTAGTAAGTACAAATGTAGGATTGTATAACAGTGGGAGGTGATGTAAGTACAAAGGTAGGCTTATATCACAGTGGGAGGTGAAGTAAGTACAAAGGTAGTCTTATATCACAGACAGAGGGCGGTGAAGTAAGTACAAAGGTTGGCTTATATCACAGTGGAAGGTGAAGTAAGTACAAAGGTAGGCTTATATAACAGTGGGAGGTGAAGTAAGTACAAAGGTAGGCTTATATCACAGTGGGAGGTGAAGTAAGTACAAAGGTAGGCTTATATCACAGTGGGAGGTGAAGTAAGTACAAAGGTAGGCTTATATCACAGTGGGAGGTGAAGTAAGTACTTGCTTCACCGCCCTCGACCTGTGATATAAGCCTACCTTTGTACTTACTTCACCTCCCAATGTGATATAAGCCTACCTTTGGACTTAGTCCACCTCCCACTGTGATAAAAACCTACCTTTGTGCTTAATTCACCTCCAACTGTGATCTGTGATATAATCCTACCTTTGACGTTACTTCACTTTTCACTGTGATATAAGCCTACCTTTGTACTTACTTCTCCTCCCACTGTGATATAAGCCTACCTTTGTACTTACTCCACCTCCCACTGTGATATAAGCCTACCTTTGTACTAACTTCTCCTCACAGTGTGATATAAGCCTACCTTTGTACTTACTTCACCTCCCACTGTGATATAATCCTACCTTTGTACTTACTTCACTTCTCACTGTGATATAAGCCTACATTTGTACTTACTTCACCGCCCTGTGTCTGTGATATAAGCCTACCTTTGTACTTACTTCACCTGCCACTGTGATATAACCCTGCCTTTGTAATTACTTCACCGCCCTCTGTCTGTGATATAAGTCTACCTTTGTACTTACTTCACCTCCCACTGTGATATAAGCCTACCTTTGTATTTACTTCACCTTCCACTGTCATATGAGCTTATGTTTGTACTTACTTCACTTCTCACTGTGATATAAGCATACCTTTGGACTTACTTCACCTGCCACTGCGATATAACCCTGCCTTTGTAATTACTTCACCGCCCTCTGTCTGTGATATAAGTCTACCTTTGTACTTACTTCACCTCCCACTGTGATATAATCCTACCTTTGTACTTACTTCACCTCCCACTGTGATATAGGCCTAGCTTTGTACTTACTTCACCTCCCACTGTGATATAAGCCGACCTTTGTACTTACTTCCCCGCTCTCTGTCTGTGATATAAGCCCACCTTTGTACTTAGTTCACACCTCACTGGGATATAAGCCTACCTTTGTACTTACTTCACCTCCCACTGTGATATAAGCCTACCTTTGTACTTACTTCACCCCCCCCCCCCCCACTGTGATATAATCCTACCATTGTACTTACTTCACCGCCCTCTGTCTGTGATGTAAGCCTACCTTTGTACTTACTTCACCTCCCACTGTGATATGATCCTACCTTTGTACTTACTTCACCGCCCTCTGTCTGTGATGTAAGCGTACCTTAGTACTTACTTCACCTCCCACTGTGATATAAGCCTACATTTGTACTTACTTCTCTTCCCACTGCAATATAAGCCTACCTTTGTATTTACTTCACTTCCCACTGTCACATAAGACTACCTTCTTACTTACTTCTCCTCCCACTGTGATATAAGCCTACCTTTGTATTTACTTCACCTCCCACTGTGATATAAGCCTACCTTTGTACTTATTTCACATCCGACTGTGATATAATCCTACCTTTGCACTTACTTCACTTCTCACTGTGATATAAGCATATCTTTGGACTTATTCCACCTCCCACTGTGATATAAGCCTACCTTTGTACTTACTTCACCTCTCACTGTGATATAAGCATACCTTTGGACTTACCTCACCTCCCACTGTGAAATAAGCCTACCTTTGTACTTACTTTACCGCCCTCTGCCGTGATTTAAGCCTACCTCTGTACTTACTGCACCTCCCACTGTGATATAAACCTACCTTTGTACTTACTTCAGCCCCCACTGTGATATCATCCTACCTTTGTACTAACTTCACTTCTCACTGTAATATAAGCATACCTTTGGACTTACTCCACCTCCCACTGTGATATAAGCCTACCTTTGTACTTACTTCTCCTCACACTGTGATATAAGCCTACCTTTGTACTTACTTCACCTCCCACTGTGATATAATCCTACCTTTGTACTTACTTCACTTCTCACTGTGATATAACCCTACCTTTGTAATTACTTCACCGCCCTCTGTCTGTGATATAAGTCTACCTTTGTACTTACTTCACCTCCCACTGTGATATAAGCCTACCTTTGAACTTACTTCACCTCCCACTGTGATATAGGCCTACCTTTGTACTTACTTCACCTCCCACTGTGATATAAGCCTACCTTTGTACTTACTTCACCGCTCTCTGTCTGTGATATAAGCCTACCTTTGTACTTAGTTCACCCCCCACTGGGATATAAGCCTACCTTTGTACTTACTTCACCTCCCACTGTGATATAAGCCTACCTTTGTACTTACTTCACCGCCCTCTGTCTGTGATGTAAGCGTACCTTTCTACTTACTTCACCTCCCACTGTGATATAAGCCTACATTTGTACTTACTTCTCTTCCCACTGCAATATAAGCCTACCTTTGTAATTACTTCACTTCCCACTGTCACATAAGATTACCTTCGTACTTACTTCTCCTCCCACTGTGATATAAGCCTACCTTTGTATTTACTTCACCTCCCACTTTGATATAAGCCTACCTTTGTACTTACTTCACCTCCGACTGTGATATAATCCTACCTTTGTACTTACTTCCCTTCTCACTGTGATATAAGCATATGTTTGGACTTACTCCACCTCCCACTGTGATATTAGCCTACCTTTGTACTTACGTCACCTCTCACTGTGATATAAGCATACCTTTGGACTTAACTCACCTCCCACTGTGAAATAAGCCTACCTTTGTACTTACTTTACCGCCCTCTCCCGTGATTTAAGCCTACCTGTGTACTTACTGCACCTCTCACTGTGATATAAACCTACCTTTGTACTTCCTTCACCCCCCCCCCCCCACTGTGAAATAATCCTACCTTTGTACTAACTTCACTTCTCACTGTAATACAAGCATACCTTTGGACTTACTCCACCTCCGACTGTGATATAAGCCTACCTTTGTACTTACTTCACCTTCCACTGTGATATAAGCCTACGTTTGTACTTACTTCAACGCCCTCTGTCTGTGATATAGGCCTACCTTTGTACTTACTTCACCTCCCACTGTGATATAAGCCTACCTTTGTACTTACTTCACCTCCCACTGTCATATAAGCCTACCTTTGTACTTATATTTCCTCCCACTGCGATATAAGCCTAACTTTGAATTTACTTCACTTCCCACTGTCATATGAGCCTATCTTTGTACTTACTTCACTTCTCACGGTGATATAAGCATACCTTTGGGCTTACTGCACCTCCCACTGTGATATAAGCCTACTTTTGTACTAACTTCTCCTCACAGTGTGATATAAGCCTACCTTTGTACTTACTTCACCTCCCACTGTGATATAATCCTACCTTTGTACTTACTTCACTTCTCACTGTGATATAAGCCTACCTTTGTACTTACTTCACCGCCCTGTGTCTGTGATATAAGCCTACCTTTGTACTTACTTCACCTGCCACTGTGATATAACCCTGCCTTTGTAATTACTTCACCGCCCTCTGTCTGTGATATAAGTCTACCTTTGTACTTACTTCACCTCCCACTGTGATATAAGCCTACCTTTGTACTTACTTCACCTCCCACTGTGATATAGGCCTAGCTTTGTACTTACTTCACCTCCCACTGTGATATAAGCCGACCTTTGTACTTACTTCCCCGCTCTCTGTCTGTGATATAAGCCTACCTTTGTACTTAGTTCACCCCCCACTGGGATATAAGCCTACCTTTGTACTTACTTCACCTCCCACTGTGATATAAGCCTACCTTTGTACTTACTTTACCCCCCCCCCCCCACTGTGATATAATCCTACCATTGTACTTACTTCACCGCCCTCTGTCTGTGATGTAAGCCTACCTTTGTACTTACTACACCTCCCACTGTGATATGATCCTACTGATCCTACCTTTGTACTTACTTCACCGCCCTCTGTCTGTGATGTAAGCGTACCTTTGTACTTACTTCACCTCCCACTGTGATGTAAGCCTACATTTGTACTTACTTCTCTTCCCACTGCAATAAAAGCCTACCTTTGTATTTACTTCACTTCCCACTGTCACATAAGACTACCTTCTTACTTACTTCTCCTCCCACTGTGATATAAGCATACCTTTGTATTTACTTCACCTCCCACTGTGATATAAGCCTACCTTTGTACTTATTTCACCTCCGACTGTGATATAATCCTACCTTTGTACTTACTTGACTTCTCACTGTGATATAAGCATATCTTTGGACTTATTCCACCTCCCACTTTGATATAAGCCTACCTTTGTACTTACTTCACCTCTCACTGTGATATAAGCATACCTTTGGACTTACCTCACCTCCCACTGTGAAATAAGCCTACCTTTGTACTTACTTTACCGCCCTCTGCCGTGATTTAAGCCTACCTCTGCACTTACTGCACCTCCCACTGTGATATAAACCTACCTTTTTACTTACTTCACCCCCCCACTGTGATATCATCCTACCTTTGTACTAACTTCACTTCTCACTGTAATATAAGCATACCTTTGGACTTACTCCACCTCCCACTGTGATATAAGCCTACCTTTGTACTTAATTCACTTCCCACTGTCATATAAGCCTACCTTTGTACTTACTTCTCCTCCCACTGTGATATAAGCCTACCTTTGTATTTACTTCACCTTCCACTGTCATATGAGCCTATCTTTGTACTTACTTCACTTCTCACTGTGATATAAGCATACCTTTGGACTTACTTCACCTCCCACTGTGATATAAGCCTTCCTTTGTCCTTACTTCACTTCTCACTGTGATATAAGCCTACCTTTGTACTTACTTCACCTCCCACTGTGATATAAGCCTACGTTTGTACTTACTTCACCGCCCCCTGTCTGTGATATAAACCTACCTTTGTACTTACTTCACCTCCCACTGTCATATAAGCCTACCTTTGTACTTACTTCACCTCTCAGTGTGATATAAGCCTACCTTTGTACTTACCTCACCTCCCACTGTGATATAAGCCTACCTTTGTACTTACTTTACCGCCCTCTGCTGTGATTTAAGCCTACATCTGTACTTATTGCACACCCCACTGTGATATAAGCCTACCTTTGTACTTACTTCATCCCCCACTGTGATATAATCCTACCTTTGTACTATCTTCACTTCTCACTGTAATATAAGCATACCTTTGGACTTACTCGACCTCCCACTGTGATATAAGCCTACCTTTGTACTTACTTCACTTCCCACTGTCATATAAGCCTACCTTTGTACTTACTTCTCCTCCCACTGTGATATAAGCCTACCTTTGTATTTACTTCACCTTCCACTGTCGCATGAGCCCACCTCTGTACTTACTTCACTTCTCACTGTGATATAAGCATACCTTTGGACTTACTCCACCTCCCACTGTGATATATACCTATATTTGTACTTACTTCTCCACCCGCAGTGATATAAGCCTACCTTTGTACTTACTTCTTTTCTCATTGTGATATAAGCCTACCTTTGTACTTAATTCACCTCCCACTGTGATCTGTGATATAATCCTACCTTTGACCTTACTTCACTTCTCACTGTGATATAAGCCTACCTTTGGACTTACTCCACCTCCCACTGTGATATAAGCCTACCTTTGTACTTACTTCACCTCCCACTGTGATACAAGCCTACCTTTGTACTTACTTCACCTCCCACTGTGATATAAGCCTACCTTTGTACTTACTTCACCTCCCACTGTGATAAAAGCCTACCTTTGGACTTACTTCACCTCCCACTGTGATATAAGCCTACCTTTGTACTTTCTCCACCTCCCACTGTGATATAAGCCTACCTTTGTACTTACTTCACCTTCCGCTGTGATATAAGCCTACGTTTGTACTTACTTCACCGCCCTCTGTCTATGATATAAGCCTACCTTTGTACTTACTTCACCTCCCACTGTGATATAAGCCTACCTTTGTACTTACTTCACCTCCCACTGTCATATAAGCCTACCTTTGTACTTATATTTCCTCCCACTGCGATATAAGCCTACCTTTGTATTTACTTCACCTCCCACTGTCATATGAGCCTACCTTTGTACTTACTTCACTTCTCACGGTGATATAAGCATACCTTTGGACTTACTCCACCTCCCACTGTGATAGAAGCCTACCTCTGTACTTACTTCTCCTCACACTGTGATATAAGCCTACCTTTATACTTACTTCACCTCCCACTGTGATATAATCCTACCTTTGTACTTACTTCACTTCTCACTGTGATATAAGCCTACCTTTGTACTTACTTCACCGCCCTCTGTCTGTGATATAAGCCTACCTTTGTACTTACTTCACCTGCCACTGTGATATAACCCTACCTTTGTAATTACTTCACCTCCCTCTGTCTGTGATATAAGTCTACCTTTGTACTTACTTCACCTCCCACTGTGATATAAGCCTACCTTTGTACTTACTTCACCTCCCACTGTGATATAGGCCTACCTTTGTTCTTACTTCACCTCCCACTGTGATATAAGCCTGCCTTTGTACTTACTTTACCGCCCTCTGTCTGTGATATAAGCCTACCTTTGTACTTAGTTGACCTCCCACTTTGATATAAGCCTACCTGTGTACTTACATCTCCTCCCACCGTGATATAAGCCTACCTTTGTACTTACTTCTCCTCCCACTGTTCTATAAGCCTACCTTTGAACTTACTTCACCTCCCACTGTAATATAAGCCTATCTTTGTACTTACTTCTCTCCCCACTGCGATATAAGCCTACCTTTGTATTTACTTCACCTTCCACTGTTATATAAGACTACCTTTGTACTTACTTCTCCTCCCCCTTTGATATAAGCCTACCTTTGTACTTACTTCACCGCCCTCTGTCTGTGATATAAGCCTACCTTTGTACTTACTTCACCTCCCACTGTGATATAAGCCTACCTTTGTATTTACTTCACCTCCGACTGTGATACAATCCTACCTTTGTACTTACTTCACTTCTCACTGTGATATAAGCAAATCTTTGAACTTACTCTACCTCCCACTGTGATATAAGCCTACCTTTGTACTTACTCCACCTCCCACTGTGATATATACCTATATTTGTACTTACTTCTCCTCCCACTGTGATATAAGCCTACCTTTGTACTTACTTCTCCTCCCACTGTGATATAAGCCTAACTTTGTACTTAGTTCCCTTTTCACTGAGATATAAGCCTACCTTTGTACTTATTTCACCTCCCACTGTGATATAAGCCTACCTTTGTACTTACTTCACCACCCTCTGTCTGTGATATAGGCCTACCTTTGTACTTACTTCACCTCCGACTGTGATATAAGCCTACCTTTGTACTTACTTCACCCCCCACTGTGATATAGGCCTAGCTTTGTACTTACTTCACCTCCCACTGTGATATTAGCCTACCTTTGTACTTACTTCCCTGCTCTCTGTCTGTGATATAAGCCCACCTTTGTACTTAGTTCACCCCCACTGGGATATAAGCCTACCTTTGTACTTACTTCACCTCCCACTGTGATATAAGCCTACCTTTGTACTTACTTCACCCCCCCCCCCCCCCCCCCACTGTGATATAATCCTACCATTGTACTTACTTCACCGCCCTCTGTCTGTGATGTAAGCCTACCTTTGTACTTACTTCACCTCCCACTGTGATATGATCCTACCTTTGTACTTACTTCACCGCCCTCTGTCTGTGATGTAAGCGTACCTTTGTACTTACTTCACCTCCCACTGTGATATAAGCCTACCTTTGTACTTACTTCTCTTCCCACTGCAATATAAGCCTACCTTTGTATTTACTTCACTTCCCACTGTCACATAAGACTACCTTCTTACTTACTTCTCCTCCCACTGTGATATAAGCCTACCTTTGTATTTACTTCACCTCCCACTGTGATATAAGCCTACCTTTGTACTTATTTCACCTCCGACTGTGATATAATCCTACCTTTGTACTTACTTCACTTCTCACTGTGATATAAGCATATCTTTGGACTTATTCCACCTCCCACTGTGATATAAGCCTACCTTTGTACTTACTTCACCTCTCACTGTGATATAAGCATACCTTTGGACTTACCTCACCTCCCACTGTGAAATAAGCCTACCTTTGTACTAACTTTACCGCCCTCTGCCGTGATTTAAGCCTACCTCTGTACTTACTGCACCTCCCACTGTGATATAAACCTACCGTTGTACTTACTTCACCCCCCACTGTGATATAATCCTACCTTTGTACTAACTTCACTTCTCACTGTAATATAAGCATACCTTTGGACTTACTACACCCCCCACTGTGATATAAGCCTACCTTTGTACTTAATTCACTTTCCCACTGTCATATAAGCCTACCTTTGTACTTACTTCTCCTTCCACTGTGATATAAGCCTACCTTTGTATTTACTTCACCTTCCACTGTCATATGAGCCTATCTTTGTACTTACTTCACTTCTCACTGTGATATAAGCATACCTTTGGACTTACTTCACCTCCCACTGTGATATAAGCCTTCCTTTGTCCTTACTTCACTTCTCACTGTGATATAAGCCTACCTTTGTACTTACTTCACCTCCCACTGTGATATAAGCCTACGTTTGTACTTACTTCACCGCCCTCTGTCTGTGATATAAGCCTACCTTTGTACTTACTTCACCTCCCACTGTCATATAAGCCTACCTTTGTACTTACTTCACCTCTCAGTGTGATATAAGCCTACCTTTGTACTTACCTCACCTCCCACTGTGATATAAGCCTACCTTTGTACTTACTTTACCGCCCTCTGCTGTGATTTAAGCCTACATCTGTACTTATTGCACACCCCACTGTGATATAAGCCTACCTTTGTACTTACTTCACCACCCACTGTGATATAATCCTACCTTTGTACTATCTTCACTTCTCACTGTAATATAAGCATACCTTTGGACTTACTCCACCTCCCACTGTGATATAAGCCTACCTTTGTACTTACTTCACTTCCCACTGTCATATAAGCCTACCTTTGTACTTACTTCTCCTCCCACTGTGATATAAGCCTACCTTCGTATTTACTTCACCTTCCACTGTCGTATGAGCCCACCTCTGTACTTACTTCACTTCTCACTGTGATATAAGCATACCTTTGGACTTACTCCACCTCCCATTGTGATATATACCTATATTTGTACTTACTTCTCCTCCCACTGTGATATAAGCCTACCTTTGTACTTACTTCTCTTCTCATTGTGATATAAGCCTACCTTTGTACTTAATTCACCTCCCACTGTGATCTGTGATATAATCCTACCTTTGACCTTACTTCACTTCTCACTGTGATATAAGCCTACCTTTGGACTTACTCCACCTCCCACTGTGATATAAGCCTACCTTTGTACTTACTTCACCTTCCACTGTGATACAAGCCTACCTTTGTACTTACTTCACCTCCCACTGTGATATAAGCCTACCTTTGTACTTACTTCACCTCCCACTGTGATATAAGCCTACCTTTGGACTTACTTCACCTCCCACTGTGATATAAGCCTACCTTTGTACTTACTTCACCTCCCACTGTGATATAAGCCGACCTTTGTACTTACTTCTTCTCCCACTGTGATATAAGCCTACTTTTGTATTTACTTCACGTTCCACTGTCATATGAGCCTACCTTTGTACTTACGTTACTTCTCACTGTGATATAAGCATACCTTTGGACCTACTCCATCTCCCGCTGTGATATAAACCTACCTTTGTACTTACTTCTCCTCCCACTGTGATATAAGCCTACCTTTTTACTTACGTCACCTCCCACTGTGATATAAGCCTACCTTTGTACTTTCTTCACCTCCCACTGTGATATAAGCCTACCTTTGTACTTATTTCACCGCCCTCTGTCTGTGATATAACCCTACCTTTGTAGTTACTTCACCTCCCACTGTCATATAAGCCTACCTTTGTACTTACTTCACCTGCCACTGTGATATAAGCCTACCTTTGTTCTTACTTCACCGCCCTCTGTCTGTGATATAAGCCTACCTTTGTACTTACTTCACCTCCCAATGTGATATAAGCCTACCTTTGGACTTACTCCACCTCCCACTGTGATATAAGCCTACCTTTGTACTTACTTCTCCTCCCACTGTTGATATAAGCCTACCTTTGTACTTACTCCACCTCCCACTGTGACATAAGCCTACCTTTGTACTTACTTCACCTTCCACTGTGATATAAGCCTACGTTTCTTCTTACTTCACCGCCCTCTGTCTGCGATATAAGCCTACCTTTGTACTTACTTCACCTCCCACTGTGATATAAGCCTACCTGTGTACTTACTTCACCTCCCACTGTCATATAAGCCTACCTTTGTACTTACTTTACCTCCCACTGTGATATAAGCCTACCTTTGTACTTACTTCTCCTCCCACTGTGATATAAGCATACCTTCGTACTTACTTCTCCTCCCACTGTGATATAAGCCTACCTTTGTACTTACTTCACCGCACTCCATCTGTGATATAAGCCTACCTACGTACTTACGTCACCTCCCACTGTGATATAAGCCTACCTTTGAACTTACTTCACCTCCCACTGTGATATAAGCCTACCTTTGTACTTACTTCTCTTCCCACTGCGATATAAGCCTCCCTTTGTATTTACTTCACCTCCCACTGTCACATAACACTACCTTCGTACTTACTTCTCCTCCCACTGTGATATAAGCGTACCTTTGCATTTACTTCACCTCCCACTGTGATATAAGCCTACCTTTGTACTCGCTTCACCTCCGACTGTGATATAATCCTACCTTTGTACTTACTTCACTTCTCACTGTGATATAAGCATACCCTTGGACATATTCCATCCCCAACTGTGATATAAGCCTACCTTTGTACTTACTTCTCCTCCCACTGTGATATAAGCCTACGTCTGTACTTATTTTACTTCTCACAGTGATATAAGCCTACTTTTGTACTTACTTCATCTCCCACTTTGATATTAGCCTACCTTTGTACTTACTTCACCGCCCTCTGTCTGTGATATAAGCCTACCATTGTACTTACTTCACCTCCCACTGTGATATAAGCCTACCTTTGTACTTACTTCACCTCCCACTCTGATATAATCCTACCTTTGTACTTACTTCTCTTCTCACTGTGATATGAGCATACCTTTGAACTTACTCCACCTCTCACTGTCATATAAGCCTACCTTTGCACTTACTTTTCCTCCCACTGTGATATAAGCCTACCTTTGTATTTACTTCACGTCCCACTGTCATATGAGCCTACCTTTGTACTTACTTCACTTCTCACTGTGATATAAGCATACCTTTGGAATTACTCCACGTCCCACTGTGATATAAGCCTACCTTTGTACTTAATTCACTTTCCCACTGTCATATAAGCCTACCTTTGTACTTACTTCTCCTTCCACTGTGATATAAGCCTACCTTTGTATTTACTTCACCTTCCACTGTCATATGAGCCTATCTTTGTACTTACTTCACTTCTCACTGTGATATAAGCATACCTTTGGACTTACTTCACCTCCCACTGTGATATAAGCCTTCCTTTGTCCTTACTTCACTTCTCACTGTGATATAAGCCTACCTTTGTACTTACTTCACCTCCCACTGTGATATAAGCCTACGTTTGTACTTACTTCACCGCCCTCTGTCTGTGATATAAGCCTACCTTTGTACTTACTTCACCTCCCACTGTCATATAAGCCTACCTTTGTACTTACTTCACCTCTCAGTGTGATATAAGCCTACCTTTGTACTTACCTCACCTCCCACTGTGATATAAGCCTACCTTTGTACTTACTTTACCGCCCTCTGCTGTGATTTAAGCCTACATCTGTACTTATTGCACACCCCACTGTGATATAAGCCTACCTTTGTACTTACTTCACCACCCACTGTGATATAATCCTACCTTTGTACTATCTTCACTTCTCACTGTAATATAAGCATACCTTTGGACTTACTCCACCTCCCACTGTGATATAAGCATACCTTTGTACTTACTTCACTTCCCACTGTCATATAAGCCTACCTTTCTACTTACTTCTCCTCCCACTGTGATATAAGCCTACCTTTGTATTTACTTCACCTTCCACTGTCGTATGAGCCCACCTCTGTACTTACTTCACTTCTCACTGTGATATAAGCATACCTTTGGACTTACTCCACCTCCCATTGTGATATATACCTACATTTGTACTTACTTCTCCTCCTACTGTGATATAAGCCTACCTTTGTACTTACTTCTCTTCTCATTGTGATATAAGCCTACCTTTGTACTTAATTCACCTCCCACTGTGATCTGTGATATAATCCTACCTTTGACCTTACTTCACTTCTCACTGTGATATAAGCCTACCTTTGGACTTACTCCACCTCCCACTGTGATATAAGCCTACCTTTGTACTTACTTCACCTTCCACTGTGATACAAGCCTACCTTTGTACTTACTTCACCTCCCACTGTGATATAAGCCTACCTTTGTACTTACTTCACCTCCCACTGTGATATAAGCCTACCTTTGGACTTACTTCACCTCCCACTGTGATATAAGCCTACCTTTGTACTTACTTCACCTCCCACTGTGATATAAGCCGACCTTTGTACTTACTTCTTCTCCCAATGTGATATAAGCCTACCTTTGGACTTACTCCACCTCCCACTGTGATATAAGCCTACCTTTGTACTTACTTCTCCTCCCACTGTTGATATAAGCCTACCTTTGTACTTACTCCACCTCCCACTGTGATATAAGCCTACCTTTGTACTTACTTCACCTTCCACTGTGATATAAGCCTACGTTTCTTCTTACTTCACCGCCCTCTGTCTGCGATATAAGCCTACCTTTGAACTTACTTCACCTCCCACTGTGATATAAGCCTACCTGTGTACTTACTTCACCTCCCACTGTCATATAAGCCTACCTTTGTACTTACTTTACCTCCCACTGTGATATAAGCCTACCTTTGTACTTACTTCTCCTCCCACTGTGATATAAGCATACCTTCGTACTTACTTCTCCTCCCACTGTGATATAAGCCTACCTTTGTACTTACTTCACCGCACTCCATCTGTGATATAAGCCTACCTACGTACTTACGTCACCTCCCACTGTGATATAAGCCTACCTTTGAACTTACTTCACCTCCCACTGTGATATAAGCCTACCTTTGTACTTACTTCTCTTCCCACTGCGATATAAGCCTCCCTTTGTATTTACTTCACCTCCCACTGTCACATAACACTACCTTCGTACTTACTTCTCCTCCCACTGTGATATAAGCGTACCTTTGCATTTACTTCACCTCCCACTGTGATATAAGCCTACCTTTGTACTCGCTTCACCTCCGACTGTGATATAATCCTACCTTTGTACTTACTTCACTTCTCACTGTGATATAAGCATACCCTTGGACATATTCCATCCCCAACTGTGATATAAGCCTACCTTTGTACTTACTTCTCCTCCCACTGTGATATAAGCCTACGTCTGTACTTATTTTACTTCTCACAGTGATATAAGCCTACTTTTGTACTTACTTCATCTCCCACTTTGATATTAGCCTACCTTTGTACTTACTTCACCGCCCTCTGTCTGTGATATAAGCCTACCATTGTACTTACTTCACCTCCCACTGTGATATAAGCCTACCTTTGTACTTACTTCACCTCCCACTCTGATATAATCCTACCTTTGTACTTACTTCTCTTCTCACTGTGATATGAGCATACCTTTGAACTTACTCCACCTCTCACTGTCATATAAGCCTACCTTTGCACTTACTTTTCCTCCCACTGTGATATAAGCCTACCTTTGTATTTACTTCACGTCCCACTGTCATATGAGCCTACCTTTGTACTTACTTCACTTCTCACTGTGATATAAGCATACCTTTGGAATTACTCCACGTCCCACTGTGATATAAGCCTACCTTTGTACTTACTTCTCCTCCCACTGTGATATAAGCCTACATTTGTACTTACTTCACCTCACACTGGGATATAAGCCTACCTTTGTACTTACTTCACCTCCCACTGTGATATAATCCTACCTTTGTACTTACTTCACCTCTCACTGTGATATAAGCCTACCTTTGTACTTACTTCACCGCCCTCTGTCTGTAATGTAAGCCTACCTTTGTACTTACTTCACCTCCCACTGTGATATAAGCCTACCTTTGTACTTACTTCACCGTTCTCTGTCTGTGATATAAGCCTACCTTTGTACTTAGTTCACCCCCCCCCCCCCCCCCCCCACTGGGATATAAGCCTACCTTTGTACTTACTTCACCTCCCACTGCGATATAAGCCTACCTTTGTACTTACTTCACCCCCCACTGTGATATAATCCTACCATTGTACTTACTTCACCGCCCTCTGTCTGTGATGTAAGCCTACCTTTGTACTTACTTCACCTCCCACTGTGATATGATCCTACCTTTGTACTAACTTCACCGCCCTCTGTCTGTGATGTAAGCGTACCTTTGTACTTACTTCACCTCCCACTGTGATATAAGCCTACCTTTGTACTTACTTCTCTTCCAACTGCGATATAAGCCAACCTTTGTATTTACTTCACTTCCCACTGTCACATAAGACTACCTTCGTACTTACTTCTCCTCCCACTGTGATATAAGCCTACCTTTGTATTTACTTCACCTCCCACTGTGATATAAGCCTACCTTTGTACTTACTTCACCTCCGACTGTGATATAATCCTACCTTTATACTTACTTCACTTCTCACTGTGATATAAGCATATCTTTGGACTTACTCCACCACCCACTGTGATATAAGACTACCTTTGTACTTACTTCACCTCTCACTGTGATATAAGCATACCTTTGGACTTACCTCACCTCCCACTGTGAAATAAGCCTACCTTTGTACTTACTTTACCGCCCTCTGCCGTGATTTAAGCCTACCTCTGTACTTACTGCACCTCCCACTGTGATATAAGCCTACCTTTGCACTTACTTCACCCCCCACTGTGATATAATCCTACCTTTGTACTAACTTCACTTCTCACTGTAATATAAGCATACCTTTGGACTTACTTCACCTCCCACTGTGATATAAGCCTACCTTTGTACTTACTTCTCTTCCCACTGCGATATAAGCTTACCTTTCTATTTACTTCACCTCCCACTGTCACATAACACTACCTTCGTACTTACTTCTCCTCCCACTGTGATATAAGCCTACCTTTGCATTTACTTCACCTCCCACTGTGATATAAGCCTACCTTTGTACTTACTTCACCTCCGACTGTGATATAGTCCTACCTTTGTACTTACTTCACTTCTCACTGTGATATAAGCATTCCCTTGGACTTATTCCACCCCCAACTGTGATATAAGCCTACCTTTGTACTTACTTCTGGTCCCACTGTGATATAAGCCTACGTCTGTACTTATTTTACCTCTCACAGTGATATAAGCATACCTTTGTACTTACTTCATCTCCCACTTTGATATTAGCCTACCTTTGTACTTACGTCACCGCCCTCTGTCTGGGATATAAGCCTACCATTGTACTTACTTCACCTCCCACTGTGATATAAGCCTACCTTTGTACTTACTTCACCTGCCACTCTGATATAATCCTACCTTTGTACTTACTTCTCTTCTCACTGTGATATGAGCATACCTTTGAACTTACTCCACCTCTCACTGTCATATAAGCCTACCTTTGCACTTACTTTTCCTCCCACTGTGATATAAGCCTACCTTTGTATTTACTTCACGTCCCACTGTCATATGAGCCTACCTTTGTACTTACTTCACTTCTCACTGTGATATAAGCATACCTTTGGAATTACTCCACGTCCCACTGTGATATAAGCCTACCTTTGTACTTACTTCTCCTCCCACTGTGATATAAGCCTACATTTGTACTTACTTCACCTCCCACTGGGATATAAGCCTACCTTTGTACTTACTTCACCTCCCACTGTGATATAATCCTACCTTTGTACTTACTTCACCTCTCACTGTGATATAAGCCTACCTTTGTACTCACTTCACCGCCCTCTGTCTGTAATGTAAGCCTACCTTTGTACTTACTTCACCTCCGACTGTGATAAAAGCCTACCTTTGTACTTACTTCACCGTTCTCTGTCTGTGATATAAGCCTACCTTTGTACTTAGTTCACCTCACCCCCCCCCCCCCCCCACTGGGATATAAGCCTACCTTTGTACTTACTTCACTCCCACTGTGATATAAGCCTATCTTTGTACTTACTTCACCCCCCACTGTGATATAATCCTACCATTGTACTTACTTCACCGCCCTCTGTCGGTGATGTAAGCCTACCTTTGTACTTACTTCACCTCCCACTGTGATATGATCCTACCTTTGTACTAACTTCACCGCCCTCTGTCTGTGATGTAAGCGTACCTTTGTACTTACTTCACCTCCCACTGTGACATAAGCCTACCTTTGTACTTACTTCTCTTCCAACTGCGATATAAGCCTACCTTTGTATTTACTTCACTTCCCACTGTCACATAAGACTACCTTCGTACTTACTTCTCCTCCCACTGTGATATAAGCCTACCTTTGTATTTACTTCACCTCCCACTGTGATATAAGCCTACCTTTGTACTTACTTCACCTCCGACTGTGATATAATCCTACCTTTGTGCTTACTTCACTTCTCACTGTTATATAAGCAGATCTTTGGACTTACTCCACCTCCCTCTGTGATATAAGCCTACCATTGTACTTACTTCACCTCTCACTGTGATATAAGCATACCTTTGGACTTACCTCACCTCCCACTGTGAAATAAGCCTACCTTTGTACTTACTTTACCGCCCTCTGCCGTGATTTAAGCCTACCTCTGTATTTACTGCACCTCCCACTGTGATATAAGCCTACCTTTGCACTTACTTCACCCCCCACTGTGATATAATCCTACCCTTATACTAACTTCACTTCTCACTGTAATATAAGCATACCTTTCGACTTACCCCACCTCCCACTGTGATATAAGCCTACCTTTGTACTTACTTCACTTCCCACTGTCATATAAGCCTACCTTTGTACTTACTTCTCCTCCCACTGTGATATAAGCCTACCTTTGTATTTACTTCACCTTCCACTGTCATATGAGCCTATCTTTGTACTTACTTCACTTCTCACTGTGATATAAGCATACCTTTGGACTTACTCCACCTCCCACTGTGATATAAGCCTTCCTTTGTCCTTACTTCACTTCTCACTGTGATATAAGCCTACCTTTGTACTTACTTCACCTCCCTCTGTCTGTGATATAAGCCTACCTTTGTACTTACTTCACCTCCCACAGTCATATAAGCCTACCTTTGTACTTACTTCACCTCTCAGTGTGATGTAAGCCTACCTTTGTACTTACCTCACCTCCCACTGTGATATAAGCCTACCTTTTACTTACTTTACCGCCCTCTGCTGTGATTTAAGCCTACATCTGTACTTACTGCACCTCCCACTGTGATATAAGCCTACGTTTGTACTTACTTCACCCCCCACTGTGATATAATCCTACCTTTGTACTATCTTCATTTCTCACTGTAATATAAGCATACCTATGGACTTACTCCACCTCCCACTGTGATATAAGCCTACCTTTGTACTTACTTCACTTCCCACTGTCATATAAGCCTACCTTTGTACTTACTTCTCCTCCCACTGTGATATAAGCCTCCCTTTGTATTTGCTTCACCTTCCACTGTCGTATGAGCCCACCTTTGTACTTACTTCACTTCTCACTGTGATATAAGCCTACCTTTGGACTTACTCCACCTCCCACTGTGATATATACCTATATTTGTACTTACTTCTCCTCCCACTGTGATATAAGCCTACCTTTGTACTTACTTCTCTTCTCATTGTGATATAAGCCTACCTTTGTACTTAATTCACCTCCCACTGTGATCTGTGATATAATCCTACCTTTGTACTTACTCCACCTCCCACTGTGATATATACCTATATTTGTACTTACTTCTCCTCCCACTGTGATATAAGCCTACCTTTGTACTTACTTCTCTTCTCATTGTGATATAAGCCTACCTTTGACCTTAATTCACCTCCCACTGTGATATAAGCCTACCTTTGTACTTACTTCACCTCCCACTGTGATACAAGCCTACCTTTGTACTTACTTCACCCCCCACTGTGATATAAGCCTACCTTTGTACTTACTTCATCTCCCACTGTGATATAAGCCTACCTTTGTACTTACTTCACCTCCCACTGTGATATAAGCCTACCTTTGCACTTACTTCACCGCCCTCTGTCTGTGATATAAGCGTACCTTTGTACTTACTTCACCTCCCAATGTGATATAAGCCTACCTTTGGACTTACTCCCCCTCCCACTGTGATATAATCCTACCTTTGTACTTAATTCACCTCCCACTGTGATCTGTGATATAATCCTACCTTTGACCTTACTTCACTTTTCACTGTGATATAAGCCTACCTTTGTACTATCTTCACTTCTCACTGTAATATAAGCATACCTATGGACTTACTCGACCTCCCACTGTGATATAAGCCTACCTTTGTACTATCTTCACTTCTCACTGTAATATAAGCATACCTATGGACTTACTCGACCTCCCACTGTGATATAAGCCTACCTTTGTACTTCACTTCCCACTGTCATATAAGCCTACCTTTGTACTTACTTCTCCTCCCACTGTGATATAAGCCTACCTTTGTATTTACTTCACCTTCCACTGTCGTATGAGCCCACCTTTGTACTTACTTCACTTCTCACTGTGATATAAGCATACCTTTGGACTTACTCCACCTCCCACTGTGATATATACCTATATTTGTACTTACTTCTCCTCCCACTGTGATATAAGCCTACCTTTGTACTTACTTCTCTTCTCATTGTGATATAAGCCTACCTTTGTACTTAATTCACCTCCCACTGTGATCTGTGATATAATCCTACCTTTGTACTTACTCTACCTCCCACTGTGATATATACCTATATTTGTACTTACTTCTCCTCCCACTGTGATATAAGCCTACCTTTGTACTTACTTCTCTTCTCATTGTGATATAAGCCTACCTTTGACCTTAATTCACCTCCCACTGTGATATAAGCCTACCTTTGTACTTACTTCACCTCCCACTGTGATACAAGCCTACCTTTGTACTTACTTCACCCCCCCACTGTGATATAAGCCTACCTTTGTACTTTCTTCACCGTTCCCTGTCTGTGATATAAGCCTACCTTTGTACTTAGTTCACCCCCCCCCCCCACTGGGATATAAGCCTACCTTTGTACTTACTTCACCTCCCACTGTGATATAAGCCTATCTTTGTACTTACTTCACCCCCCACTGTGATATAATCCTACCATTGTACTTACTTCACCGCCCTCTGTCGGTGATGTAAGCCTACCTTTGTACTTACTTCACCTCCCACTGTGATATGATCCTACCTTTGTACTAACTTCACCGCCCTCTGTCTGTGAAGTAAGCGTACCTTTGTACTTACTTCACCTCCCACTGTGATATAAGCCTACCTTTGTACTTACTTCTCTTCCAACTGCGATATAAGCCTACCTTTGTATTTACTTCACTTCCCACTGTCACATAAGACTACCTTCGTACTTACTTCTCCTCCCACTGTGATATAAGCCTACCTTTGTATTTACTTCACCTCCCACTGTGATATAAGCCTACCTTTGTACTTACTTCACCTCCGACTGTGATATAATCCTACCTTTGTACTTACTTCACTTCTCACTGTGATATAAGCATATCTTTGGACTTACTCCACCTCCCACTGTGATATAAGCCTACCTTTGTACTTACTTCACCTCTCACTGTGATATAAGCATACCTTTGGACTTACCTCACCTCCCACTGTGAAATAAGCCTACCTTTGTACTTACTTTACCGCCCTCTGCCGTGATTTAAGCCTACCTCTGTACTTACTGCACCTCCCACTGTGATATAAGCCTACCTTTGCACTTACTTCACTCCCCACTGTGATATAATCCTACCTTTGTACTAACTTCACTTCTCACTGTAATATAAGCATACCTTTGGACTTACCCCACCTCCCACTGTGATATAAGCCTACCTTTGTACTTACTTCACTTCCCACTGTCAAATAAGCCTACCTTTGTACTTACTTCTCCTCCCACTGTGATATAAGCCTACCTTTGTATATACTTCACCTTCCACTGTCATATGAGCCTATCTTTGTACTTACTTCGCTTCTCACTGTGATATAAGCATACCTTTGGACTTACTCCACCTCCCACTGTGATATAAGCTTTCCTTTGTCCTTACTTCACTTCTCACTGTGATATAAGCCTACCTTTGTACTTACTTCACCTCCCTCTGTCTGTGATATAAGCCTACCTTTGTACTTACTTCACCTCCCACAGTCATATAAGCCTACCTTTGTACTTACTTCACCTCTCAGTGTGATGTAAGCCTACCTTTGTACTTACCTCACCTCCCACTGTGATATAAGCCTACCTTTGTACTTACTTTACCGCCCTCTGCTGTGATTTAAGCCTACATCTGTACTTACTGCACCTCCCACTGTGATATAAGCCTACGTTTGTACTTACTTCACCCCCCACTGTGATATAATCCTACCTTTGTACTATCTTCACTTCTCACTGTAATATAAGCATACCTATGGACTTACTCCACCTCCCACTGTGATATAAGCCTACCTTTGTACTTACTTCACTTCCCACTGTCATATAAGCCTACCTTTGTACTTACTTCTCCTCCCACTGTGATATAAGCCTCCCTTTGTATTTACTTCACCTTCCACTGTCGTATGAGCCCACCTTTGTACTTACTTCACTTCTCACTGTGATATAAGCCTACCTTTGGACTTACTCCACCTCCCACTGTGATATATACCTATATTTGTACTTACTTCTCCTCCCACTGTGATATAAGCCTACCTTTGTACTTACTTCTCTTCTCATTGTGATATAAGCCTACCTTTGTATTTTCTTCACGTTCCACTGTCATGTGAGCCTACCTTTGTACTTACTTCACTTCTCACTGTGATATAAGCATACCTTTGGACTTACTCCACCTCCCACTGTGATATAAACCTACCTTTGTACTTACTTCTCCTCCCACTGTGATATAAGCCTACCTTTGTACTTTCTTCACCTCCCACTGTGATATAAGCCTACCTTTATACTTATTTCACCGCCCTCTGTCTGTGATATAAGCCTACCTTTGTACTTACTTCACCTCCCACCTTGATATAAGCCTACCTTTGTACTTACTTCACCTCCCACTGTGATATAAGCCTACCTTTGTACTTACTTCACCGCCCTCTGTCTGTGATATAAACCTACCTTTGTACTTACTTCACCTCCCAATGTGATAAAAGCCTACTTTTGGACTTACTCCACCTCCCACTGTGATATAAGCCTATCTTTGTACTTAATTCACCTCCCACTGTGATCTGTGATATAATCCTACCTTTGACCTTACTTCACTTTTCACTGTGATATAAGCCTTCCTTTGGACTTACTCCACCTCCCACTGTGATATAAGCCTACCTTAGGACTTACTCCACCTCCCACTGTGATATAAGCCTATCTTTGTACTTACTTCACCTTCCGCTGTGATATAAGCCTACGTTTGTACTTACTTCACCGCCTTCTGTCTGTGATATAAGCCTACCTTTGTACTTACTTCACCTCCCACTGTGATATAAGCCTACCTTTATACTTACTTCACCTCCCACTGTCATATAAGCCTACCTTTGTACTTATATTTCCTCCCACTGCGATATAAGCCTACCTTTGTATTTACTTCACCTCCCACTGTCATATGAGCCTACCTTTGTACTTACTTCACTTCTCACGGTGATATAAGCATACCTTTGGACTTACTCCACCTCCCACTGTGATATAAGCCTACCTTTGTACTTACTTCTCCTCACACTGTGATATAAGCCTACATTTGTACTTACTTCACCTCCCACTGCGATATAATCCTACCTTTGTACTTACTTCACTTCTCACTGTGATATAAGCCTACCTTTGTACTTACTTCACCGCCCTCTGTCTGTGATATAAGCCTACCTTTGTACTTACTTCACCTGCCACTGTGATATAACCCTACCTTTGTAATTACTTCACCTCCCTCTGTCTGTGATATAAGTCTACCTTTGTACTTACTTCACCTCCCACTGTGATATAAGCCTACCTTTGTACTTACTTCACCTCCCACTGTGATATAGGCCTACCTTTGTACTTACTTCACCTCCCACTGTGATATAAGCCTGCCTTTGTACTTACTTCACCGACCTCTGTCTGTGATATAAGCCTACCTTTGTACTTAGTTGACCTCCCACTGTGATATTAGCCTACCTGTGTACTTACTTCACCTCCCACCGTGATATAAGCCTACCTTTGTACTTACTTCTCCTCCCACTGTTCTATAAGCCTACCTTTGAACTTACTTCACCTCCCACTGTAATATAAGCCTATCTTTGTACTTACTTCTCTCCCCACTGTGATATAAGCCTACCTTTGTATTTACTTCACCTTCCACTGTTATATAAGACTACCTTTGTACTTACTTCTCCTCCCTCTTTGATATAAGCCTACCTTTGTACCTACTTCACCGCCCTCTGTCTTTGATATAAGCCTACCTTTGTACTTACTTCACCTCCCACTGTGATATAAGCCTACCTTTGTATTTACTTCACCTCCGACTGTGATATAATCCTACCTTTGTACTTACTTCACTTCTCCCTGTGATATAAGCAAATCTTTGAACTTACTCTACCTCCCACTGTGATATAAGCCTACCTTTGTACTTACTCCACCTCCCACTGTGATATATACCTATATCTGTACTTACTTCTCATCCCACTGTGATATAAGCCTCCCTTTGTACTTACTTCTCCTCCCACTGTGATATAAGCCTAACTTTGTAGTTACTTCCCTTTTCACTGAGATATAAGCCTACCTTTGTACTTATTTCACCTCCCACTGTGATATAAGCCTACCTTTGTACTTACTTCACCACCCTCTGTCTGTGATATAGGCCTACCTTTGTACTTACTTCACCTCCCACTGTGATATAAGCCTACCTTTGTACTTACTTCACCTCCCACTGTGATATAGGCCTAGCTTTGTACTTACTTCACCCCCCACTGTGATATAAGCCAACCTTTGTACTTACTTGCCCGCTCTCTGTCTGTGATATAAGCCCACCTTTGTACTTAGTTCACCCCCCACTGGGATATAAGCCTACCTTTGTACTTACTTAACCTCCCAATGTGATATAAGCCTACCTTTGTACTTACTTCACCCCCCCCCCCCCACTGTGATATAATCCTACCATTGTACTTACTTCACCGCCCTCTGTCTGTGATGTATGCCTACCTTTGTACTTACTTCACCTCCCACTGTGATATGATCCTGCGTTTGAACTTACTTCACCGCCCTCTGTCTGTGATGTTAGCGTACCTTTGTACTTACTTCACCTCCCACTGTGATATAAGCCTACCTTTGTGCTTACTTCTCTTCCCACTGCAATATAAGCCTACCTTTGTATTTACTTCACTTCCCACTGTCACATAAGACTACCTTCTTACTTACTTCTCCTCCCACTGTGATATAAGCCTACCTTTGTTTTTACTTCACCTCCCACTGTGATATAAGCCTACCATTGTACTTATTTCACCTCCGTCTGTGATATAATCCTACCTTTGTACTTACTTCACTTCTCACTGTGATATAAGCATATCTTTGGACTTATTCCACCTCCCACTGTGATATAAGCCTACCTTTGTACTTACTTCACCTCTCACTGTGATATAAGCATACCTTTGGATTTACCTCACCTCCCACTGTGAAATAAGCCTACCTTTGTACTTACTTTACCGCCCTCTGCCGTGATTTAAGCCTACCTCTGTACTTACTGCACCTCCCACTGTGATATTAACCTACGTTTGTACTTACTTCACCCCCCACTGTGATATAATCCTACCTTTGTACCAACTTCACTTCTCACTGTAATATAAGCATACCTTTGGACTTACTCCACCTCCCACTGTGATATAAGCCTACCTTTGTACTTAATTCACTTCCCACTGTCATATAAGCCTACCTTTGTACTTACTTCTCCTCCCACTGTGATATAAGCCTACCTTTGTATTTACTTCACCTTCCACTGTCATATGAGCCTATCTTTGTACTTACTTCACTTCTCACTGTGATATAAGCATACCTTTGGACTTACTTCACCTCCCACTGTGATATATGCCTTCCTTTGTCCTTACTTCACTTCTCACTGTGAAATAAGCCTACCTTTGTACTTACTTCACCTCCCACTGTGATATAAGCCTACGTTTGTACTTACTACACCGCCCTCTGTCTGTGATATAAGCCTACCTTTGTACTTACTTCACCTCCCACTGTCATATAAGCCTACCTTTGTACTTACTTCACCTCTCAGTGTGATATAAGCCTACCTTTGTACTTACCTCACCTCCCACTGTGATATAAGCCTACCTTTGTACTTACTTTACCGCATTCTGCTGTGATTTAAGCCTACATCTGTACTTATGGCACACCCCACTGTGATATAAGCCTACCTTTGTACTTACTTCACCCCCCACTGTGATATAATCCTACCTTTGTACTATCTTCACTTCTCACTGTAATATAAGCATACCTTTGGACTTACTCCAACTCCCACTGTGATATAAGCCTACCTTTGTACTTACTTCACTTCCCACTGTCATATAAGCCTACCTTTGTACTTACTTCTCCTCCCACTGTGATATAAGCCTACCTTTGTATTTACTTCACCTTCCACTGTCGTATGAGCCCACCTCTGTACTTACTTCACTTCTCACTGTGATATAAGCATACCTTTGGACTTACTCCACCTCCCACTGTGATATATACCTATATTTGTACTTACTTCTCCTCCCACTGTGATATAACCCTACCTTTGTACTTACTTCTCTTCTCATTGTGATATAAGCCTACCTTTGTACTTAATTCACCTCCCACTGTGATCTGTGATATAATCCTACCTTTGACCTTACTTCACTTCTCACTGTGATATAAGCCTACCTTTGGACTTACTCCACCTCCCACTGTGATATAAGCCTACCTTTGTACTTACTTCACCTCCCACTGTGATATAAGCCTACCTTTGTACTCACTTCACCTCCCACTGTGATACAAGCCTACCTTTGTACTTACTTCACCTCCCACTGTGATATAAACCTACCGCTGTACTTACTTCACCTCCCACTGTGATATAAGCCTACCTTTGGACTTACTTCACCTCCCACTGTGATACAAGCCTACCTTTGTACTTACTTCACCTCCCACTGTGATATAAGCCTACCTTTGAACTTACTTCACCTCCCACTGTGATATAAGCCTACTTTTGTAATTACTTCACGTTCCTCTCTCATATGAGCCTACCTTTGTACTTACGTCACTTCTCACTGTGATATAAGCATACCTTTGGACCTACTCCATCTCCCGCTGTTTTATAAACCTACCTTTGTACTTACTTCTCCTCCCGCTGTGATATAAGCCTACCTTTGTACTTACGTCACCTCCCACTGTGATATAAGCCTACCTTTGTACTTTCTTCACCTCCCACTGTGATATAAGCCTACCTTTGTAGTTACTTCACCTCCCACTGTCATATAAGCCTACCTTTGTACTTACTTCACCTCCCACTGTGATATAAACCTACCTTTGTACTTAATTCACCTCCCACTGTGATATAAGCCTACCTTTGGACTTACTCCACCTCCCATTGTGATATAAGCCTACCTTTGTACTTACTTCACCTCCCACTGTGATCTGTGATATAATCCTACCTTTGACCTTACTTCACTTTTCACTGTGATATAAGCCTACCTTTGTACTTACCTCTCCTCCCACTGTGATATATACCTATATTTGTACTTACTTCTCCTCCCACTGTGATATAAGCCTACCTTTGTACTTACTTCTCTTCTCATTGTGATATAAGCCTACCTTTGTACTTAATTCACCTCCCACTGTGATCTGTGATATAATCCTACCTTTGTACTTACTCTACCTCCCACTGTGATATATACCTATATTTGTACTTACTTCTCCTCCCACTGTGATATAAGCCTACCTTTGTACTTACTTCTCTTCTCATTGTGATATAAGCCTACCTTTGACCTTAATTCACCTCCCACTGTGATATAAGCCTACCTTTGTACTTACTTCACCTCCCACTGTGATACAAGCCTACCTTTGTACTTACTTCACCCCCCACTGTGATATAAGCCTACCTTTGTACTTTCTTCACCGTTCCCTGTCTGTGATATAAGCCTACCTTTGTACTTAGTTCACCGCCCCCCCCCACTGTGATATAAGCCTACCTTTGTACTTACTTCACCTCCCACTGTGATATAAGCCTATCTTTGTACTTACTTCACCCCCCACTGTGATATAATCCTACCATTGTACTTACTTCACCGCCCTCTGTCGGTGATGTAAGCCTACCTTTGTACTTACTTCACCTCCCACTGTGATATGATCCTACCTTTGTACTAACTTCACCGCCCTCTGTCTGTGAAGTAAGCGTACCTTTGTACTTACTTCACCTCCCACTGTGATATAAGCCTACCTTTGTACTTACTTCTCTTCCAACTGCGATATAAGCCTACCTTTGTATTTACTTCACTTCCCACTGTCACATAAGACTACCTTCGTACTTACTTCTCCTCCCACTGTGATATAAGCTTACCTTTGTATTTACTTCACCTCCCGCTGTGATATAAGCCTACCTTTGTACTTACTTCACCTCCGACTGTGATATAATCCTACCTTTGTACTTACTTCACTTCTCACTGTGATATAAGCATATCTTTGGACTTACTCCACCTCCCACTGTGATATAAGCCTACCTTTGTACTTACTTCACCTCTCACTGTGATATAAGCATACCTTTGGACTTACCTCACCTCCCACTGTGAAATAAGCCTACCTTTGTACTTACTTTACCGCCCTCTGCCGTGATTTAAGCCTACCTCTGTACTTACTGCACCTCCCACTGTGATATAAGCCTACCTTTGCACTTACTTCACGCCCCACTGTGATATAATCCTACCTTTGTACTAACTTCACTTCTCACTGTAATATAAGCATACCTTTGGACTTACCCCACCTCCCACTGTGATATAAGCCTACCTTTGTACTTACTTCACTTCCCACTGTCAAATAAGCCTACCTTTGTACTTACTTCTCCTCCCACTGTGATATAAGCCTACCTTTGTATATACTTCACCTTCCACTGTCATATGAGCCTATCTTTGTACTTACTTCGCTTCTCACTGTGATATAAGCATACCTTTGGACTTACTCCACCTCCCACTGTGATATAAGCTTTCCTTTGTCCTTACTTCACTTCTCACTGTGATATAAGCCTACCTTTGTACTTACTTCACCTCCCTCTGTCTGTGATATAAGCCTACCTTTGTACTTACTTCACCTCCCACAGTCATATAAGCCTACCTTTGTACTTACTTCACCTCTCAGTGTGATGTAAGCCTACCTTTGTACTTACCTCACCTCCCACTGTGATATAAGCCTACCTTTGTACTTTCTTTACCGCCCTCTGCTGTGATTTAAGCCTACATCTGTACTTACTGCACCTCCCACTGTGATATAAGCCTACGTTTGTACTTACTTCACCCCCCACTGTGATATAATCCTACCTTTGTACTATCTTCACTTCTCACTGTAATATAAGCATACCTATGGACTTACTCCACCTCCCACTGTGATATAAGCCTACCTTTGTACTTACTTCACTTCCCACTGTCATATAAGCCTACCTTTGCACTTACTTCTCCTCCCACTGTGATATAAGCCTCCCTTTGTATTTACTTCACCTTCCACTGTCGTATGAGCCCACCTTTGTACTTACTTCACTTCTCACTGTGATATAAGCCTACCTTTGGACTTACTCCACCTCCCACTGTGATATATACCTATATTTGTACTTACTTCTCCTCCCACTGTGATATAAGCCTACCTTTGTACTTACTTCTCTTCTCATTGTGATATAAGCCTACCTTTGTATTTTCTTCACGTTCCACTGTCATATGAGCCTACCTTTGTACTTACTTCACTTCTCACTGTGATATAAGCATACCTTTGGACTTACTCCACCTCCCACTGTGATATAAACCTACCTTTGTACTTACTTCTCCTCCCACTGTGATATAAGCCTACCTTTGTACTTTCTTCACCTCCCACTGTGATATAAGCCTACCTTTATACTTATTTCACCGCCCTCTGTCTGTGATATAAGCCTACCTTTGTACTTACTTCACCTCCCACCTTGATATAAGCCTACCTTTGTACTTACTTCACCTCCCACTGTGATATAAGCCTACCTTTGTACTTACTTCACCGCCCTCTGTCTGTGATATAAGCCTACCTTTGTACTTACTTCACCTCCCAATGTGATAAAAGCCTACTTTTGGACTTACTCCACCTCCCACTGTGATATAAGCCTATCTTTGTACTTAATTCACCTCCCACTGTGATCTGTGATATAATCCTACCTTTGACCTTACTTCACTTTTCACTGTGATATAAGCCTTCCTTTGGACTTACTCCACCTCCCACTGTGATATAAGCCTACCTTAGGACTTACTCCACCTCCCACTGTGATATAAGCCTATCTTTGTACTTACTTCACCTTCCGCTGTGATATAAGCCTACGTTTGTACTTACTTCACCGCCTTCTGTCTGTGATATAAGCCTACCTTTGTACTTACTTCACCTCCCACTGTGATATAAGCCTACCTTTGTACTTACTTCACCTCCCACTGTCATATAAGCCTACCTTTGTACTTATATTTCCTCCCACTGCGATATAAGCCTACCTTTGTATTTACTTCACCTCCCACTGTCATATGAACCTACCTTTGTACTTACTTCACTTCTCACGGTGATATAAGCATACCTTTGGACTTACTCCACCTCCCACTGTGATATAAGCCTACCTTTGTACTTACTTCTCCTCACACTGTGATATAAGCCTACATTTGTACTTACTTCACCTCCCACTGCGATATAATCCTACCTTTGTACTTACTTCACTTCTCACTGTGATATAAGCCTACCTTTGTACTTACTTCACCGCCCTCTGTCTGTGATATAAGCCTACCTTTGTACTTACTTCACCTGCCACTGTGATATAACCCTACCTTTGTAATTACTTCACCTCCCTCTGTCTGTGATATAAGTCTACCTTTGTACTTACTTCACCTCCCACTGTGATATAAGCCTACCTTTGTACTTACTTCACCTCCCACTGTGATATAGGCCTACCTTTGTACTTACTTCACCTCCCACTGTGATATAAGCCTGCCTTTGTACTTACTTCACCGACCTCTGTCTGTGATATAAGCCTACCTTTGTACTTAGTTGACCTCCCACTGTGATATTAGCCTACCTGTGTACTTACTTCACCTCCCACCGTGATATAAGCCTACCTTTGTACTTACTTCTCCTCCCACTGTTCTATAAGCCTACCTTTGAACTTACTTCACCTCCCACTGTAATATAAGCCTATCTTTGTACTTACTTCTCTCCCCACTGTGATATAAGCCTACCTTTGTATTTACTTCACCTTCCACTGTTATATAAGACTACCTTTGTACTTACTTCTCCTCCCACTGTGATATAAGCCTAACTTTGTAGTTACTTCCCTTTTCACTGAGATATAAGCCTACCTTTGTACTTATTTCACCTCCCACTGTGATATAAGCCTACCTTTGTACTTACTTCACCACCCTCTGTCTGTGATATAGGCCTACCTTTGTACTTACTTCACCTCCCACTGTGATATAAGCCTACCTTTGTACTTACTTCACCTCCCACTGTGATATAGGCCTAGCTTTGTACTTACTTCACCTCCCACTGTGATATAAGCCAACCTTTGTACTTACTTGCCCGCTCTCTGTCTGTGATATAAGCCCACCTTTGTACTTAGTTCACCCCCCACTGGGATATAAGCCTACCTTTGTACTTACTTCACCTCCCAATGTGATATAAGCCTACCTTTGTACTTACTTCACCCCCCCCCCCCCCCCCCCACTGTGATATAATCCTACCATTGTACTTACTTCACCGCCGTCTGTCTGTGATGTATGCCTACCTTTGTACTTACTTCACCTCCCACTGTGATATGATCCTGCGTTTGTACTTACTTCACCGCCCTCTGTCTGTGATGTTAGCGTACCTTTGTACTTACTTCACCTCCCACTGTGATATAAGCCTACCTTTGTGCTTACTTCTCTTCCCACTGCAATATAAGCCTACCTTTGTATTTACTTCACTTCCCACTGTCACATAAGACTACCTTCTTACTTACTTCTCCTCCCACTGTGATATAAGCCTACCTTTGTTTTTACTTCACCTCCCACTGTGATATAAGCCTACCATTGTACTTATTTCACCTCCGTCTGTGATATAATCCTACCTTTGTACTTACTTCACTTCTCACTGTGATATAAGCATATCTTTGGACTTATTCCACCTCCCACTGTGATATAAGCCTACCTTTGTACTTACTTCACCTCTCACTGTGATATAAGCATACCTTTGGATTTACCTCACCTCCCACTGTGAAATAAGCCTACCTTTGTACTTACTTTACCGCCCTCTGCCGTGATTTAAGCCTACCTCTGTACTTACTGCACCTCCCACTGTGATATTAACCTACGTTTGTACTTACTTCACCCCCCACTGTGATATAATCCTACCTTTGTACCAACTTCACTTCTCACTGTAATATAAGCATACCTTTGGACTTACTCCACCTCCCACTGTGATATAAGCCTACCTTTGTACTTAATTCACTTCCCACTGTCATATAAGCCTACCTTTGTACTTACTTCTCCTCCCACTGTGATATAAGCCTACCTTTGTATTTACTTCACCTTCCACTGTCATATGAGCCTATCTTTGTACTTACTTCACTTCTCACTGTGATATAAGCATACCTTTGGACTTACTTCACCTCCCACTGTGATATATGCCTTCCTTTGTCCTTACTTCACTTCTCACTGTGATATAAGCCTACCTTTGTACTTACTTCACCTCCCACTGTGATATAAGCCTACGTTTGTACTTACTACACCGCCCTCTGTCTGTGATATAAGCCTACCTTTGTACTTACTTCACCTCCCACTGTCATATAAGCCTACCTTTGTACTTACTTCACCTCTCAGTGTGATATAAGCCTACCTTTGTACTTACCTCACCTCCCACTGTGATATAAGCCTACCTTTGTACTTACTTTACCGCCTTCTGCTGTGATTTAAGCCTACATCTGTACTTATTGCACACCCCACTGTGATATAAGCCTACCTTTGTACTTACTTCACCCCCCACTGTGATATAATCCTACCTTTGTACTATCTTCACTTCTCACTGTAATATAAGCATACCTTTGGACTTACTCCAACTCCCACTGTGATTTAAGCCTACCTTTGTACTTACTTCACTTCCCACTGTCATATAAGCCTACCTTTGTACTTACTTCTCCTCCCACTGTGATATAAGCCTACCTTTGTATTTACTTCACCTTCCACTGTCGTATGAGCCCACCCTTGTACTTACTTCACTTCTCACTGTGATATAAGCATACCTTTGGACTTACTCCACCTCCCACTGTGATATATACCTATATTTGTACTTACTTCTCCTCCCACTGTGATATAACCCTACCTTTGTACTTACTTCTCTTCTCATTGTGATATAAGCCTACCTTTGTACTTAATTCACCTCCCACTGTGATCTGTGATATAATCCTACCTTTGACCTTACTTCACTTCTCACTGTGATATAAGCCTACCTTTGGACTTACTCCACCTCCCACTGTGATATAAGCCTACCTTTGTACTTACTTCACCTCCCACTGTGATATAAGCCTACCTTTGTACTCACTTCACCTCCAACTGTGATACAAGCCTACCTTTGTACTTACTTCACCTCCCACTGTGATATAAACCTACCGCTGTACTTACTTCACCTCCCACTGTGATATAAGCCTACCTTTGGACTTACTTCACCTCCCACTGTGATACAAGCCTACCTTTGTACTTACTTCACCTCCCACTGTGATATAAGCCTACCTTTGAACTTACTTCACCTCCCACTGTGATATAAGCCTACTTTTGTATTTACTTCACGTTCCTCTCTCATATGAGCCTACCTTTGTACTTACGTCACTTCTCACTGTGATATAAGCATACCTTTGGACCTACTCCATCTCCCGCTGTTTTATAAACCTACCTTTGTACTTACTTCTCCTCCCGCTGTGATATAAGCCTACCTTTGTACTTACGTCACCTCCCACTGTGATATAAGCCTACCTTTGTACTTTCTTCACCTCCCACTGTGATATAAGCCTACCTTTGTAGTTACTTCACCTCCCACTGTCATATAAGCCTACCTTTGTACTTACTTCACCTCCCACTGTGATATAAACCTACCTTTGTACTTAATTCACCTCCCACTGTGATATAAGCCTACCTTTGGACTTACTCCACCTCCCATTGTGATATAAGCCTACCTTTATACTTACTTCACCTCCCACTGTGATCTGTGATATAATCCTACCTTTGACCTTACTTCACTTTTCACTGTGATATAAGCCTACCTTTGTACTTACTTCTCCTCCCACTGTGATATAAGCCTACCTTTGTACTTACTCCACCTCCCACTGTGACATAAGCCTACCTTTGTACTTACTTCACCTTCCACTGTGATATAAGCCTACGTTTGTACTTACTTCACCGCCCTCTGTCTGTGATATAAGCCCACCTTTGTACTTACTTCACCTCCCACTGTGATATAAGCCTACCTTTGTACTTACATCACCTCCCACTGTCATATAAGCCTACCTTTGTACTTACTTTACCTCCCACTGTGATATAAGCCTACCTTTGTACTTACTTCTCCTCCCACTGTGATATAAGCATACCTTCGTACTTACTTCTCCTCCCACTGTGATATAAGCCTACCTTTGTACTTACTTCACCGCCCTCCATCTGTGATATAAGCCTACCTACGTACTTTCGTCACCTCCCACTGTGATATAAGCCTACCTTTGAACTTACTTCACCTCCCACTGTGATATAAGCCTACCTTTGTACTTACTTCTCTTCCAACTGCGATATAAGCCTACCTTTCTATTTACTTCACCTCCCACTGTCACATAACACTTCCTTCGTACTTACTTCTCCTCCCACTGTGATATAAGCCTACCTTTGCATTTACTTCACCTCCCACTGTGATATAAGCCTACCTTTGTACTTACTTCACCTCCGACTGTGATATAATCCTACCTTTGTACTTACTTCACTTCTCACTGTGATATAAGCATACCCTTGGACTTATTCCATCCCCAACTGTGATATAAGCCT
This sequence comes from Pictodentalium vernedei, assembly GCA_031216915.1. NCBI lineage: Eukaryota > Metazoa > Mollusca > Scaphopoda > Dentaliida > Dentaliidae > Pictodentalium > Pictodentalium vernedei. Next base: position 868,906,320 of record CM062296.1, on the reverse strand, counting down.
ACCTTTGTACTTACTTCTCCTCCCACTGTGATATAAGCCTACGTCTGTACTTTTTTTACTTCTCACAGTGATATAAGCCTACTTTTGTACTTACTTCATCTCCCACTTTGATATTAGCCTACCTTTGTACTTACTTCACCGCCCTCTGTCTGTGATATAAGCCTACCATTGTACTTACTTCACCTCCCACTGTGATATAAGCCTATCTTTGTACTTACTTCACCTCCCACTCTGATATAATCCTACCTTTGTACTTACTTCTCTTCTCACTGTGATATGAGCATACCTTTGAACTTACTCCACCTCTCACTGTCATATAAGCCTACCTTTGCACTTACTTTTCCTCCCACTGTGATATAAGCCTACCTTTGTATTTACTTCACATCCCACTGTCATATGAGCCTACCTTTGTACTTACTTCACTTCTCACTGTGATATAAGCATACCTTTGGAATTACTCCACGTCCCACTGTGATATAAGCCTACCTTTGTACTTACTTCTCCTCCCACTGTGATATAAGCCTACATTTGTACTTACTTTACCTCCCACTGGGATATAAGCCTACCTTTGTACTTACTTCACCTCCCACTTTGATATAATCCTACCTTTGTACTTACTTCACCTCTCACTGTGATATAAGCCTACCTTTGTACTTACTTCACCGCCCTCTGTCTGTAATGTAAGCCTACCTTTGTACTTACTTCACCTTCCACTGTGATATAAGCCTACCTTTGTACTTACTTCACCGTTCTCTCTCTGTGATATAAGCCTACCTTTGTACTTAGTTCACCCCCCCCCCCCCCCCCACTGGGATATAAGCCTACCTTTGTACTTACTTCACCTCCCACTGTGATATAAGCCTACCTTTGTACTTACTTTACCCCCCACTGTGATATAATCCTACCATTGTACTTACTTCACCGCCCTCTGTCTGTGATGTAAGTCTACCTTTGTACTTACTTCACCTCCCACTGTGATATGATCCTACCTTTGTACTAACTTCACCGCCCTCTGTCTGTGATGTAAGCGTACCTTTGTACTTACAACACATCCCACTGTGATATAAGCCTACCTTTGTACTTACTTCTCTTCCAACTGCGATATAAGCCTACCTTTGTATTTACTTCACTTCCCACTGTCACATAAGACTACCTTCGTACTTACTTCTCCTCCCACTGTGATATAAGCCTACCTTTGTATTTACTTCACCTCCCACTGTGATATAAGCCTACCTTTGTACTTACTTCACCTCCGACTGTGATATAATCCTACCTTTGTACTTACTTCACTTCTCACTGTGATATAAGCATATCTTTGGACTTACTCCACCTCCCACTGTGATATAAGCCTACCTTTGTACTTACTTCACCTCTCACTGTGATATAAGCATACCTTTGGACTTACCTCACCTCCCACTGTGAAATAAGCCTACCTTTGTACTTACTTTACCCCCCTCTGCCGTGATTTAAGCCTACTTCTGTACTTACTGCACCTCCCACTGTGATATAAGCCTACCTTTGTACTTACTTCACCCCCCACTGTGATATAATCCTACCTTTGTACTAACTTCACTTCTCACTGTAATATAAGCATACCTCTGGACTTACCCCACCTCCCACTGTGATATAAGCCTACCTTTGTACTTACTTCACTTCCCACTGTCATATAAGCCTACCTTTGTACTTACTTCTCCTCCCACTGTGATATAAGCCTACCTTTGTATTTACTTCACCTTCCACTGTCATATGAGCCTATCTTTGTACTTACTTCACTTCTCACTGTGATATAAGCATGCCTTTGGACTTACTCCACCTCCCACTGTGATATAAGCCTTCCTTTGCCCTTACTTCACTTCTCACTGTGATATAAGCCTACCTTTGTACTTACTTCACCTCCCTCTGTCTGTGATATAATTCTACCTTTGTACTTACTTCACCTCCCACAGTCATATAAGCCTACCTTTGTACTTACTTCACCTCTCAGTGTGATGTAAGCCTACCTTTGTACTTACCTCACCTCCCACTGTGATATAAGCCTACCTTTGTACTTACTTTAGGGCCCTCTGCTGTGATTTAAGCCTACATCGGTACTTACTGCACCCCCCACTGTGATATAAGCCTACGTTTGTACTTACTTCACCCCCCACTGTGATATAATCCTACCTTTGTACTATCTTCACTTCTCACTGTAATATAAGCATACCTATGGACTTACTCCACATCCCACTGTGATATAAGCCAACCTTTGTACTTACTTCACTTCCCACTGTCATATAAGCCTACCTTTGTACTTACTTCTCCTCCCACTGTGATATAAGCCTCCCTTTGTATTTACTTCACCTTCCACTGTCGTATGAGCCCACCTTTGTACTTACTTCACTTCTCACTGTGATATAAGCCTATCTTTGTACTTAATTCACCTCCCACTGTGATCTGTGATATAATCCTACCTTTGACCTTACTTCACTTTTCACTGTGATATAAGCCTACCTTTGTACTTACTTCACCTCCCACTGTGATACAAGCCTACCTTTGTATTTACTTCTCCTCCCACTGTGATATAAGCCTACCTTTGTACTTACTTCTCCTCCCACTGTGATATAAGCCTACCTTTGTACTTACTCCACCTCCCACTGTGATATAAGCCTACCTTTGTACTTACTTCACCTTCCGCTGTGATATAAGCCTACGTTTGTACTTACTTCACCGCCTTCTGTCTGTGATATAAGCCTACCTTTGTACTTACTTCACCTCCCACTGTGATATAAGCCTACCTTTGTACTTACTTCTCCTCCCACTGTGATATAAGCCTACATTTGTACTTACTTCACCTCCCACTGGGATATAAGCCTACCTTTGTACTTACTTCACCTCCCACTTTGATATAATCCTACCTTTGTACTTACTTCACCTCTCACTGTGATATAAGCCTACCTCTGTACTTACTTCACCGCCATCTGTCTGTAATGTAAGCCTACCTTTGTACTTACTTCACCTTCCACTGTGATATAAGCCTACCTTTGTACTTACTTCACCGTTCTCTCTCTGTGATATAAGCCTACCTTTGTACTTAGTTCACCCCCCCCCCCCCCCACACTGGGATATAAGCCTACCTTTGTACTTACTTCACCTCCCACTGTGATATAAGCCTACCTTTGTACTTACTTCACCCCCACTGTGATATAATCCTACCATTGTACTTACTTCACCGCCCTCTGTCTGTGATGTAAGTCTACCTTTGTACTTACTTCATCTCCCACTGTGATATGATCCTACCTTTGTACTAACTTCACCGCGCTCTGTCTGTGATGTAAGCGTACCTTTGTACTTACTTCACCTCCCACTGTGATATAAGCCTACCTTTGTACTTACTTCTCTTCCAACTGCGATATAAGCCTACCTTTGTATTTACTTCACTTCCCACTGTCACATAAGACTTCCTTCGTACTTACTTCTCCTCCCACTGTGATATAAGCCTACCTTTGTATTTACTTCACCTCCCACTGTGATATAAGCCTACCTTTGTACTTACTTCACCTCCGACTGTGATATAATCCTACCTTTGTACTTACTTCACTTCTCACTGTGATATAAGCATATCTTTGGACTTACTCCACCTCCCACTGTGATATAAGCCTACCTTTGTACTTACTTCACCTCTCACTGTGATATAAGCATACCTTTGGACTTACTTCACCTCCCACTGTGAAATAAGCCTACCTTTGTACTTACTTTACCCCCCTCTGCCGTGATTTAAGCCTACCTCTGTACTTACTGCACCTCCCACTGTGATATAAGCCTACCTTTGTACTTACTTCACCCCCCACTGTGATATAATCCTACCTTTGTACTAACTTCACTTCTCACTGTAATATAAGCATACCTCTGGACTTACCCCACCTCCCACTGTGATATAAGCCTACCTTTGTACTTACTTCACTTCCCACTGTCATATAAGCCTACCTTTGTACTTACTTCTCCTCCCACTGTGATATAAGCCTACCTTTGTATTTACTTCACCTTCCACTGTCATATGAGCCTATCTTTGTACTTACTTCACTTCTCACTGTGATATAAGCATGCCTTTGGACTTACTCCACCTCCCACTGTGATATAAGCCTTCCTTTGCCCTTACTTCACTTCTCACTGATATATAAGCCTACGTTTGTACTTACTTCACCTCCCTCTGTCTGTGATATAAGTCTACCTTTGTACTTACTTCACCTCCCACAGTCATATAAGCCTACCTTCGTACTTACTTCACCTCTCAGTGTGATGTAAGCCTACCTTTGTACTTACCTCACCTCCCACTGTGATATAAGCCTACCTTTGTACTTACTTTACCGCCCTCTGCTGTGATTTAAGCCTACATCGGTACTTACTGCACCCCCCATTGTGATATAAGCCTACGTTTGTACTTACTTCACCCCCCACTGTGATATAATCCTACCTTTGTACTATCTTCACTTCTCACTGTAATATAAGCATACCTATGGACTTACTCCACCTCCCACTGTGATACAAGCCTACCTTTGTACTTACTTCACTTCCCACTGTCATATAAGCCTACCTTTGTACTTACTTCTCCTCCCACTGTGATATAAGCCTCCCTTTGTATTTACTTCACCTTCCACTGTCGTATGAGCCCACCTTTGTACTTACTTCACTTCTCACTGTGATATAAGCCTATCTTTGTACTTAATTCACCTACCACTGTGATCTGTGATATAATCCTACCTTTGACCTTACTTCACTTTTCACTGTGATATAAGCCTACCTTTGTACTTACTTCACCTCCCACTGTGATACAAGCCTACCTTTGTATTTACTTCTCCCACTGTGATATAAGCCTACCTTTGTACTTACTTCTCCTCCCACTGTGATATAAGCCTACCTTTGTACTTACTCCACCTCCCACTGTGATATAAGCCTACCTTTGTACTTACTTCACCTTCCGCTGTGATATAAGCCTACGTTTGTACTTACTTCACCGCCTTCTGTCTGTGATATAAGCCTACCTTTGTACTTACTTCACCTCCCACTGTGATATAAGCCTACCGTTGTACTTACTTCACCTCCCACTGTCATATAAGCCTACCTTTGTACTTATATTTCCTCCCACTGCGATATAAGCCTACCTTTGTATTTACTTCACCTCCCACTGTCATATGAGCCTACCTTTGTACTTACTTCACTTCTCACGGTGATATAAGCACACCTTTGGACTTACTCCACCTCCCACTGTGATATAAGCCTACCTTTGTACTTACTTCTCCTCACACTGTGATATAAGCCTACCTTTGTACTTACCTCACCTCCCACAGTGATATAATCCTACCTTTGTACTTACTTCACTTCTCACTGTGATATAAGCCTACCTTTGTACTTACTTCACCGCCCTCTGTCTGTGATATAAGCCTACCTTTGTACTTACTTCACCTGCCACTGTGATATAACCCTACCTTTGTAATTACTTCACCTCCCTCTGTCTGTGATATAAGTCTACCTTTGTACTTACTTCACCTCCCACTGTGATATAAGCCTACCTTTGAACTTACTTCACCTCCCACTGTGATATAGGCCTACCTTTGTACTTACTTCACCTCCCACTGTGATATAAGCCTGCCTTTGTACTTACTTCACCGCCCTCTGTCTGTGATATAAGCCTACCTTTGTACTTAGTTGACCTCCCACTGTGATATTAGCCTACCTGTGTACTTACTTCACCTCCCACCGTGATATAAGCCTACCTTTGTACTTACTTCTCCTCCCACTGTTCTATAAGCCTACCTTTGAACTTACTTCACCTCCCACTGTAATATAAGCCTTTCTTTGTACTTACTTCTCTCCCCACTGTGATATAAGCCTACCTTTGTATTTACTTCACCTTCCACTGTTATATAAGACTACCTTTGTACTTACTTCTCCTCCCTCTTTGATATAAGCCTACCTTTGTACTTACTTCACCGCCCTCTGTCTGTGATATAAGCCTACCTTTGTACTTACTTCACCTCCCACTGTGATATAAGCCTACCTTTGTATTTACTTCACCTCCGACTGTGATATAATCCTACCTTTGTACTTACTTCACTTCTCACTGTGATATAAGCAAATCTTTGAACTTACTCTACCTCCCACTGTGATATAAGCCTACCTTTGTACTTACTCCACCTCCCACTGTGATATATACCTATATTTGTACTTACTTCTCCTCCCACTGTGATATAAGCCTACCTTTGTACTTACTTCTCCTCCCACTGTGATATAAGCCTAACTTTGTAGTTACTTTCCTTTTCACTGAGATATAAGCCTACCTTTGTACTTATTTCACATCCCACTGTGATATAAGCCTACCTTTGTACTTACTTCACCACCCTCTGTCTGTGATATAGGCCTACCTTTGTACTTACTTCACCTCCCACTGTGATATAAGCCTACCTTTGTACTTACTTCACCTCCCACTGTGATATAGGCCTAGCTTTGTACTTACTTCACCTCCCACTGTGATATAAGCCGACCTTTGTACTTACTTCCCCGCTCTCTGTCTGTGATATAAGCCCACCTTTGTACTTAGTTCACCCCCCACTGGGATATAAGCCTACCATTGTACTTACTTCACCTCCCAATGTGATATAAGCCTACCTTTGTACTTACTTCACCCCCCCCCCCCCCCACTGTGATATAATCCTACCATTGTACTTACTTCACAGCCCTCTGTCTGTGATGTAAGCCTACCTTTGTACTTACTTCACCTCCCACTGTGATATGATCCTGCCTTTGTACTTACTTCACCGCCCTCTGTCTGTGATGTAAGCGTACCTTTGTACTTACTTCACCTCCCACTGTGATATAAGCCTACCTTTGTGCTTACTTCTCTTCCCACTGCAATATAAGCCTACCTTTGTATTTACTTCACTTCCCACTGTCACATAAGACTACCTTCTTACTTACTTCTTCTCCCACTGTGATATAAGCCTACCTTTGTATTTACTTCACCTCCCACTGTGATATAAGCCTACCATTGTACTTATTTCACCTCCGACTGTGATATAATCCTACCTTTGTACTTACTTCACTTCTCACTGTGATATAAGCATATCTTTGGACTTATTCCACCTCCCACTGTGATATAAGCCTACCTTTGTACTTACTTCACCTCTCACTGTGATATAAGCATACCTTTGGACTTACCTCACCTCCCACTGTGAAATAAGCCTACCTTTGTACTTACTTTACCGCCCTCTGCGGTGATTTAAGCCTACCTCTGTACTTACTGCACCTCCCACTGTGATATTAACCTACCTTTGTACTTACTTCACCCCCACTGTGATATAATCCTACCTTTGTACTAACTTCACTTCTCACTGTAATATAAGCATACCTCTGGACTTACTCCACCTCCTACTGTGATATAAGCCTACCTTTGTACTTAATTTACTTCCCACTGTCATATAAGCCTACCTTTGTACTTACTTCTCCTCCCACTGTGATATAAGCCTACCTTTCTATTTACTTCACCTTCCACTGTCATATGAGCCTATCTTTGTACTTACTTCACTTCTCACTGTGATATAAGCATACCTTTGGACTTACTTCACCTCCCACTGTGATATATGCCTTCCTTTGTCCTTACTTCACTTCTCACTGTGATATAAGCCTACCTTTGTACTTACTTCACCTCCCACTGTGATATAAGCCTACGTTTGTACTTACTTCACCGCCCTCTGTCTGTGATATAAGCCTACCTTTGTACTTACTTCACCTCCCACTGTCATATAAGCCTACCTTTGTACTTACTTCACCTCTCAGTGTGATATAAGTCTACCTTTGTACTTACCTCACCTCCCACTGTGATATAAGCCTACCTTTGTACTTACTTTACCGCCTTCTGCGGTGATTTAAGCCTACATCTGTACTTATTGCACACCCCACTGTGATATAAGCCTACCTTTGTACTTACTTCACCCCCCACTGTGATATAATCCTACCTTTGTACTATCTTCACTTCTCACTGTAATATAAGCATACCTTTGGACTTACTACACCTCCCACTGTGATATAAGCCTACCTTTGTACTTACTTCACTTCCCACTGTCATATAAGCCTACCTTTGTACTTACTTCTCCTCCCACTGTGATATAAGCCTACCTTTGTATTTACTTCACCTTCCACTGTCGTATGAGCCCACCTCTGTACTTACTTCACTTCTCACTGTGATATAAGCATACCTTTGGACTTACTCCACCTCCCACTGTGATATATACCTATATTTGTTCTTACTTCTCCTCCCACTGTGATATAAGCCTACCTTTGTACTTACTTCTCTTCTCATTGTGATATAAGCCTACCTTTGTACTTAATTCACCTCCCACTGTGATCTGTGATATAATCCTACCTTTGACCTTACTTCACTTCTTACTGTGATATAAGCCTACCTTTGGACTTACTCCACCTCCCACTGTGATATAAGCCTACCTTTGTACTTACTTCACCTCCCACTGTGATACAAGCGTACCTTTGTACTTACTTCACCTCCCACTGTGATATAAACCTACCGCTGTACTTACTTCACCTCCCACTGTGATATAAGCCTACCTTTGGACTTACTTCACCTCCCACTGTGATACAAGCCTACCTTTGTACTTACTTCACCTGCCACTGTGATATAAGCCTACCTTTGTACTTACTTCACCTCCCACTGTGATATAAGCCTACTTTTGTATTTACTTCACGTTCCACTCTCATATGAGCCTACCTTTGTACTTACGTCACTTCTCACTGTAATATAAGCATACCTTTGGACCTACTCCATCTCCCACTGTTTTATAAACCTACCTTTGTACTTACTTCTCCTCCTACTGTGATATAAGCCTACCTTTGTACTTACGTCACCTCCCACTGTGATATAAGCCTCCCTTTGTACTCTCTTCACCTCCCACTGTGATATAAGCCTACCTTTGTACTTATTTCACCGCCCTCTGTCTGTGATATAAGCCTACCTTTGTAGTTACTTCACCTCCCACTGTCATATAAGCCTACCTTTGTACTTACGTCACCTCCCACTGTGATATAAGCCTACCTTTGTACTTACTTCACCGCCCTCTGTCTGTGATATAAGCCTACCTTTGTACTTACTTCTCCTCCCACTGTGATATAAGCCTACCTTTGTACTTACTTCTCCTCCCACTGTGATATAAGCCTACCTTTGTACTTACTTCTCCTCCCACTGTGATATAAGCCTACCTTTGTACTTACTCCACCTCCCACTGTGACATAAGCCTACCTTTGTACTTACTTCTCCTCCCACTGTGATATAAGCCTACCTTTGTACTTACTCCACCTCCCACTGTGACATAAGCCTACCTTTGTACTTACTTCACCTTCCACTGTGATATAAGCCTACGTTTGTACTTACTTCACCGCCCTCTGTCTGTGATATAAGCCTACCTTTGTACTTACTTCACCTCCCACTGTGATATAAGCCTACCTTTGTACTTACATCACCTCCCACTGTCATATAAGCCTACCTTTGTACTAACTTTACCTCCCACTGTCATATAAGCCTACCTTTGTACTTACTTCTCCTCCCACTGTGATATAAGCATACCTTCGTACTTACTTCTCCTCCCACTGTGACATAAGCCTACCTTTGTACTTACTTCACCGCCCTCCATCTGTGATATAAGCCTACCTACGTACTTACGTCATCTCCCACTGTGATATAAGCCTACCTTTGAACTTACTTCACCTCCCACTGTGATATAAGCCTACCTTTTTACTTACTTCTCTTCCCACTGCGATATAAGCCTACCTTTGTATTTACTTCACCTCCCACTGTCACATAACACTACCTTCGTACTTACTTCTCCTCCCACTGTGATATAAGCCTACCTTTGCATTTACTTCACCTCCCACTGTGATATAAGCCTACCTTTGTACTTACTTCACCTTCGACTGTGATATAATCCTACCTTTGTACTTACTTCACTTCTCACTGTGATATAAGCATACCCTTGGACTTATTCCATCCCCAACTGTGATATAAGCCTACCTTTGTACTTACTTCTCCTCCCACTGTGATATAAGCCTACGTCTGTACTTATTTTACTTCTCACAGTGATATAAGCCTACTTTTGTACTTACTTCATCTCCCACTTTGATATTAGCCTACCTTTGTACTTACTTCACCGCCCTCTGTCTGTGATATAAGCCTACCATTGTACTTACTTCACCTCCCACTGTGATATAAGCCTATCTTTGTACTTACTTCACCTCCCACTCTGATATAATCCTACCTTTGTACTTACTTCTCTTCTCACTGTGATATGAGCATACCTTTGAACTTACTCCACCTCTCACTGTCATATAAGCCTACCTTTGCACTTACTTTTCCTCCCACTGTGATATAAGCCTACCTTTGTATTTACTTCACGTCCCACTGTCATATGAGCCTACCTTTGTATTTACTTCACTTCTCACTGTGATATAAGCATACCTTTGGAATTACTCCATGTCCCACTGTGATATAAGCCTACCTTTGTACTTACTTCTCCTCCCACTGTGATATAAGCCTACATTTGTACTTACTTCACCTCCCACTGGGATATAAGCCTACCTTTGTACTTACTTCACCTCCCACTGTGATATAATCCTACCTTTGTACTTACTTCACCTCTCACTGTGATATAAGCCTACCTTTGTACTTACTTCACCGCCCTCTGTCTGTAATGTAAGCCTACCTTTGTACTTACTTCACCTTCCACTGTGATATAAGCCTACCTTTGTACTTACTTCACCGTTCTCTCTCTGTGATATAAGCCTACCTTTGTACTTAGTTCACCCCCCCCCCCCCCCACTGGGATATAAGCCTATCTTTGTAATTACTTCACCTCCCACTGTGATATAAGCCTACCTTTGTACTTACTTCACCCCCCACTGTGATATAATCCTACCATTGTACTTACTTCACCGCCCTCTGTCTGTGATGTAAGCCTACCTTTGTACTTACTTCACCTCCCACTGTGATATGATCCTACCTTTGTACTAACTTCACCGCCCTCTGTCTGTGATGTAAGCGTACCTTTGTACTTACTTCACCTCCCACTGTGATATAAGCCTACCTTTGTACTTACTTCTCTTCCAACTGCGATATAAGCCTACCTTTGTATTTACTTCACTTCCCACTGTCACATAAGACTACCTTCGTACTTACTTCTCCTCCCACTGTGATATAAGCCTACCTTTGTATTTACTTCACCTCCCACTGTGATATAAGCCTACCTTTGTACTTACTTCACCTCCGACTGTGATATAATCCTACCTTTGTACTTACTTCACTTCTCACTGTGATATAAGCATATCTTTGGACTTACTCCACCTCCCACTGTGATATAAGCCTACCTTTGTACTTACTTCACCTCTCACTGTGATATAAGCATACCTTTGGACTTACCTCACCTCCCACTGTGAAATAAGCCTACCTTTGTACTTACTTTACCCCCCTCTGCCGTGATTTAAGCCTACCTCTGTACTTACTGCACCTCCTACTGTGATATAAGCCTACCTTTGTACTTACTTCACCCCCACTGTGATATAATCCTACCTTTGTACTAACTTCACTTCTCACTGTAATATAAGCATACCTTTGGACTTACCCCACCTCCCACTGTGATATAAGCCTACCATTGTACTTACTTCACTTCCCACTGTCATATAAGCCTACCTTTGTACTTACTTCTCCTCCCACTGTGATATGAGCCTACCTTTGTATTTACTTCAACTTCCACTGTCATATGAGCCTATCTTTGTAGTTACTTCACTTCTCACTGTGATATAAGCATACCTTTGGACTTACTCCACCTCCCACTGTGATATAAGCCTTCCTTTGCCCTTACTTCACTTCTCACTGTGATATAAGCCTACCTTTGTACTTACTTCACCTCCCTCTGTCTGTGATATAAGTCTACCTTTGTACTTACTTCACCTCCCACAGTCATATAAGCCTACCTTTGTACTTACTTCACCTCTCAGTGTGATGTAAGCCTACCTTTGTACTTACCTCACCTCCCACTGTGATATAAGCCTACCTTTGTACTTACTTTACCGCCCTCTGCTGTGATTTAAGCCTACATCGGTACTTACTGCACCCCCCACTGTGATATAAGCCTACGTTTGTACTTACTTCACCCCCCACTGTGATATAATCCTACCTTTGTACTATCTTCACTTCTCACTGTAATATAAGCATACCTATGGACTTACTCCACCTCCCACTGTGATATAAGCCTACCTTTGTACTTACTTCACTTCCCACTGTCATATAAGCCTACCTTTGTACTTACTTCTCCTCCCACTGTGATATAAGCCTCCCTTTGTATTTACTTCACCTTCCACTGTCGTATGAGCCCACCTTTGTACTTACTTCACTTCTCACTGTGATATAAGCCTACCTTTGGACTTACTCCACCTCCCACTGTGATATATACCTATATTTGTACTTACTTCTCCTCCCACTGTGATATAAGCCTACCTTTGTACTTACTTCTCTTCTCATTGTGATATAAGCCTACCTTTGTACTTAATTCACCTCCCACTGTGATCTGTAATATAATACTTCCTTTGACCTTACTTCATTTCTCACTGTGATATAAGCATACCTTTGGACCTACTCCATCTCCCGCTGTGATATAAACCTACCTTTGTACTTACTTCTCCTCCCACTGTGATATAAGCCTACCTTTGTACTTACGTCACCTCCCACTGTGATATAAGCCTACCTTTGTACTTTCTTCACCTCCCACTGTGATATAAGCCTACCTTTGTACTTATTTCACCGCCCTCTGTCTGTGATATATGCCTACCTTTGTAGTTACTTCACCTCCCACTGTCATATAAGCCTACCTTTGTACTTACTTCACCTCCCACTGTGATATAAGCCTACCTTTGTACTTACTTCACCGCCCTCTGTCTGTGATATAAGCCTACCTTTGTACTTACTTCACCTCCCATTGTGATATAAGCCTACCTTTGTACTTAATTCACCTCCCACTGTGATCTGTGATATAATCCTACCTTTGACCTTACTTCACTTTTCACTGTGATATAAGCCTACCTTTGGACTTACTCCACCTCCCACTGTGACATAAGCCTACCTTTGTACTTACTTCACCTTCCACTGTGATATAAGCCTATGTTTGTACTTACTTCACCGCCCTCTGTCTGTGATATAAGCCTACCTTTGTACTTACTTCACCTCCCACTGTGATATAAGCCTACCTTTGTACTTACATCACCTCCCACTGTCATATAAGCCTACCTTTGTACTTACTTTACCTCCCACTGTGATATAAGCCTACCTTTGTACTTACTTCTCCTCCCACTGTGATATAAGCATACCTTCGTACTTACTTCTCCTCCCACTGTGATATAAGCCTACCTTTGTACTTACTTCACCGCCCTCCATCTGTGATATAAGCCTACATACGTACTTACGTCACCTCCCACTGTGATATAAGCCTACCGTTGAACTTACTTCACCTCCCACTGTGATATAAGCCTGCCTTTGTACTTACTTCTCTTTCCACTGCGATATAAGCCTACCTTTGTATTTACTTCACCTCCCACTGTCACATAACACTACCTTCGTACTTACTTCTCCTCCCACTGTGATATAAGCCTACCTTTGCATTTACTTCACCTCCCACTGTGATATAAGCCTACCTTTGTACTTACTTCACCTCCGACTGTGATATAATCCTACCTTTGTACTTACTTCACTTTTCACTGTGATATAAGCATACCCTTGGACTTATTCCATCCCCAACTGTGATATAAGCCTACCTTTGTACTTACTTCTCCTCCCACTGTGATATAAGCCTACGTCTGTACTTATTTTACTTCTCACAGTGATATAAGCATACCTTTGAACTTACTCCACCTCTCACTGTCATATAAGCCTACCTTTGCACTTACTTTTCCTCCCACTGTGATATAAGCCTACTTTTGTAGTTACTTCATCTCCCACTTTGATATTAGCCTACCTTTGTACTTACTTCACCGCCCTCTGTCTGTGATATAAGCCTACCATTGTACTTACTTCACCTCCCACTGTGATATAAGCCTATCTTTGTACTTACTTCACCCCCCACTCTGATATAATTCTACCTTTGTACTTACTTCTCTTCTCACTGTGATATGAGCATACCTTTGAACTTACTCCACCTCTCACTGTCATATAAGCCTACCTTTGCACTTACTTTTCCTCCCACTGTGATATAAGCCTATCTTTGTATTTACTTCACGTCCCACTGTCATATGAGCCTACCTTTGTACTTACTTCACTTCTCACTGTGATATAAGCATACCTTTGGAATTACTCCACGTCCCACTGTGATATAAGCCTACCTTTGTACTTACTTCTCCTCCCACTGTGATATAAGCCTACATTTGTACTTACTTCACCTCCCACTGGGATATAAGCCTACCTTTGTACTTACTTCACCTCCCACTGTGATATAATCCTACCTTTGTACTTACTTCACCTCTCACTGTGATATAAGCCTACCTTTGTACTTACTTCACCGCCCTCTGTCTGTAATGTAAGCCTACCTTTGTACTTACTTCACCTCCCACTGTGATATAAGCCTACCTTTGTACTTACTTCACCGTTCTCTGTCTGTGATATAAGCTTACCTTTGTACTTAGTTCACCCCCACCCCCCCCTCCCCCCCCACTTGAATATAAGCCTACCTTTGTACTTACTTCACCTCCCACTGTGATATAAGCCTACCTTTGTACTTACTTCACCCCCCACTGTGATATAATCCTACCATTGTACTTACTTCACCGCCCTCTGTCTCTGATGTAAGCCTACCTTTGTACTTACTTCACCTCCCACTGTGATATAAGCCTACCTTTGTACTTACTTCACCCCCCACTGTGATATAATCCTACCTTTGTACTAACTTCACCGCCCTCTGTCTGTGATGTAAGCGTACCTTTGTACTTACTTCACCTCCCACTGTGATATAAGCCTACCTTTGTACTTACTTCTCTTCCAACTGCGATATAAGCCTACCTTTGTATTTACTTCACTTCCCACTGTCACATAAGACTACCTTCGTACTTACTTCTCCTCCCACTGTGATATAAGCCTACCTTTGTATTTACTTCACCTCCCACTGTGATATAAGCCTACCTTTGTAATTACTTCACCTCCGACTGTGATATAATCCTACCTTTGTACTTACTTCACTTCTCACTGTGATATAAGCATATCTTTGGACTTACTGCACCTCCCACTGTGATATAAGCCTACCTTTGTACTTACTTCACCTCTCACTGTGATATAAGCATACCTTTGGACTTACCTCACCTCCCACTGTGAAATAAGCCTACCTTTGTACTTACTTTACCCCCCTCTGCCGTGATTTAAGCCTACCTCTGTACTTACTGCACCTCCCACTGTGATATAAGCCTACCTTTGTACTTACTTCACCCCCCACTGCGATATAATCCTACCTTTGTACTAACTTCACTTCTCACTGTAATATAAGCATACCTTTGGACTTACCCCACCTCCCACTGTGATATAAGCCTACCTTTGTACTTACTTCACTTCCCACTGTCATATAAGCCTACCTTTGTACTTACTTCTCCTCCCACTGTGATATAAGCCTACCTTTGTATTTACTTCACCTTCCACTGTCATATGAGCCTATCTTTGTACTTACTTCACTTCTCACTGTGATATAAGAATACCTTTGGACTTACTCCACCTCCCACTGTGATATAAGCCCTCCTTTGCCCTTACTTCACTTCTCACTGTGATATAAGCCTACCTTTGTACTTACTTCACCTCCCTCTGTCTGTGATATAAGGCTACCTTTGTCCTTACTTCACCTCCCACAGTCATATAAGCCTACCTTTGTACTTACTTCATCTCTCAGTGTGATGTAAGCCTACCTTTGTACTTACCTCAGCTCCCACTGTGATATAAGCCTACCTTTGTACTTACTTTACCGCCCTCGGCTGTGATTTAAGCCTACATCTGTACTTACTGCACCCCCCCCCCCCCACTGTGATATAAGCCTACGTTTGTACTTACTTCACCCCCCACTGTGATATAATCCTACCTTTGTACTATCTTCACTTCTCACTGTAATATAAGCATACCTATGGACTTACTCCACCTCCCACTGTGATATAAGCCTACCTTTGTACTTACTTCACTTCCCACTGTCATATAAGCCTACCTTTGTACTTACTTCTCCTCCCACTGTGATATAAGCCTCCCTTTGTATTTACTTCACCTTCCACTGTCGTATGAGCCCACCTTTGTACTTACTTCACTTCTCACTGTGATATAAGCCTACCTTTGGACTTACTCCACCTCCCACTGTGATATATACCTATATTTGTACTTACTTCTCCTCCCACTGTGATATAAGCCTACCTTTGTACTTACTTCTCTTCTCATTGTGATATAAGCCTACCTTTGTACTTAATTCACCTCCCACTGTGATCTGTGATATAATCCTACCTTTGACCTTACTTCACTTCTCACTGTGATATAAGCCTACCTTTGTACTTACTTCACCTCCCACTGTGATACAAGCCTACCTTTGTACTTACTTCACCTCCCACTGTGATATAAGCCTACCTTTGTACTTACTTCACCTCCCACTGTGATATAAGCATACCTTTGTACTTACTTTACCTCCCACTGTGATATAAGCCTACCTTTGTACTTACTTCACCGCCCTCTGTCTGTGATATAAGCGTACCTTTGTACTTACTTCCCCTCCCAATGTGATATAAGCCTACCTTTGGACTTACTCCTCCTCCCACTGTGATATAATCCTACCTTTGTACTTAATTCACCTCCCACTGTGATCTGTGATATAATCCTACCTTTGACCTTACTTCACTTCTCACTGTGATATAAGCCTACCTTTGTACTTACTTCTCCTCCCACTGTGATATAAGCCTATCTTTGTACTTTCTCCACCTCCCACTGTGATATAAGCCTACCTTTGTACTTACTTCACTTCCCACTGTCATATAAGCCTACCTTTGTACTTACTTCTCCTCCCACTGTGATATAAGCCTACCTTTGTATTTACTTCACCTTCCACTGTCGTATGAGCCCACCTTTGTACTTACTTCACTTCTCACTGTGATATAAGCATACCTTTGGACTTACTCCACCTCCCACTGTGATATATACCTATATTTGTACTTACTTCTCCTCCCACTGTGATATAAGCCTACCTTTGTACTTTCTTCTCTTCTCATTGTGATATAAGCCTACCTTTGTACTTAATTCACCTCCCACTGTGATCTGTGATATAATCCTACCTTTGACCTTACTTTACTTCCCACTCTGATATAAGCCTACCTTTGGACTTACTCCACCTCCCACTGTGATATAAGCTTACCTTTGTACTTACTTCACCTCCCACTGTAATACAAGCCTACCTTTGTGCTTACTTCACCTCCCACTGTGATATCAGCCTACCTTTGTACTTAATTCACCTCCCACTGTGATATAAGCCTACCTTTGTACTTACTTCACCTCCCACTGTGATATAAGCCTACCTTTGTACTTACTTCACCTCCCACTGTGGTATAAGCCTACCTTTGTACTTACTTCACCTCCCCCTGTGATATAAGCCTACCTTTGTATTTACTTCACGTTCCACTGTCATATGAGCCTACCTTTGTACTTACTTCACTTCTCACTGCGATATAAGCATACCTTTGGACTTACTCCATCTCCCACTGTGATATAAACCTACCTTTGTACTTACTTCTCCTCCCACTGTGATATAAGCCTACCTTTGTACTTACGTCACCTCCCACTGTGATATAAGCCTACCTTTGTACTTTCTTCACCTCCCATGTAATATAAGCCTACCTTTGTACTTATTTCACCGCCCTCTGTCTGTGATATAAGCCTACCTTTGTACTTACTTCACCTCCCACCTTGATATAAGCCTACCTTTGTACTTACTTCACCTCCCACTGTGATATAAGCCTACCTTTGTACTAACTTCACCGCCCTCTGTCTGTGATATAAGCCTACCTTTGTACTTACTTCACCTCCCTCTGTCTGTGATATAAGCCTACCTTTGTACTTACTTCACCTCCCAATGTGATATAAGCCTACCTTTGGACTTACTCCACTTCCCACTGTGATATAAGCCTATCTTTGTACTTAATTCACCTCCCACTGTGATCTGTGATATAATCGTACCTTTGACCTTACTTCACTTTTCACTGTGATATAAGCCTACCTTTGTACTTACTTCTCCTCCCACTGTGATATAAGCCTACCTTTGTACTTACTCCACCTCCCACTGTGATATAAGCCTACCTTTGTACTTACTTAACCTTCCGCTGTGATATAAGCCTACGTTTGTACTTACTTCACCGCCCTCTGTCTGTGATATAAGCCTACCTTTGTACTTACCTCACCTCCCACTGTAATATAAGCCTACCTTTGTACTTACTTCACCTCCCACTGTCATATAAGCCTACCTTTGTACTTATATTTCATCCCACTGCGATATAAGCCTACCTTTGTATGTACTTCACCTCCCACTGTCATATGAGCCTACCTTTGTACTTACTTCACTTCTCACGGTGATATAAGTATACCTTTGGACTGACTCCACCTCCCACTGTGATATAAGCCTACCTGTGTACTTACTTCTCCTCACACTGTGATATAAGCCTACCTTTGTACTTACTTCACCTCCCACTGTGATATAATCCTACCTTTGTACTTACTTTACTTCTCACTGTGATATAAGCCTACCTTTGTACTTACTTCACCGCCCTCTGTCTGTGATATAAGCCTACCTTTGTACTTACTTCACCTGCCACTGTGATATAACCCTACCTTTGTAATTACTTCACCTCCCTCTGTCTGTGATATAAGTCTACCTTTGTACTTACTTCACCTCCCACTGTGATATAAGCCTACCTTTGTACTTACTTCACCTCCCACTGTGATATAGGCCTACCTTTGTACTTACTTCACCTCCCACTGTGATATAAGCCTGCCTTTGTACTTACTTCACCGCCCTCTGTCTGTGATATAAGCCTACCTTTGTACTTAGTTGACCTCCCACTGTGATATAAGCTTACCTGTGTACTTACTTCACCTCCCACCGTGATATAAGCCTACTCTTGTACTTACTTCTCCTCCCACTGTTCTATAAGCCTACCTTTGAACTTACTTCACCTCCCACTGTAATATAAGCCTATCTTTGTACTTACTTCTCTCCCCACTGCGATATAAGCCTACCTTTGTATTTACTTCACCTTCCACTGTTATATAAGACTACCTTTGTACTTACTTCTCCTCCCCCTTTGATATAAGCCTACCTTTGTACTTACTTCACCGCCCTCTGTCTGTGATATAAGCCTACTTTTGTACTTACTTCACCTCCCACTGTGATATAAGCCTACCTTTGTATTTACTTCACCTCCGACTGTGATATAATCCTACCTTTGTACTTACTTCATTTCTCACTGTGATATAAGCAAATCTTTGAACTTACTCTACCTCCCACTGTGATATAAGCCTACCTTTGTACTTACTCCACCTCCCACTGTGATATATACCTATATTTGTACTTACTTCTCCTCCCACTGTGATATAAGCCTACCTTTGTACTTACTTCTCCTCCCACTGTGATATAAGCCTAACTTTGTACTTACTTCCCTTTTCACTGAGATATAAGCCTACCTTTGTACTTATTTCACCTCCCACTGTGATTTAAGCCTACCTTTGTACTTACTTCACCACCCTCTGTCTGTGATATAGGCCTACCTTTGTACTTACTTCAACTCCCACTGTGATATAAGCCTACCTTTGTACTTACTTCACCCCCCACTGTGATATAAGCATACCTTTGTACTTTCTTCACCTCTCACTGTGATATAATCCTACCTTTGTACTTACTTCACTTCTCACTGTGATATAAGCATACATTTGTACCTACACCACCTCCCACTGTGATATAAGCCTGCCTTTGTACTTACTTCATCTCCTACTGTCATATAAGCCTACCTTTGTACTTACTTCTCCTCGCACTGTGATATAAGCCTACCTTTGTATTTACTTCACCTCTCCCTGTATTATGAGCCTACATTTGTACTTACTTCACTTCTCACTGTGATATAAGCAAACCTTTGGACTTACTCCACCGCCTACTGTGATATAAGCCTACCTTTGTACTTACTTCTCCTCCCATAGTGATATAAGCCTACCTTTGTACTTACTTCACTTCTCACTGTGATATAAGCCTACCTTTGTATTTTCTTCACCTCCCACTGTGATATAAGCCTACGTTTGTACTTACTTCACCGCCCTCTGTTTGTGATGTAAGCGTACCTTTGTACTTACTTCACCTCCCACTGTTATATAAGCCTACCTTTGTACTTACATCACCTCCCACTGTGATATAATCCTACCTTTGTAGTTACTTCGCTTCTCACTGTGATATAAGCATACTTTTGGACTTACTCCACCTCCCACTGTGATATAAACCTACCTTTTTACTTACTTCACCTCCCAATGTGATATAAGCCTACCTTTTTACTTACTTCACCCCCCACTCTGATATAAGCCTACCTTTGTACATACTTCACATCAAACTGTGATATAAACCTACCTTTTTACTTACTTCACCTCCCACTGTGATATAAACCTACCGTTTTACTTACTTCACCTCCCACTGTAATATAAGCCTTCCTTTGTACGTACTTCAACTCCCACTGTGATATAAGCCTACCTTTGTACTTACTTCACTTCCCACTGTGATATAAACATACTTTTGTACTTATTTCACCTCCCACTGTGATATAAACCTACCATTGTACTCACCGTCCTCTGTGATATAAGCCTACCTTATTCTTACTTCACCTCAAACTGTGATATAAGCCTACCTTTGTACTTACTTCACCTCCCACTGTGATATAAGCCTACCTTTGTACTTACTTCTCTTCCCACTGTGATATAAATCTTTCTTTGTACTTACCATTCAAACTGTACGTATCTATCATGATTCCTCTACTGATTGTCAGATGCTCTTTCCATGCATACTGTACGTATCTAACATGATTCCTCTACTGTTTGTCAGATGGTCTGTACTTACCATTCATACTCTACGTATCTATCATGATTCCTCTACTGATTGTCAGATGATCTGTACTTGCCATTCATAGAGTACGTATCTATCATGATTCCTCTACTGATTGTCATATGATCTGTACTTGCAATTCATAGTGTACGTATCTATCATGATTCCTCTCCTGACTGTCAGATAATCTGTTCTTGCCATTCATAGTGTACGTATCTGTCATGATTCCTCTACTGATTGTCAGATGATCTGTCCATTCATACTCTAAGTATCCATCATGATTCCTCAACTGATTGTCAGATGGTCTGTACTTAACATTCATACTGTACGTATCTATCATGATTCCTCTACTGATTGTCAGATGGTCTGTCCATTCATACTGTACGTATCTATCATGATTCCTCTACTGATTGTCAGATGGTCTGTACTTACCATTCATACTGTACGTATCTATCATGATTCCTCTACTGATTGTCAGATGGTCTGTCCATTCATACTGTACGTATCTGTCATGATTCCTCTACTGATTGTCAGATGGTCTGTCCATTCATACTGTACGTATCTATCATGATTCCTCTACTGATTGTCAGATGGTCTGTACTTGCCATTCATACTGTACGTATCTGTCTTGATTCCTCTACTGATTGTCAGATGATCTGTCCATACATACTGTACGTATCTGTCATGATTCCTCTACTGATTGTCAGATGGTCTGTACTTACCATTCATACTGTACGTATCTATCATGATTCCTCTACTGATTGTCAGATGGTCTGTCCATTCATACTGTACGTATCTATCATGATTCCTCTACTGATTGTCAGATGATCTGTCCATTGATACTGTACGTATCTATCATGATTCCTCTACTGATTGTCAGATGGTCTGTCCATTCATACTGTATGTATCTATCATGATTCCTCTACTGATTGTCAGATGGTCTGTACTTCCCATTCATACTGTACGTATCTATCATGATTCCTCTACTGATTGTCAGATGGTCTGTCCATTTATACTGTACGTATCTATCATGATTCCTCTACTGATTGTCAGATGGTCTGTCCATTCATACTGTACGTATCTATCATGATTCCTCTACTGATTGTCAGATGGTCTGTACTTTCCATTCATACTGTACGTATCTATCATGATTCCTTTACTGATTGTCAGATGGTCTGTACTTGCCATTCATACTGTACGTATCTGTCATGATTCCTCTACTGATTGTCAGATGATCTGTCCATACATACTGTACGTATCTGTCATGATTCCTCTACTGATTGTCAGATGGTCTGTACTTACCATTCATACTGTACGTATCTATCATGATTCCTCTACTGATTGTCAGATGGTCTGTCCATTCATACTGTACGTATCTATCATGATTCCTCTACTGGTTGTCAGATGGTCTGTCCATTCATACTCTACGTATCTGTCATGATTCCTCTACTGATTGTCAGATGGTCTGTCCATTCATACTGTACGTATCTGTCATGATTCCTCTACTGATTGTCAGATGATCTGTCCATTCATACTGTACATATCTATCGTGATTCCTCTGCTGATTGTCAGATGGTCTGTCCATTCATACTGTACGTATCTATCATGATTCCTCTACTGATTGTCAGATGGTCTGTCCATTCATACTGTACGTATCTATCATGATTCCTCTACTGATTGTCAGATGGTCTGTCCATTCATACTGTACGTATCTATCATTATTCCTCTACTGATTGTCAAATGGTCTGTCCATTCATACTGTACGTATCTATCATGATTCCTCTACTGATTGTCAGATGATCTGTACTTACCATTCATACTGTACGTATCTATCATGATTCCTCTACTGATTGTCAGATGGTCTGTCCATTCATACTGTACGTATCTATTATGATTCCTCTACTGATTGTCAGATGATCTGTCCATTTATACTGTACGTATCTATCATGATTCCTCTACTGATTGTCAGATGGTCTGTACTTGACATTCATACTGTACGTATCTGTCATGATTCCTCTACTGATTGTCAAATGGTCTGTCCATTCATTGTGTACGTATCTATCATGATTCATCTACTGATTGTCAAATGGTCTGTCCATTCGTAGTGTACGTATCTATCATGATTCCTCTACTGATTGTCAGATGGTCTGTACTTACCATTCATACTGTACATATCTATCATGATTCCTCTACTGATTGTCAGATGGTCTGTCCATTCATACTGTACGTATCTATCATGATTCCTCTACTGATTGTCAGATGGTCTGTCCATTCATACTCTACGTATCTATCATGATTCCTCTAATGATTGTCAGATGATCTGTCCATTTATACTGTACGTATCTATCATGATTCCTCTACTGATTGTCAGATGATCTGTCCATTCATACTGTACGTATCAATTATGATTCCTCTACTGATTGTCAGATGATCTGTCCATTCATACTGTACATATCTATCATGATTCCTCTACTGATTGTCAGATGATCTGTCCATTCATACTGTACATATCTATCATGATTCCTCTACTGATTGTCAGATGGTCTGTCCATTCATACTCTACGTATCTATCATGATTCCTCTACTGATTGTCAGATTGGCTGTCCATTCATACCGTACGTATCTATCATGATTCCTCTACTGATTGTCAGATGGTCTGTCCATTCATACTGTACATATCTATCATGATTCCTCCACTGATTGTCAGATGGTCTGTACTTTCCATTCATACTGTACGTATCTATCATGATTCCTCTACTGATTGTCAGATGATCTGTCCATTCATACTGTACATATCTATCATGATTCCTCTACTGATTGTCAGATGGTCTGTCCATTCATCCTGTACATATCTATCATGATTCCTCTACTGATTGTCAGATGGTCTGTCTATTCATACTGTACGTATCTGTCATGATTCCTCTACTGATTGTCAGATGATCTGTCCATTCATACTGTACATATCTATCATGATTCCTCTACTGATTGTCAGATGGTCTGTCCATTCATACTGTACATGTCTATCATAATTCCTCCACTGATTGTCAGATGGTCTGTACTTACCATTCATACTGTACGTATCTATCATGATTCCTCTACTGATTGTCAGATGATCTGTCCATTCATACGGTACATATCTATCATGATTCCTCTACTGATTGTCAGATGGTCTGTCCATTCATACTGTACATATCTATCATGATTCCTCTACTGATTGTCAGATGGTCTGTCTATTCATACTGTACGTATCTGTCATGATTCCTCTACTGATTGTCAGATGATCTGTCCATTCATACTGTACATATCTATCATGATTCCTCTACTGATTGTCAGATGGTCTGTCGATTCATACTGTACATATCTATCATGGTTCCTCTACTGATTGTCAGATGGTCTGTACTTTCCATTCATACTGAACGTATCTATCATGATTCCTCTACTTTTTGTCAAATGGTCTGCCCATTCATAGTGTACGTATCTATCATGATTCCTCTACTGATTGTCAGATGATCTGTCCATTCATAGTGTACGTATCTATCATGATTCCTCTACTGATTGTCAGGTGATCTGTACTTGCCATTCATGCTGTATGTATCTGTCATGATTCCTCTACTGATTGTCAGATGATCTGTCCATTCATTCTGTACGTGTCTATCATGATTCCTCTACTGATTGTCAGATGGTCTGTCCATTCATACTGTACGTATCTATCATGATTCCTCCACTGATTGTCAGATGATCTGTACTTGCCATTCATGCTGTATGTATCTGTCATGATTCCTCTACTGATTGTCATATGATCTGTACTTACCATTCATACTGTACGTATCTATCATGATTCCTCTACTGATTGTCAGATGATCTGTCCGTTCATTCTGTACGTGTCTATCATGATTCCTCTACTGATTGTCAGATGGTCTGTCCATTCATACTGTACGTATCTATCATGATTCCTCTACTGATTGTCAGATGATCTGTACTTGCCATTCATGCTGTACGTATCTATCATGATTCCTCTACTGATTGTCAGATGATCTGTCCGTTCATTCTGTACGTGTCTATCATGATTCCTCTACTGATTGTCAGATGGTCTGTCCATTCATACAGTACGTATCTGTCATGATTCCTCTACTGATTGTCAGATGATCTGTACTTACCATTCATAGTGTACGTATCCATCATGATTCCTCTACTGATTGTCAAATGGTCTGTCCATTCATAGTGTACGTATCTATCATGATTCCTCTACTGATTGTCAGATGGTCTGTCCATTCATAGTGTACATATCTACCATGATTCCTCTACTGATTGTCAGATGATCTGTCCATTCATACTGTACGTATCTGTCATGATTCCTCTACTGATTGTCAGATGGTCTGTCCATTCATAGTGTACATATCTATCATGATTCCTCTACTGATTGTCAGGTGATCTGTCCATTCATACTGTACATATCTATCATGATTCCTCTACTGATTGTCAGATGATCTGTCCATCCATTCACACTGTACGTATCTATCATGATTCCTCTACTGATTGTCATATGATCTGTCCATTCATACTGTACATATATATCATGATTCCTCTACTGATTGTCAGATGGTCTGTCCATTCATACTGTACATATCTATCATGATTCCTCTACTGATTGTCAGATGGTCTGTCCATTCATACTGTACGTATCTGTCATGATTCCTCTACTGATTGTCAGATGGTCTGTCCATTCATACTGTACGTATCTATCATGATTCCTCTACTGATTGTCAGGTGATCTGTCCATTCATACTGTACGTATCAATCATGATTCCTCTACTGATTGTCAGGTGATCTGTCCATTCATACCGTACGTATCTATCATTATTCCTCTACTGATTGTCAGATGATCTGTCCATTCATACTGTACGTATCTATCATGATTCCTCTACTGATTGTCAGATGATCTGTCCATTCATTCTGTACGTGTCTATCATGATTCCTCTACTGATTGTCAGATGGTCTGTCCATTCACACTGAAAGTATCTATCATGATTCCTCCACTGATTGTCAGATGGTCTGTCCATTCATACTGTACGTATCTATCATGATTCCTCTACTGATTGTCAGGTGATCTGTCCATTCATACTGTACGTATCTATCATGATTCCTCTACTGATTGACAGGTGATCTGTCCATTCATACTGTACGTATCTATCATGATTCCTCTGCTGATTGTCAGGTGATCTGTCCATTCATACTGTACGTATCTATCATGATTCCTCTACTGATTGTCAGATGATCTGTCCATTCATACCGTACGTATCTATCATTATTCCTCTACTGATTGTCAGATGATCTGTCCATTCATACTGTACGTATCTATCATGATTCCTCTACTGATTGTCAGGTGATCTGCCCATTCATACTGTACATATCTATCATGATTCCTCTACTGATTGTCAGATGATCTGTCCATTCATACTGTACATATCTATCATGATTCCTCTACTGATTGTCAGATGGTCTGTACTTACCATTCATACTGTACGTATCTATCATGATTCCTCTACTGATTGTCAGATGATCTGTCCGTTCATACTGTACGTATCTATCATGATTCCTCTACTGATTGTCATATGATCTGTCCATTGATACTGTACGTATCTATCATGATTCCTCTACTGTTTGTCAGATGATCTGTCCATTGATACTGTACGTATCTATCATGATTCCTCTACTGATTGTCATATGATCTGTACTTACCATTCATACTGTACGTATCTATCATGATTCCTCTACTGATTGTCAGATGGTCTGTCTGTTCATACTGTACGCATCTATCATGATTCCTCTACTGATTGTTAGATGTTCTGTCCATTCATACTGTACGTATCTATCATGATTCTTCTACTGATTGTCAGATGATCAGTCCATTCATACTGTATGTATCTATCATGATTCCTCTACTGATTGTCAGGTGATCTGTCCATTCATACTGTACGTATCTATCATGATTCCTCTACTGATTGTCAGATGATCTGTCCATTCATACTGTACGTATCTATCATGATTCCTCTACTGATTGTCAGGTGATCTGTCCATTCATACTGTACATATCTATCATGATTCCTCTACTGATTGTCAGATGATCTGTCCATTCATACTGTACATATCTATCATGATTCCTCTACTGATTGTCAGATGGTCTGTACTTACCATTCATACTGTACGTATCTATCATGATTCCTCTACTGATTGTCAGATGATCTGTCCATTCATACTGTACGTATCTATCATGATTCCTCTACTGATTGTCAGATGATCAGTCCATTCATACTGTACGTATCTATCATGATTCCTCTACTGATTGTCATATGATCTGTACTTACCATTCATACTGTACGTATCTATAATGATTCCTCTACTGATTGTTAGATGTTCTGTCCATTCATACTGTACGTATCTATCATGATTCCTCTACTGATTGACAAATGGTCTGTCCATTCATACTGTACGTATCTATCATGATTCCTCTACTGATTGTCATATGATCTGTACTTACCATTCATACTGTACGTATCTATCATGATTCCTCTACTGATTGTTAGATGTTCTGTCCATTCATTCTGTACGATCTATCATGATTCCTCTACTGATTGTCAGATGATCAGTCCATTCATAGTGTACGTATCTATCATGATTCCTCTACTGATTGTCAGGTGATCTGTCCATTCATACTGTACATACCTCTACTGATTGTCATATATCTGTACTTACCATTCATACTGTACGTATCTATCATGATTCCTCTACTGATTGTCAAATGGTCTGTCTGTTCATACTGTACGTATCTATCATGATTCCTCTACTGATTGTCAGATGATCTGTACTTACCATTC
Source organism: Pictodentalium vernedei (assembly GCA_031216915.1). Lineage (NCBI taxonomy): Eukaryota > Metazoa > Mollusca > Scaphopoda > Dentaliida > Dentaliidae > Pictodentalium > Pictodentalium vernedei. Next base: position 868,878,293 of record CM062296.1, on the reverse strand, counting down.
ATACTGTACGTATCTATCATGATTCCTCTACTGATTGTCAAATGGTCTGTCTGTTCATACTGTACGTATCTATCATGATTCCTCTACTGATTGTCAGATGGTCTGTCCATTCATACTGTACATATCTATCATGATTCCTCTACTGATTGTCAGATGGTCTGTACTTACCATTCATAGTGTACGTATCTATCATGATTCCTCTACTGATTGTCAAATGGTCTGTCTGTTTATACTGTACGTATCTATCATGATTCCTCTACTGATTGTCAGATGATCTGTCCATTCATACTGTACGTGTCTATCATGATTCCTCTACTGATTGTCAGGTGATCTGTCCATTCATACTGTACGTATCTATCATTATTCCTCTACTGATTGTCAGATGATCTGTCCATTCATACTGTACGTATCTATCATGATTCCTCTAGTGATTGTCAGGTGATCTGTCCATTCATACTGTACATATCTATCATGATTCCTCTACTGATTGTCAGATGATCTGTCCATTCATACTGTACATATCTATCATGGTTCCTCTACTGATTGTCAGATGGTCTGTCCATTCATACTGTACGTATCTATCATGATTCCTCTACTGGTTGTCAGATGATCTGTACTTGCCATTCATACTGTACGTATCTATCATGATTCCTCTACTGATTGTCAGATGATCTGTCCATTCATACTGTACGTATCTATCATGATTCCTCTACTGATTGTCAGATGGTCTGTTCATTGATACTGTATGTATCTATCATGATTCCTCTACTGATTGTCAGGTGATCTGTCCATTCATACTGTACGTATCTATCATAATTCCTCTACTGATTGTCAGATGGTCTGTACTTGCCATTCATACTGTACGTATCTATCATGATTCCTCTACTGATTGTCAGATGGTCTGTACTTACCATTCATACTGTACGTATCTATCATGATTCCTCTACTGATTGTCAGATGATCTGTCCATTGATACTGTACGTATCTATCATGATTCCTCTACTGATTGTCAGATGGTCTGTCCATTGATACTGTACGTATCTATCATGATTCCTCTACTGATTGTCAGATGATCTGTCCATTGATACTGTACGTATCTATCATGATTCCTCTACTGATTGTCAGATGATCTGTCCATTCATACTGTACATATCTATCATGGTTCCTCTACTGATTGTCAGATGGTCTGTCCATTCATACTGTACGTATCTATCATGATTCCTCTACTGATTGTCAGATGGTCTGTACTTACCATTCATACTGTACGTATCTATCATGATTCCTCTACTGATTGTCAGATGGTCTGTCCATTGATACTGTACGTATCTATCATGATTCCTCTACTGATTGTCAGATGGTCTGTACTTACCATTCATATTGTACGTATCTATCATGATTCCTCTACTGATTGTCAGATGACCTGTCCATTCATACTGTACGTATCTAAGATGATTCCTCTACTGATTGTCAGATGATCTGTCCATTCATACTGTACGTATCTATCATGATTCCTCTACTGATTGTCAGATGATCTGTCCATTCATACTGTACATATCTATCATGATTCCTCTACTGATTGTCAAATGATCTGTACTTACCATTCATACTGTACGTATCTATCATGATTCCTCTACTGATTGTCAGGTGATCTGTCCATTCATACTGTACATATCTATCATGAATCCTCTACTGATTGTCAGGTGATCTGTCCATTCATACTGTACATATCTATCATGATTCCTCTACTGATTGTCAGGTGATCTGTCCATTCATACTGTACATATCTATCATGATTCCTCTACTGATTGCCATATGATCTGTCCATTCATACTGTACATATCTATCATGATTCCTCTACTGATTGTCAGATGATCTGTACTTGCCATTCATACTGTACGTATCTATCATGGTTCCTCTACTGATTGTCAGATGGTCTGTCCATTCATACTGTACGTATCTATCATGATTCCTCTACTGATTGTCAGATGATCTGTACTTGCCATTCATAGTGTACGTATCTATCATGATTCCTCTACTGATTGTCAGATGGTCTGTCCATTCATACTGTACGTATCTATCATGATTCCTCTACTGATTGCCATATGATCTGTCCATTCATACTGTACATATCTATCATGATTCCTCTACTGATTGTCAGATGATCTGTACTTGCCATTCATACTGTACGTATCTATCATGGTTCCTCTACTGATTGTCAGATGGTCTGTCCATTCATACTGTACGTATCTATCATGATTCCTCTACTGATTGTCAGATGATCTGTACTTGCCATTCATAGTGTACGTATCTATCATGATTCCTCTACTGATTGTCAGATGGTCTGTCCATTCATACTGTACGTATCTATCATGATTCCTCTACTGATTGTCAGATGGTCTGTCCATTCATACTGTACATATCTATCATGATTCCTCTACTGATTGTCAGATGGTCTGTCCATTCACACTGTACGTGTCTATCATGATTCCTCTACTGATTGTCAGATGGTCTGTACTTACCATTCATACTGTACGTATCTATCATGATTCCTCTACTGATTGTCAGATGGTCTGTCCATTCATACGCTACGTATCTGTCATGATTCCTCTACTGATTGTCAAATGATCTGTACTTACCATTCATACTGTACGTATCTATCATGATTCCTCTACTGATTGTCAGATGGTCTGTCCATTCATACTGTACGTATCTATCATGATTCCTCTACTGATTGTCAAATGATCTGTACTTACCATTCATACTGTACGTATCTATCATGATTCCTCTACTGATTGTCAGGTGATCTGTCCATTCATACTGTACATATCTATCATGAATCCTCTACTGATTGTCAGGTGATCTGTCCATTCATACTGTACATATCTATCATGATTCCTCTACTGATTGTCAGGTGATCTGTCCATTCATACTGTACATATCTATCATGATTCCTCTACTGATTGCCATATGATCTGTCCATTCATACTGTACATATCTATCATGATTCCTCTACTGATTTTCAGATGGTCTGTCCATTCATACTGTACGTATCTCTCATGATTCCTCTACTGATTGTCAGATGGTCTGTACTTACCATTCATACTGTACGTATCTATCATGATTCCTCTACTGATTGTCAAATGGTCTGTCTGTTCATACTGTACGTATCTATCATGATTCCTCTACTGATTGTCAGATGATCTGTCCATTCATACTGTACGTATCTATCATGATTCCTCTACTGATTGTCAGATGATCTGTCCATTCATACTGTACGTATCTATCATGATTCCTCTACTGATTGTCAGATGATCTGTCCATTCATACTGTACATATCTATCATGATTCCTCTACTGATTGTCAGATGGTCTGTCCATTCACACTGTACGTGTCTATCATGATTCCTCTACTGATTGCCATATGATCTGTCCATTCATACTGTACATATCTATCATGATTCCTCTACTGATTTTCAGATGGTCTGTCCATTCATACTGTACGTATCTATCATGATTCCTCTACTGATTGTCAGATGATCTGTCCATTCATACTGTACATATCTATCATGATTCCTCTACTGATTGTCAGATGGTCTGTCCATTCACACTGTACGTGTCTATCATGATTCCTCTACTGATTGCCATATGATCTGTCCATTCATACTGTACATATCTATCATGATTCCTCTACTGATTTTCAGATGGTCTGTCCATTCATACTGTACGTATCTATCATGATTCCTCTACTGATTTTCAGATGGTCTGTACTTACCATTTGTACTGTACGTATCTATCATGATTCCTCTACTGATTGTCAGATGGTCTGTCCATTCATTCTGTACATATCTATCATGATTCCTCTATTGATTGTCAGATGGTCTGTACTTACCATTCATACTGTAAGTATCTATCATGATTCCTCTACTGATTGTCAGATGATCTGTCCATTCATACTGTACGTATCTATCATTATTCCTCTACTGATTGTCAGATGGTCTGTCTGTTCATACTGTACGTATCTATCATGATTCCTCTACTGATTGTCAGATGATCTGTACTTACCATTCATACTGTACGTATCTATCATGATTCCTCTACTGATTGTCAGATGTTCTGTCTGTTCATACTGTACGTATCTATCATGATTCCTCTACTGATTGTCAAATGGTCTGTCCATTCATACTGTACGTATCTATCATGATTCCTCTACTGATTGTCAGATGATCTGTACTTACCATTCATACTGTACGTATCTATCATGATTCCTCTACTGATTGTCAAATGATCTGTCCATTCATACTGTACGTATCTATCATGATTCCACTACTGATTGTCAGATGGTCTGTCCATTCATACTGTACATATCTATCATGATTCCTCTACTGATTGTCAGATGATCTGTACTTGCCATTCATACTGTAAGTATCTATCATGATTCCTCTACTGATTGTCAGAAGGTCTGCCTGTTCATACTGTACGTATCTATCATGATTCCTTTACTGATTGTCAAATGATCTGTCCTTTCATACTGTACGTATCTATCATGATTCCTCTACTGATTGTCGATGGTCTGTCCATTCATAGTGTACGTATCTATCATGATTCCTCTACTGATTGTCAGATGGTCTGTCCATTCATACTGTACGTATCTATCATGATTCCTCTACTGATTGTCAGATGGTCTGTCTGTTCACACTGTACGTATCTATCATGATTCCTCTACTGATTGTCAGATGATCTGTCCATTCATACTGTACGTATCTATCATGATTCCTCTACTGATTGTCAGATGATCTGTACTTACCATTCATACTGTACGTATCTATCATGATTCCTCTACTGATTGTCAAATGATCTGTCCATTCATACTGTACGTATCTATCATGATTCCTCTACTGATTGTCAGATGATCTGTACTTAACATTCATACTGTACGTATCTATCATGATTCCTCTACTGATTGTCAGATGGTCTGTCCATTCATACTGTACGTATCTGTCATGATTCCTCTACTGATTGTCAGATGATCTGTCCATTCATACTGTACGTATCTATCATGATTCCTCTACTGATTGTCAGATGGTCTGTCCATTCATAGTGTACGTATCTATCATGATTTCTCTACTGATTGTCAGATGGTCTGCCCATTCATACTGTACGTATCTATCATGATTCCTCTACTGATTGTCAGATGGTCTGTACTTACCATTCATACTGTACGTATCTATCATGATTCCTCTACTGATTGTCAGATGGTCTGTCCATTCATACTGTACGTATCTGTCATGATTCCTCTACTGATTGTCAGATTGTCTGTCCATTCATACTGTACGTATCTGTCATGATTCCTCTACTGATTGTCAGATGATCTGTCCATTCATACTGTACGTATCTGTCATGATTCCTCTACTGATTGTCAGATGATCTGTCCATTCATACTTTATGTATCTATCATGATTCCTCTACTGATTGTCAGATGGTCTGTCCATTCATACTGTATGTATCTATCATGATTCCGCTACTGATTGTCAGATGGTCTGTCCATTCATACTGTACGTATCTATCATGATTCCTCTACTGATTGTCAGATGGTCTGTACTTCCCATTCATACTGTACGTATCTATCATGATTCCTCTACTGATTGTCAAATGGTCTGTCTGTTCATACTGTACGTATCTATCATGATTCCTCTACTGATTGTCAGATGATCTGTCCATTCATAGTGTACGTATCTATCATGATTCCTCTACTGATTGTCAGATGATCTGTCCATTCATACTGTACGTATCTGTCATGATTCCTCTACTGATTGTCAGATGATCTGTCCATTCATACTGTATGTATCTATCATGATTCCTCTACTGATTGTCAGATGGTCTGTCCATTCATACTGTACGTATCCATCATGATTCCTCTACTGATGGTCAGATGATCTGTACTTACCATTCATACTGTACGTATCTATCATGATTCCTCTACTGATTGTCAGATGATCTGTCCATTCATACTGTATGTATGTATCACGATTCCTCTACTGATTGTCAGATGGTCTGTCCATTCATACTGTACGTATCCATCATGATTCCTCTACTGATTGTCATATGATCTGTACTTACCATTCATTCTCTACGTATCTATCATGATTCCTCTACTGATTGTTAGATGTTCTGTCCATTCATACTGTACGCATCTATCATGATTCCTCTACTGATTGTCAGATGGTCTGTCCATTCATAGTGTACATATCTATCATGGTTCCTCTACTGATTGTCAGATGGTCTGTACTTTCCATTCATACTGTACATATCTATCATGATTCCTCTACTGATTGTCAGATGATCTGTACTTGCCATTCATACTGTAAGTATCTATCATGATTCCTCTACTGATTGTCAGATGGTCTGTCTGTTCATACTGTACGTATCTATCATGATTCCTCTACTGATTGCCAGATGATCTGTCCATTCATACTGTATGTATCTATCATGATTCCTCTACTGGTTGTCAGATGGTCTGTCCATTCATACTGTACGTATCCATCATGATTCCTCTACTGATTGTCAGATGATCTGTACTTACCATTCATACTGTACGCATCTATCATGATTCCTCTACTGATTGTCAGATGATCTGTCCATTCATACTGTATGTATGTATCACGATTCCTCTACTGATTGTCAGATGGTCTGTCCATTCATACTGTACGTATCTATCATGATTCCTCTACTGATTGTCAGATGGTCTGTCCATTGATACTGTACGTATCCATCATGATTCCTCTACTGATTGTCATATGATCTGTACTTACCATTCATACTGTACGTATCTATCATGATTCCTCTACTGATTGTCAGATGATCTGTCCATTCATACTGTACGTATCTATCATGATTCCTCTACTGATTGTTGGATGTTCTGTCCATTCATACTGTACGTATCTATCATGATTCCTCTACTGATTGTCAGATGGTCTGTCCATTCATACTCTACATATCTATCATGGTTCCTCTACTGATTGTCAGATGGTCTGTACTTTCCATTCATACTGTACGTATCTATCATGATTCCTCTACTGATTGTCAGATGGTCTGTCCATTCATACTGTACGTATCTATCATGATTCCTCTACTGATTGTCAGATGATCTGTCCATTCATACTGTATGTATCTATCATGATTCCTCTACTGATTGTTAGATGTTCTGTCCATCATACTGTACGTATCTATCATGATTCCTCTACTGATTGTCAGATGGTCTGTCCATTCATACTGTACATATCTATCATGGTTCCTCTACTGATTGTCAGATGGTCTGTACTTTCCATTCATACTGTACGTATATATCATGATTCCTCTACTGATTGTCAGATGGTCTGTCCATTCATACTGTACGTATCTATCATGATTCCTCTACTGATTGTCAGATGGTCTGTCCATTCATACTGTACGTATCTATCATGATTCCTCTACTGATTGTCAAATGGTCTGTACTTACCATTCATACTGTACGTATCTATCATGATTCCTCTACTGATTGTCAGATGATCTGTCCATTCATTCTGTACGTATCTATCATGATTCCTCTACTGATTGTCAGATGGTCTGTCCATTCACACTGTACGTATCTATCATGATTCCTCTACTGATTGTCAGATGGTCTGTCTGTTCATACTGTACGCATCTATCATGATTCCTCTACTGATTGTCAGATGGTCTGTCTGTTCACACTGTACGTATCTATCATGATTCCTCTACTGATTGTCAAATGCTCTGTCCATTCATACTGTACGTATCTATCATGATTCCTCTACTGATTGTCAGATGATCTGTCCATTCATTCTGTACGTGTCTATCATGATTCCTCTACTGATTGTCAGATGGTCTGTCCATTCATACTGTACGTATCTATCATGATTCCTCTACTGATTGTCAGATGATCTGTACTTACCATTCATACTGTACGTATCTATCATGATTCCTCTACTGATTGTCAGATGGTCTGTCCATTCATACTGTACGTATCTATCATTATTCCTCTACTGATTGTCAGATGGTCTGTCCATTCATACTGTACATATCTATCATGATTCCTCTACTGATTGTGAGATGGTCTGTACTTACCATTTTTACTCTTCGTATCTATCATGATTCCTCTACTGATTTTCAGATGGTCTGTCCATTCATACTGTACGTATCTATCATGATTCCTCTACTGATTGTCAGATGGTCTGTCCATTCATACTGTACATATCTATCATGATTCCTCTACTGATTGTGAGATGGTCTGTACTTACCATTTTTACTCTTCGTATCTATCATGATTCCTCTACTGATTGTCAGATGGTCTGTACTTACCATTCATACTGTACGTATCTATCATGATTCCTCTACTGATTGTCAAATGGTCTGTCCATTCATACTGTACGTATCTATCATGATTCCTCTACTGATTGTCAGATGGTCTGTCCATTCATACTGTACGTATCTATCATGATTCCTCTACTGATTGTCAGATGGTCTGTCCATTCATACTGTACGTATCTGTCATGATTCCTCTACTGATTGTCAGATGGTCTGTCCATTCATACTGTACGTATCTATCATGATTCCTCTACTGATTGTCAGGTGATCTGTCCATTCATACTGTACGTATCAATCATGATTCCTCTACTGATTGTCAGGTGATCTGTCCATTCATACCGTACGTATCTATCATTATTCCTCTACTGATTGTCAGATGATCTGTCCATTCATACTGTACGTATCTATCATGATTCCTCTACTGATTGTCAGATGATCTGTCCATTCATTCTGTACGTGTCTATCATGATTCCTCTACTGATTGTCAGATGGTCTGTCCATTCACACTGTAAGTATCTATCATGATTCCTCCACTGATTGTCAGATGGTCTGTCCATTCATACTGTACGTATCTATCATGATTCCTCTACTGATTGTCAGGTGATCTGTCCATTCATACTGTACGTATCTATCATGATTCCTCTACTGATTGACAGGTGATCTGTCCATTCATACTGTACGTATCTATCATGATTCCTCTGCTGATTGTCAGGTGATCTGTCCATTCATACTGTACGTATCTATCATGATTCCTCTACTGATTGTCAGATGATCTGTCCATTCATACCGTACGTATCTATCATTATTCCTCTACTGATTGTCAGATGATCTGTCCATTCATACTGTACGTATCTATCATGATTCCTCTACTGATTGTCAGGTGATCTGCCCATTCATACTGTACATATCTATCATGATTCCTCTACTGATTGTCAGATGATCTGTCCATTCATACTGTACATATCTATCATGATTCCTCTACTGATTGTCAGATGGTCTGTACTTACCATTCATACTGTACGTATCTATCATGATTCCTCTACTGATTGTCAGATGATCTGTCCGTTCATACTGTACGTATCTATCATGATTCCTCTACTGATTGTCATATGATCTGTCCATTGATACTGTACGTATCTATCATGATTCCTCTACTGTTTGTCAGATGATCTGTCCATTGATACTGTACGTATCTATCATGATTCCTCTACTGATTGTCATATGATCTGTACTTACCATTCATACTGTACGTATCTATCATAATTCCTCTACTGATTGTCAGATGGTCTGTCTGTTCATACTGTACGCATCTATCATGATTCCTCTACTGATTGTTAGATGTTCTGTCCATTCATACTGTACGTATCTATCATGATTCTTCTACTGATTGTCAGATGATCAGTCCATTCATACTGTATGTATCTATCATGATTCCTCTACTGATTGTCAGGTGATCTGTCCATTCATACTGTACGTATCTATCATGATTCCTCTACTGATTGTCAGATGATCTGTCCATTCATACTGTACGTATCTATCATGATTCCTCTACTGATTGTCAGGTGATCTGTCCATTCATACTGTACCTATCTATCATGATTCCTCTACTGATTGTCAGATGATCTGTCCATTCATACTGTACATATCTATCATGATTCCTCTACTGATTGTCAGATGGTCTGTACTTACCATTCATACTGTACGTATCTATCATGATTCCTCTACTGATTGTCAGATGATCTGTCCATTCATACTGTACGTATCTATCATGATTCCTCTACTGATTGTCAGATGATCAGTCCATTCATACTGTACGTATCTATCATGATTCCTCTACTGATTGTCATATGATCTGTACTTACCATTCATACTGTACGTATCTATAATGATTCCTCTACTGATTGTTAGATGTTCTGTCCATTCATACTGTACGTATCTATCATGATTCCTCTACTGATTGACAAATGGTCTGTCCATTCATACTGTACGTATCTATCATGATTCCTCTACTGATTGTCATATGATCTGTACTTACCATTCATACTGTACGTATCTATCATGATTCCTCTACTGATTGTTAGATGTTCTGTCCATTCATTCTGTACGATCTATCATGATTCCTCTACTGATTGTCAGATGATCAGTCCATTCATAGTGTACGTATCTATCATGATTCCTCTACTGATTGTCAGGTGATCTGTCCATTCATACTGTACATACCTCTACTGATTGTCATATATCTGTACTTACCATTCATACTGTACGTATCTATCATGATTCCTCTACTGATTGTCAAATGGTCTGTCTGTTCATACTGTACGTATCTATCATGATTCCTCTACTGATTGTCAGATGATCTGTACTTACCATTCATACTGTACGTATCTATCATGATTCCTCTACTGATTGTCAAATGGTCTGTCTGTTCATACTGTACGTATCTATCATGATTCCTCTACTGATTGTCAGATGGTCTGTCCATTCATACTGTACATATCTATCATGATTCCTCTACTGATTGTCAGATGGTCTGTACTTACCATTCATAGTGTACGTATCTATCATGATTCCTCTACTGATTGTCAAATGGTCTGTCTGTTTATACTGTACGTATCTATCATGATTCCTCTACTGATTGTCAGATGATCTGTCCATTCATACTGTACGTGTCTATCATGATTCCTCTACTGATTGTCAGGTGATCTGTCCATTCATACTGTACGTATCTATCATTATTCCTCTACTGATTGTCAGATGATCTGTCCATTCATACTGTACGTATCTATCATGATTCCTCTAGTGATTGTCAGGTGATCTGTCCATTCATACTGTACATATCTATCATGATTCCTCTACTGATTGTCAGATGATCTGTCCATTCATACTGTACATATCTATCATGGTTCCTCTACTGATTGTCAGATGGTCTGTCCATTCATACTGTACGTATCTATCATGATTCCTCTACTGGTTGTCAGATGATCTGTACTTGCCATTCATACTGTACGTATCTATCATGATTCCTCTACTGATTGTCAGATGATCTGTCCATTGATACTGTACGTATCTATCATGATTCCTCTACTGATTGTCAGATGGTCTGTCCATTGATACTGTATGTATCTATCATGATTCCTCTACTGATTGTCAGGTGATCTGTCCATTCATACTGTACGTATCTATCATAATTCCTCCACTGATTGTCAGATGGTCTGTACTTACCATTCATACTGTACGTATCTATCATGATTCCTCTACTGATTGTCAGATGATCTGTCCATTGATACTGTACGTATCTATCATGATTCCTCTACTGATTGTCAGATGGTCTGTCCATTGATACTGTACGTATCTATCATGATTCCTCTACTGATTGTCAGATGATCTGTCCATTGATACTGTACGTATCTATCATGATTCCTCTACTGATTGTCAGATGATCTGTCCATTCATACTGTACATATCTATCATGGTTCCTCTACTGATTGTCAGATGGTCTGTCCATTCATACTGTACGTATCTATCATGATTCCTCTACTGATTGTCAGATGGTCTGTACTTACCATTCATACTGTACGTATCTATCATGATTCCTCTACTGATTGTCAGATGGTCTGTCCATTGATACTGTACGTATCTATCATGATTCCTCTACTGATTGTCAGATGGTCTGTACTTACCATTCATACTGTACGTATCTATCATGATTCCTCTACTGATTGTCAGATGACCTGTCCATTCATACTGTACGTATCTAAGATGATTCCTCTACTGATTGTCAGATGATCTGTCCATTCATACTGTACGTATCTATCATGATTCCTCTACTGATTGTCAGATGATCTGTCCATTCATACTGTACATATCTATCATGATTCCTCTACTGATTGTCAAATGATCTGTACTTACCATTCATACTGTACGTATCTATCATGATTCCTCTACTGATTGTCAGGTGATCTGTCCATTCATACTGTACATATCTATCATGAATCCTCTACTGATTGTCAGGTGATCTGTCCATTCATACTGTACATATCTATCATGATTCCTCTACTGATTGTCAGGTGATCTGTCCATTCATACTGTACATATCTATCATGATTCCTCTACTGATTGCCATATGATCTGTCCATTCATACTGTACATATCTATCATGATTCCTCTACTGATTGTCAGATGATCTGTACTTGCCATTCATACTGTACGTATCTATCATGGTTCCTCTACTGATTGTCAGATGGTCTGTCCATTCATACTGTACGTATCTATCATGATTCCTCTACTGATTGTCAGATGATCTGTACTTGCCATTCATAGTGTACGTATCTATCATGATTCCTCTACTGATTGTCAGATGGTCTGTCCATTCATACTGTACGTATCTATCATGATTCCTCTACTGATTGCCATATGATCTGTCCATTCATACTGTACATATCTATCATGATTCCTCTACTGATTGTCAGATGATCTGTACTTGCCATTCATACTGTACGTATCTATCATGGTTCCTCTACTGATTGTCAGATGGTCTGTCCATTCATACTGTACGTATCTATCATGATTCCTCTACTGATTGTCAGATGATCTGTACTTGCCATTCATAGTGTACGTATCTATCATGATTCCTCTACTGATTGTCAGATGGTCTGTCCATTCATACTGTACGTATCTATCATGATTCCTCTACTGATTGTCAGATGGTCTGTCCATTCATACTGTACATATCTATCATGATTCCTCTACTGATTGTCAGATGGTCTGTCCATTCACACTGTACGTGTCTATCATGATTCCTCTACTGATTGTCAGATGGTCTGTACTTACCATTCATACTGTACGTATCTATCATGATTCCTCTACTGATTGTCAGATGGTCTGTCCATTCATACGCTACGTATCTGTCATGATTCCTCTACTGATTGTCAAATGATCTGTACTTACCATTCATACTGTACGTATCTATCATGATTCCTCTACTGATTGTCAGATGGTCTGTCCATTCATACTGTACGTATCTATCATGATTCCTCTACTGATTGTCAAATGATCTGTACTTACCATTCATACTGTACGTATCTATCATGATTCCTCTACTGATTGTCAGGTGATCTGTCCATTCATACTGTACATATCTATCATGAATCCTCTACTGATTGTCAGGTGATCTGTCCATTCATACTGTACATATCTATCATGATTCCTCTACTGATTGTCAGGTGATCTGTCCATTCATACTGTACATATCTATCATGATTCCTCTACTGATTGCCATATGATCTGTCCATTCATACTGTACATATCTATCATGATTCCTCTACTGATTTTCAGATGGTCTGTCCATTCATACTGTACGTATCTATCATGATTCCTCTACTGATTGTCAGATGGTCTGTACTTACCATTCATACTGTACGTATCTATCATGATTCCTCTACTGATTGTCAAATGGTCTGTCTGTTCATACTGTACGTATCTATCATGATTCCTCTACTGATTGTCAGATGATCTGTCCATTCATACTGTACGTATCTATCATGATTCCTCTACTGATTGTCAGATGATCTGTCCATTCATACTGTACGTATCTATCATGATTCCTCTACTGATTGTCAGATGATCTGTCCATTCATACTGTACATATCTATCATGATTCCTCTACTGATTGTCAGATGGTCTGTCCATTCACACTGTACGTGTCTATCATGATTCCTCTACTGATTGCCATATGATCTGTCCATTCATACTGTACATATCTATCATGATTCCTCTACTGATTTTCAGATGGTCTGTCCATTCATACTGTACGTATCTATCATGATTCCTCTACTGATTGTCAGATGATCTGTCCATTCATACTGTACATATCTATCATGATTCCTCTACTGATTGTCAGATGGTCTGTCCATTCACACTGTACGTGTCTATCATGATTCCTCTACTGATTGCCATATGATCTGTCCATTCATACTGTACATATCTATCATGATTCCTCTACTGATTTTCAGATGGTCTGTCCATTCATACTGTACGTATCTATCATGATTCCTCTACTGATTTTCAGATGGTCTGTACTTACCATTTGTACTGTACGTATCTATCATGATTCCTCTACTGATTGTCAGATGGTCTGTCCATTCATTCTGTACATATCTATCATGATTCCTCTATTGATTGTCAGATGGTCTGTACTTACCATTCATACTGTAAGTATCTATCATGATTCCTCTACTGATTGTCAGATGATCTGTCCATTCATACTGTACGTATCTATCATTATTCCTCTACTGATTGTCAGATGGTCTGTCTCTTCATACTGTACGTATCTATCATGATTCCTCTACTGATTGTCAGATGATCTGTACTTACCATTCATACTGTACGTATCTATCATGATTCCTCTACTGATTGTCAGATGTTCTGTCTGTTCATACTGTACGTATCTATCATGATTCCTCTACTGATTGTCAAATGGTCTGTCCATTCATACTGTACGTATCTATCATGATTCCTCTACTGATTGTCAGATGATCTGTACTTACCATTCATACTGTACGTATCTATCATGATTCCTCTACTGATTGTCAAATGATCTGTCCATTCATACTGTACGTATCTATCATGATTCCACTACTGATTGTCAGATGGTCTGTCCATTCATACTGTACATATCTATCATGATTCCTCTACTGATTGTCAGATGATCTGTACTTGCCATTCATACTGTAAGTATCTATCATGATTCCTCTACTGATTGTCAGAAGGTCTGCCTGTTCATACTGTACGTATCTATCATGATTCCTTTACTGATTGTCAAATGATCTGTCCTTTCATACTGTACGTATCTATCATGATTCCTCTACTGATTGTCGATGGTCTGTCCATTCATAGTGTACGTATCTATCATGATTCCTCTACTGATTGTCAGATGGTCTGTCCATTCATACTGTACGTATCTATCATGATTCCTCTACTGATTGTCAGATGGTCTGTCTGTTCACACTGTACGTATCTATCATGATTCCTCTACTGATTGTCAGATGATCTGTCCATTCATACTGTACGTATCTATCATGATTCCTCTACTGATTGTCAGATGATCTGTACTTACCATTCATACTGTACGTATCTATCATGATTCCTCTACTGATTGTCAAATGATCTGTCCATTCATACTGTACGTATCTATCATGATTCCTCTACTGATTGTCAGATGATCTGTACTTAACATTCATACTGTACGTATCTATCATGATTCCTCTACTGATTGTCAGATGGTCTGTCCATTCATACTGTACGTATCTGTCATGATTCCTCTACTGATTGTCAGATGATCTGTCCATTCATACTGTACGTATCTATCATGATTCCTCTACTGATTGTCAGATGGTCTGTCCATTCATAGTGTACGTATCTATCATGATTCCTCTACTGATTGTCAGATGGTCTGCCCATTCATACTGTACGTATCTATCATGATTCCTCTACTGATTGTCAGATGGTCTGTACTTACCATTCATACTGTACGTATCTATCATGATTCCTCTACTGATTGTCAGATGGTCTGTCCATTCATACTGTACGTATCTGTCATGATTCCTCTACTGATTGTCAGATTGTCTGTCCATTCATACTGTACGTATCTGTCATGATTCCTCTACTGATTGTCAGATGATCTGTCCATTCATACTGTACGTATCTGTCATGATTCCTCTACTGATTGTCAGATGATCTGTCCATTCATACTTTATGTATCTATCATGATTCCTCTACTGATTGTCAGATGGTCTGTCCATTCATACTGTATGTATCTATCATGATTCCGCTACTGATTGTCAGATGGTCTGTCCATTCATACTGTACGTATCTATCATGATTCCTCTACTGATTGTCAGATGGTCTGTACTTCCCATTCATACTGTACGTATCTATCATGATTCCTCTACTGATTGTCAAATGGTCTGTCTGTTCATACTGTACGTATCTATCATGATTCCTCTACTGATTGTCAGATGATCTGTCCATTCATAGTGTACGTATCTATCATGATTCCTCTACTGATTGTCAGATGATCTGTCCATTCATACTGTACGTATCTGTCATGATTCCTCTACTGATTGTCAGATGATCTGTCCATTCATACTGTATGTATCTATCATGATTCCTCTACTGATTGTCAGATGGTCTGTCCATTCATACTGTACGTATCCATCATGATTCCTCTACTGATTGTCAGATGATCTGTACTTACCATTCATACTGTACGTATCTATCATGATTCCTCTACTGATTGTCAGATGATCTGTCCATTCATACTGTATGTATGTATCACGATTCCTCTACTGATTGTCAGATGGTCTGTCCATTCATACTGTACGTATCCATCATGATTCCTCTACTGATTGTCATATGATCTGTACTTACCATTCATTCTCTACGTATCTATCATGATTCCTCTACTGATTGTTAGATGTTCTGTCCATTCATACTGTACGCATCTATCATGATTCCTCTACTGATTGTCAGATGGTCTGTCCATTCATAGTGTACATATCTATCATGGTTCCTCTACTGATTGTCAGATGGTCTGTACTTTCCATTCATACTGTACATATCTATCATGATTCCTCTACTGATTGTCAGATGATCTGTACTTGCCATTCATACTGTAAGTATCTATCATGATTCCTCTACTGATTGTCAGATGGTCTGTCTGTTCATACTGTACGTATCTATCATGATTCCTCTACTGATTGCCAGATGATCTGTCCATTCATACTGTATGTATCTATCATGATTCCTCTACTGGTTGTCAGATGGTCTGTCCATTCATACTGTACGTATCCATCATGATTCCTCTACTGATTGTCAGATGATCTGTACTTACCATTCATACTGTACGCATCTATCATGATTCCTCTTCTGATTGTCAGATGATCTGTCCATTCATACTGTATGTATGTATCACGATTCCTCTACTGATTGTCAGATGGTCTGTCCATTCATACTGTACGTATCTATCATGATTCCTCTACTGATTGTCAGATGGTCTGTCCATTGATACTGTACGTATCCATCATGATTCCTCTACTGATTGTCATATGATCTGTACTTACCATTCATACTGTACGTATCTATCATGATTCCTCTACTGATTGTCAGATGATCTGTCCATTCATACTGTACGTATCTATCATGATTCCTCTACTGATTGTTGGATGTTCTGTCCATTCATACTGTACGTATCTATCATGATTCCTCTACTGATTGTCAGATGGTCTGTCCATTCATACTCTACATATCTATCATGGTTCCTCTACTGATTGTCAGATGGTCTGTACTTTCCATTCATACTGTACGTATCTATCATGATTCCTCTACTGATTGTCAGATGGTCTGTCCATTCATACTGTACGTATCTATCATGATTCCTCTACTGATTGTCAGATGATCTGTCCATTCATACTGTATGTATCTATCATGATTCCTCTACTGATTGTTAGATGTTCTGTCCATCATACTGTACGTATCTATCATGATTCCTCTACTGATTGTCAGATGGTCTGTCCATTCATACTGTACATATCTATCATGGTTCCTCTACTGATTGTCAGATGGTCTGTACTTTCCATTCATACTGTACGTATATATCATGATTCCTCTACTGATTGTCAGATGGTCTGTCCATTCATACTGTACGTATCTATCATGATTCCTCTACTGATTGTCAGATGGTCTGTCCATTCATACTGTACGTATCTATCATGATTCCTCTACTGATTGTCAAATGGTCTGTACTTACCATTCATACTGTACGTATCTATCATGATTCCTCTACTGATTGTCAGATGATCTGTCCATTCATTCTGTACGTATCTATCATGATTCCTCTACTGATTGTCAGATGGTCTGTCCATTCACACTGTACGTATCTATCATGATTCCTCTACTGATTGTCAGATGGTCTGTCTGTTCATACTGTACGCATCTATCATGATTCCTCTACTGATTGTCAGATGGTCTGTCTGTTCACACTGTACGTATCTATCATGATTCCTCTACTGATTGTCAAATGCTCTGTCCATTCATACTGTACGTATCTATCATGATTCCTCTACTGATTGTCAGATGATCTGTCCATTCATTCTGTACGTGTCTATCATGATTCCTCTACTGATTGTCAGATGGTCTGTCCATTCATACTGTACGTATCTATCATGATTCCTCTACTGATTGTCAGATGATCTGTACTTACCATTCATACTGTACGTATCTATCATGATTCCTCTACTGATTGTCAGATGGTCTGTCCATTCATACTGTACGTATCTATCATTATTCCTCTACTGATTGTCAGATGGTCTGTCCATTCATACTGTACATATCTATCATGATTCCTCTACTGATTGTGAGATGGTCTGTACTTACCATTTTTACTCTTCGTATCTATCATGATTCCTCTACTGATTTTCAGATGGTCTGTCCATTCATACTGTACGTATCTATCATGATTCCTCTACTGATTGTCAGATGGTCTGTCCATTCATACTGTACGTATCTATCATTATTCCTCTACTGATTGTGAGATGGTCTGTACTTACCATTTTTACTCTTCGTATCTATCATGATTCCTCTACTGATTGTCAGATGGTCTGTACTTACCATTCATACTGTACGTATCTATCATGATTCCTCTACTGATTGTCAGATGATCTGTCCATTCATACTGTACGTATCTATCATGATTCCTCTACTGATTGTCAGATGGTCTGTACTTACCATTCATACTGTACGTATCTATCATGATTCCTCTACTGATTGTCAAATGGTCTGTCCATTCATACTGTACGTATCTATCATGATTCCTCTACTGATTGTCAGATGGTCTGTCCATTCATACTGTACGTATCTATCATGATTCCTCTACTGATTGTCAGATGGTCTGTACTTACCATTCATACTGTACGTATCTATCATGATTCCTCTACTGATTGTCAGATGGTCTGTCCATTCATACTGTACGTATCTATCATGATTCCTCTACTGATTGTCAGATGGTCTGTCCATTCATACTGTACGTATCTATCATGATTCCTCTACTGATTGTCAGATGATCTGTACTTACCATTCATACTGTTCGTATCTATCATGATTCCTCTACTGATTGTCAGATGGTCTGTACTTTCCATTCATACTGTACGTATCTATCATGATTCCTCTACTGATTGTCAGATGGTCTGTACTTACCATTCATACTGTACGTATCTATCATGATTCCTCTACTGATTGTCAAATGGTCTGTTCATTCATAGTGTACGTATCTATCATGATTCCTCTACTGATTGTCAGATGATCTGTACTTGCCATTCATACTGTACGTATCTGTCATGATTCCTCTACTGATTGTCAAATGGTCTGTCCATTCATTGTGTACGTATCTATCATGATTCCTCTACTGATTGTCAGATGATCTGTACTTGCCATTCGTACTGTACGTATCTGTCATGATTCCCCTACTGATTGTCTGATGGTCTGTACTTGCCATTCATACTGTACGTATCTATCATGATTCCCCTACTGATTGTCAGATGGTCTGTCCATTCATACTGTACTATCTGTCATGATTCCCCTACTGATTGTCTGATGGTCTGTACTTGCCATTCATAGTGTACGTATCTGTCATGATTCCTCTACTGATTGTCAGATGATCTGTACTTGCCATTCATTCTGTACGTATCTGTCATGATTCCCCTACTGATTGTCAGATGGTCTGTACTTGCCATTCCTATTGCGTATTCGTATGCCATTAGTATCTATTATGATTCCTCTACTGATTGTCAGTTGATCTGTCCATTCATCCTGTACGTATCTAAATTTTGTCACCTGACATGATTTTACCAGAAAAGGGACATGGGATGAGCCCTGATTGCGTTTGATGTTACCTTAATGGTAAAACTTCCAACCACAGTAAATCTGAGGACCCGATGAGCTAATGGAATAATAATGAACAGGATGGGGACCTCGGGTAGTTGTAAATAAATGTGAGTGTTTCTTAAGTTCTGTTCGCGTAGTTTTGGTAACCTCATACCAATTTCTATAGAAATCAGCATTAATTTGAATACAGCTGTAATTGGATTATAGCCAACTGATAGACAACTTCTAAATTGTGGGTTTGTTTTGTTTTCTCTTCGTTACTGTGTGGCTATTGCCAAAGAGACAGCCAGTGATTATTCAATACAAATATTCTCCTGCCATTCCACCCATGGTAGTTTCCAAGAGTTGGAACGCAGATATGCTGATATATTGTACCTCACGTGACTTCCTTGCATTCTGATTAGCTGAAAGGTGATACACCATTTCGTGTAGTTGTCCAGCACAGAGCTGAAGGGTCACTACATGCGGGCACTATATGTTTTCTATTTTTAGCACGGGCACAATATGCATTTTCTGGTTATAAAAACGTACAAAGCAACGATGTATCCAAAATGGTGGCAGAAAATCCAGGCCACCAATTAGACAATTCGATTTACATAAAAAATATACACTTCGTTTGTTTAGTGTCGCAAGAATAGCCGCAAAGTTTCCCGAGGTGATACGTTCCGAAAAATAGAGATTATTACCATAATGTGGATGGACAAAATATGTATCCGAGTCAAGCTCCGGGTTCTAAGGGCAGATCACGACGAGTCGAAGACGAGTCGTGATCTACCCTTAGAACCCGGGGTGAGACATTGGCAGAGGCGAGGAATAGTATCATTGTGTCGAACAATTATCAATATCCACACATTATTCTCATTTCTCCTTTATTGTTTAAAATAAAAACATCCATTACATGTTTACAATTTGGTTTGTAGATTATTTGGTTAATTTGCATTTTCGTGTTGTTCGATATAATATAAGGACTAGTGAATGGCTTGTTGTTGACTACGCCCATATAGTGCCCAGTGAGGTGGTGTAGTTCCTGACGCGAAGTACGCCCATATAGTGCCCAGTGAGGTGGTGTAGTTCCCTCCGCTTCGCGTCTACTGACCCTAATGATTTAGGGTACCCTAACCCTGTCCCCAGCTTCTACTGACCCTAATGATTTTGGATACCCTAACCTGGCCCCAGCTACCACTGACCCTAATGATTTTGGATACCCTAACCTGGCCCCTGCTACTACTGACCCTAATGATTTAGGGTACCCTAACCTGGCCCCAGCTACTACTGACCCTAATAATTTAGGATACCCTAACCTGGCCCCAGCTACTACTGACCCTAATAATTTAGGATACCCTAACCCTGGCCCCAGCTACCACTGACCCTAGTGATTTAGGATGCCTAACCTGGCCCCAGCTACTACTGACCCTAATAATTTAGGATACCCTAAACCTGGCCCCAGCTTCTACTGACCCTAGTGATTTAGGATGCCTAACCTGGCCCCAGCTACTACTGACTCTAATAATTTAGGATACCCTAACCCTGGCCCCAGCTACTACTGACCCTAATAATTTAGGGTACCCTAACCTGGCCCCAGCTACTACTGACCCTAATAATTTAGGATACCCTAACCTGGCCCCAGCTACTACTGACCCTAATAATTTAGGATACCCTAACCCTGGCCCCAGCTACCACTGACCCTAGTGATTCAGGATGCCTAACCTGGCCCCAGCTACTACTGACCCTAATAATTTAGGATACCCTAAACCTGGCCCCAGCTTCTACTGACCCTAGTGATTTAGGATGCCTAACCTGGCCCCAGCTACTACTGACCCTAATAATTTAGGATACCCTAACCCTGGCCCCAGCTACTACTGACCCTAATAATTTAGGATACCCTAAACCTGGCCCCAGCTTCTACTGACCCTAGTGATTTAGGATACCCTAACCTGGCCCCAGCTGCTACTGACCCTAATAATTTAGGGTACCCTAACCCTGGTCCCAGCTTCTACTGACCCTAATAATTTAGGGTACCCTAACCCTGGCCCCAGCTTCTACTGACCCTAGTGATTTAGGATGCCTAACCCTGGCCCCAGCTTCTACTGACCCTAATGATTTAGGGTACCCTAACCCTGGCCCCAGCTACTACTGACCCTAATAATTTAGGATACCCTAACCCTGGCCCCAGCTACCACTGACCCTAGTGATTTAGGATGCCTAACCCTGGCCCCAGCTTCTACTGACCCTAATGATTTAGGATACCCTAAACCTGGCCCCAGCTTCTACTGACCCTAGTGATTTAGGATGCCTAACCTGGCCCCAGCTACTACTGACCCTAATAATTTAGGATATCCTAACCCTGGCCCCAGCGTCTACTGACCCTAGTGATTTAGGATGCCTAACCTGGCCCCAGCTACTACTGACCCTAATAATTTAGGATACCCTAACCTGGCCCCAGCTACTACTGACCCTAATAATTTAGGGTACCCTAACCCTGGCCCCAGCTTCTACTGACCCTAATAATTTAGGGTACCCTAACACTGGCCTCAGCTTCTACTGACCCTAGTGATTTAGGATGCCTAACCCTGGCCCCAGCTTCTACTGACCCTAATAATTTAGGGTACCCTAACCCTGGCCCCAGCTTCTACTGACCCTAGTGATTTAGGATGCCTAACCCTGTCCCCAGCTTCTACTGACCCTAATGATTTAGGGTACCCTAACCCTGGCCCCAGCTTCTACTGACCCTAGTGATTTAGGATACCCTAACCTGGCCCCAGCTACCACTGACCCTAATGATTTAGGATACCCTAACCTGGCCCCTGCTACTACTGACCCTAATGATTTAGGGTACCCTAACCCTGGCCCCAGCTTCTACTGACCCTAATAATTTAGGGTACCCTAACACTGGCCTCAGCTTCTACTGACCCTAGTGATTTAGGATGCCTAACCCTGGCCCCAGCTTCTACTGACCCTAATAATTTAGGGTACCCTAACCCTGGCCCCAGCTTCTACTGACCCTAGTGATTTAGGATGCCTAACCCTGTCCCCAGCTTCTACTGACCCTAATGATTTAGGGTACCCTAACCCTGGCCCCAGCTTCTACTGACCCTAGTGATTTAGGATACCCTAACCTGGCCCCAGCTACCACTGACCCTAATGATTTAGGATACCCTAACCTGGCCCCTGCTACTACTGACCCTAATGATTTAGGATGCCTAACCCTGGCCCCAGCTTCTACTGACCCTAATGATTTAGGGTACCCTAACCCTGGCCCCAGCTTCTACTGACCCTAGTGATTTAGGATACCCTAACCTGGCCCCAGCTACCACTGACCCTAATGATTTAGGGTACCCTAACCCTGGCCCCATCTTCTACTGACCCTAGTGATTTAGGATGCCTAACCCTGGGCCCAGCTTCTACTGACCCTAATGATTTAGGGTACCCTAACCCTGGCCCCAGCTACTACTGACCCTAGTGATTTAGGATGCCTAACCCTGGCCCCAGCTTCTACTGACCCTAATGATTTAGGGTACCCTAACCCTGGCCCCAGCTTCTACTGACCCTAGTGATTTAGGATGCCTAACCCTGGCCCCAGCTTCTACTGACCCTAATGATTTAGGGTACCCTAACCCTGGCCCCAGCTACTACTGACCCTAGTGATTTAGGATGCCTAACCTGGCCCCAGCTACTACTGACCCTAATGATTTAGGGTACACTAACCCTGGCCCCAGCTACTACTGACCCTAGTGATATTAGATTGAAATAAAAGTTATTCACAAATGTACTAATTTTCACTTGCCTTAAAAACGAATCTTTCACTGATTTCTCCCGTATTCCACCCAGCGTGTATATTACACTTTCATACGAACACACCCACCTTCTCTCGGCCAGTGAGAAAGAACAAGCCAACCGCAAAGGCGACTTCAAGTCGACTGATTTTCAACGGTGCAATAAAATCTTAATAAAATATAAATATTTTTATCAAAAAGTGTGCGCTTTTGTTGGAAAAGTGTTTTAAAACGGAAAAAAAACCCAAAAGAAGCGAGAAAAAATTGCCTAATTTCGCAAAACACCGAAAACCCGCTATTGTGAAGGATTACCGGATAAACATTATAATATCCCAATGGAGACCCCGGGAAGAGGAGCAGAGGTTATTCACTCTGTTCAAACAAGATTTGTTTTACTTATTAAAAAAAATTATACTGTATTTTGCATAATCAATTGCTTTTCTGATGTGCTTTGGCCATGAGAAAGAAAAAGTTGTAGTTTGTCATTAAACATTGTTTTCCAAAAATGTATGCTGAGTTAACTTTTAAACAAGATAGTGTCATCTGCACTCCTGGTCTTATCTAGCAATCAGTTCCTGAAAAAATGCTGCATATGTACGTGGAGGGTGGATTACTGTTAAATTGCAGTGGAATAGATTTTCCACTCCATGATTATAAGTTTCTGTAAACAAAGCACTGGAGATATTAACAAATGTTCAGGTCATGGAGCACCGTGTTTCACCCAGTGGCCCTAGAGCTGAAAATTTGCAGAATTTTTTACAGAAATTTCCCGTAGGTACCACAAGAAGTGAAGCAGACCCGGTAACCAGTGTCTGGGGTGGAAGTCCGCTAAAATGGGCAACATGGGTATAAACGATTGGCTTGTTGTGACTTCATATCCGTGTAGCTGTCACGATTAGGTATGTGTGTGACTTTAACCCTTTACCCAACGAATCGCCCTCATCCGCTCGCGTAATATGCAAATTCAGTAGTTGAATAAATATTAATTTTTAAAAAATATCAACAAAACCATATCATGTGACCCCTCGTTGGAACGAGCTCGTCGAGCTCGTTCCAACGAGGGGTCACATGTTAGGTTTTGTTGAAATTTGTTGAAAAATTTGAAAAAAAGATATTTAAAATAATAAATTTTGATATCGTCTGCGTTGGGTAAAGGGTTAAGCACCATTAAATAAATAAATAAAAATAAATAAATAAAAAAATAATAAATAAATGAATAAATATAAATAAATAAATAAATAAATAAATAAATAAATAAATAAATAAATAAATAATAGCGTACATCCTGAATTGTAATGAACTTTGCTTTGTGAGGGACCACAGGTTTTATGTATGAATTGGTGGTAAAGTTTTCTCAAGAATATCCCAAAGCAATCCTCTCTGGTCCAGATCTGTGCAAGCAGGATCAAGGTGAGCTATTCAAGCACTTCCACCCCCGTGATCACTTGTTTATATATGTGATGTTTTATTTGGAATTTGCTTGGGATAGGTAGGTGAGTTAGAAATTTGTTAGTTGTAAACTGATGGGACACATTAGTCCATTCGACCTGAAATTCTTGTATTCAATATCATGACTTCTAAATTTATCTACACCCGATCTATAAGGTCACTTTGGTCTGCCTTGAGATGGGGGCTATTTACTATAGAAGGATGCTCAGTACTTCTCAACCGAATATGTTTGTAATGATGAATTCCCTCCCCCTTCATATTAAGTTAATAGGGATATTGGGGGTTTTAATGGTCATGTGATCTTCCTCTGTGTGGTGCGGAACCTGTGAAATTTAACTGATGGTAATCGAGCTGGTGACGATCATGTCTCACGGGTATCTCGTAGCTCATACTACCATCCAGGTAATATCAGAAGGGTTCGCTCCATTGTGGATGGAGGAGGGGACCGTAAAACTATTACTTCAAGAGCTTGTCACAAGCAGATTAGATTATTATAATTCTCTGCTATTTGGCTGCAAACAATCCAACATTAACATGCGGCAACTTATTCAGAATTGTGCAGTAAGAATTATTACCAGACAACTGAAATCATGCCATATTACCTCATCCCCTCTCAACTACTCTGGCTGCCAGTTACAGAAAGAATTAGTATAAGACGCTCCTTCTTACATTCAAAGCCCTGGACGGTCTGGCTGCTGATTATCTGAGCAGTCTGGTACAAAGGTATGTACCATCTCGATTCCTCCGTTCAACAACTTCAAACTACTTGGTTTACAAACCAGGGGACCTCGCAACGACAGGCGATCGTGCGTTTTCCTTGGCAAGTCCCTCTCTTTGCAATAGGGTGCCCGAGCGCCTTAAGGCATCATAGACGCTGGAAAAAAGGTGCTAAAACCCCACCTCTTCACTCGAGTTTTCGGTGTGCGTTAGTAGTGTATTCTCCCCGTGTCCATATAAAACATTTGCTTTTTACTAACAAAGGATTGTAAAGCATGAGAGCGCATAGTTGTACGGAATCATGGCTCGAAACTCTATTTATTATTATTATTTATTATGTTCTGCGGCAGATGTTCAACACTTTCAGAAAAAGTGTTGTCATGGAACCAAAGTTCTAGTCAATTAGGATATATAGTTGGTTTGCTATGATAAATGAAGTAGCAGATGTTAGGAAATCATATCGCATATATCTCTCACAAACTATCAATATTTATCATATGACTCGTCCGTTTCGTTCACTTTAAACCATTTGATATTTTGTTTTCATATTAATCAGTGATAAATAAAGCCTTCCGTCAATTTCATTGGTCAATTTCAAAACTAGACAATTTGATTGGCTGAACAAAATACAACTGGGTCACATTCTCATAATTTGCATAATTAGAGTTGGGAGCTTTCATTGGCCAATTTCAAAACTGGACAATTTGATTGGCTAAACAAAATACAGCTGGGTCATATTTGCATAATTTCAGTAGGGAGAATTTACGTTATCTGTCCTATTTCGGGTGGGTTACATTGTATGAATCTTTTACCTACAACAAAAACGCCATTCATTTTTTTTATATTTTCACTTTTTGCTTCCAAAACATAGGTTATGACCTCTAATTGGAACGAGCTCGACGAGCTCGTTCCAATGAGTGGTCATAACCTATGTTTTGGGAGCAAAAAATTAAAATTTTTAGTTATACGAGGATGTTTTGTCCAAGTGCCGTCTGCAACTCAAGTTACGTGATGGATTAAAAGGGTCATACTAACTGACTAAGTGTCATATGATAAATAGAATATGAAATATGAAATGAGAGTTTTCCTCATATAATATTTATGAAACTCGTCTGAATTTTCCGTTTGGGCTCGCCAGAGGCTCGCCAAAACGGAAAATTCTTAGACTCGTATCATAAATATTATATGAGAAAACACTCATTCCATATCGTCTATAGACTACAGGTTAATATTTCCAGTCGCAATTCAAATGGTCACACTTAATTTCTGAGCAGCGAATTTTCAGTCAGTTGGCTGGAATTTCACACTTTACAGAAATGTAAAGAATAATTAGATGCCCAGTGTACAATTCACTCTGGTAAAATAGGATCCGTTAACCAATGCCTGGGGTGGAAATCATCTACAATGGCATTAAGGGTGTAAACGATTGGCTGGACTTGACTTTATGTCCATGTTGCGGTCAAGATTAGCCATTGTGCAGAAGCATGTGACCTGGAGCACCATTAACGACTTATAGATTAGCCATTGTACAGAAGCGTGTGACCTGGAGCACCATTAACGACTTATAGATTAGCCATTGTGCAGAAGCGTGTGACCTGGAGCACCATTAACGACTTATAGATTAGCCATTGTGCAGAAGCGTGTGACCTGGAGCACCATTAACGACTTATAGATTAGCCATTGTACATAAGCGTGTGACCTGGAGCACCATTAACGACTTATAGATTAGCCATTGTACAGAAGCGTGTGACCTGGAGCACCATTAACGACTTATAGATTAGCCATTGTACAGAAGCGTGTGACCTGAAGCACCATTAACGACTTATAGATTAGCCATTGTACAGAAGCGTGTGACCTGAAACACCATTAACGACTTATAGATTAGCCATTGTGCAGAAGCGTGTGACCTGGAGCACCATTAACGACTTATAGATTAGCCATTGTACATAAGCGTGTGACCTGGAGCACCATTAACGACTTATAGATTAGCCATTGTACATAAGCGTGTGACCTGGAGCACCATTAACGACTTATAGATTAGCAATTGTGCAGAAGCGTGTGACCTGGAGCACCATTAACGACTTATAGATTAGCCATTGTACAGAAGCGTGTGACCTGGAGCACCATTAACGACTTATAATATGAGCAGGCGTGACTCTCAGGGATGTGGCGACAGTGGGTGGGGGAGGGGGCTCGTTCCAAAGAGGGGTCACATGATATGGTTTTGTTGAAATTTTTCGAAAAATAATATTTTTTCAGCAGCTGTATTTACATATTACGCGGGCGGATGCGGGTGATTCGTTGGGTATAGGGTTAAAAGATATCACCCAGCGCTGAAGTGCAACCACCTATCGAAACCACTCACAGTTGGAATTTACACCGGTGGCACCCCCCCCCCCCCCACCCCCACCCAACTGAAACCCTCTAGCCACATCCCTGGTGACTCCTGGAGATTAGATTAAACATATTTTATTTGTTATAATTAACAAAAAGGATTGGATAACAAGTGCCTAGCACTTAGATAATATCCTTTCCTTAATATACAATTGAACATTACAATTTATGATCACATATAATTACAAGTAGTTACATAAAAAGATATATGTAATGGCGAAACAATGTATGTATAATATTGACCAATTTTGTGTATGTACAGAGTTCGAGAAGGAAGCTGATAGTTAATCAACTTTACGAGAGTCAGAAAACAGAAATAAGAAGGAGAGAAGAAAAATAGAATGCCACACTACAACACATCAAATTTGAGTCAACATGCCTATAGGCATATTTCAACACCACCACAACCCCAAAAGTCTAAAAGAGCCCCCTACCACTGCCATAACCAGGACAGGCAAGACAGACATGCTGTGACCACTGATTCGCGTGTGAGGCAACAGTGATGGCCACCAATCGCCATCGGTTTCAAGGTCGGACCGTCGGACGAGCAACCAAGCCCTAACGTGATTAAGACACTTTAAGGCTTGATTACTCACCCAGCGAACCATTCTAAAACCGTTTCGTGGACTTAATGAAATACTGTACACTCTGGAAAAGGTGAATATTGACGGAATCCGGTAAATTGGGGATACCATAAAGGAGATCGTTGACCGATGTTATTGTCAGATGCGCAAGATTTCTTTGTAGGACTAGTCTTTCATGTGAATAGTTTCTACACTCAAAGAAGTAATGATTCGCATCTTAACTCTCATAACAACATGAACAGTTAGGTGTTTCACGAATGTAGTTAGAAAATTTATCAGAATTTAGGTCGCTGCAAAAATTACGCAGCTTGCAGTGTATTATATTGGACACCCTGTCGCCGTTGTTGAATTATTTAGGTGGTCTAAGCACGCCTCTGTTAAAATATTTAACAAAGTCATTCAGTGAACTCGACTGTCTAACTCTTAGAGGTAATGCATTCCATTCCGCAACACACGAAGGAATAGATGAGCGCTTAAATACTTCCGTGTGTGTAAACGGTAATTGAAAGTTGGAATGCGACCGGGTGCAATACGAGGAAATATCTTCAAACCTTTGAGGTAATAGGTCACAACGATATGCGGGAGCCTGGTTATTTACAATTTTGTAAAACGAAACCATTTTGTGGAGATAGCGTCTCTGTCTAAGGGTCTCTCAGCCAAGTTCTGCGAGTACATTTGATACCGAGGTAACTCTCGTAAGTCCGGATATTATTCTGGCTGCATCCGCTACTACGGCACCAGGTAACCAAATTAGAGAACCTTTTACACTGATTTCTGGGATAAGTGCGTGTAGCCTAACTGCTCAACGTAATCCAACGATAATGTTTAGTGCATTGTAACATCAATCTCCTAATATTTGGGCCAGGGGTGGTCATAAAAAACCCTGTCTTCAATGACAATACAGCCCTCCTAAATTCAAAAACTGCCAATATGGCAAAGAATGTACCCATGCCCTTTTTATCGTCTAAAATTTTCTTTATTGAAGTCGGGAAGTGAAGCAGCGCTGTTGCCTGTGGTAAATAATTTCTGTTTTACCGGTAAAATACGGTAACAAATGCCTGGGGTGAAAGTCCTCTAAAGTGGGTTTTTCATATTATGAGCAAATAAAGACTGAAAATGCTGAAATAAAATATCGTTTCTTGCATACTGACTGTGGACACACATTTGTTTTATTAGGATTCTCGCTGTGAGACAAATCATGTGTGTATCAATGGGCACCATTGTTCTGAGATACACAAATAGGGATACAGCAAATGATGTGTCGTTCTTGAGTTACATTTGGAGACAAACCATGTGTGTATCAATGGGCACCATTGTTCTGAGATACACAAATAGGGATACAGCAAATGATGTGTCGTTCTTGAGTTACATCTGGGGACAACTCATGTGTGCATCAATGGGCACCATTGTTCTGAGATACACAAATAGGGATACAGCAAATGATGTGTCGTTCTTGAGTAACATCTGGGGACAACCCATGTGTGTATCAATGGGCACCATTGTTCTGAGATACACAAATGGGGATACAGCAAATGATGTGCCGTTCTTGTGTTACATCTGGGGACAACCCATGGGTGTATCATTGGGCACCATTGTTCTGAACTACACAGCTGGGGGATACATGCACGTAATATTATGTCTTGTTGTTGGTGTTGTATTACGCCTGGGGACAAACCTTTCCCGTTTTATAAGCTTTATGCACACTGAGATAGGAGCATAGAAGGTGCACTTCACTCCTCGTTTGGTGGATCTCGAGATCAAGACCTTGACCCCGATCATGACCCCGAGGTCTGGACCCAGCGCCCAAATTTGTAAGTCCTCCTGCACCCTCTGTTCCCCAATCCATTGGGCCTACCCCATCACCCTGTGCCCAGATCTGTTGGTCGTCCTCCACCCTTCCGTGCCCCAAACATGGTAGGCATCCCCCCTGTTCCCAACCCCGTTAGGCGTTCCCATCCCTCCAAGCTCAAATCCATAGGCATCTCTTACTAATTCTGTGCCCAAACCTGATAGGTCTTCCAGATTCCTGAAGCTGTTACGCACTATCGCTCTGTTCCCAAACACTTTGGACTTCCCAATCCCGCTTATGCCCAAATTCGTTGGGTTCCCCCACCTTTTCTTCCCAATTCTGCTGGGCCACCCGAACGCTGTGTGCCAAAGGCATGTGCTGCACCTACCTGTTACTCATCCCTAGCCCAAAGTAGGCTTCCAGTCTTGTGTATTTTTAAGGTTCAATTTCTATAATTTCAAAAATGGCTTCCCTCCACACTGAATGGGAGGGAGTCCTTTCACTTTTCCCTCTCAATCCCTACCCCACGTATTTAGGATTTTAAGATTTGAATTTCAATTCAGTTTTATTCAACAAACAAAGAATGGGGACTTAACCCTATCCTACCTCCATTCCCCTACCCAACCCGAGTAATCGTCTTTTATGATTTTGAATTTTTTTTTAAATTAAAGTTTAATTCGCATCTGTACCAACATGTAACTTTATCAACAGACATAACAGGTTCATCGTCTTAGGATTGTGTTGCGACTATCTGAAGGTTTTGTGTCTCGAAATTAATATACTTGTGAGATATGTAAGGTAGAATGTCGATAAGATTGTTCCACAAACATGCAAGCTGATGTGGTTATTCAATAGATAAAGGGATTATTTTGTTTCGTAGACCTTTACGCAAAAGTAGTATATAAATAAAGTGTTAAATTTGTTAACACAGGATAGATATGAAGGTTGTGTGGCGGTTATAATTTCATCGTTTGAGAACATAAGGTTCTATCTTCCACTGGAAGATAGAACCTTATGTTCTCACACGACATATTGGTAACATCACAACTTGTCTGGAAGCCAAACAAATTAAAAACTGGTAATAGAAAAACTTTTGTAAATGTGACATCGAAAAAAAAGATCAACTTTTAGTTCTCAGTCGACGGTACTATGAGGGCTCCAATACGCAAACCAAGGCTGATATTGCTCTAAATGTGTGTAAATGGAAAGAGCTGATAAAGGTGATTGATGAGATCGATTTACTAGTGGAAGAGGAAGATATGAAAATGGTAGAATCCAGAAAAAATAAAGACAGACGGATCCATACCACATGGGATGAAGATCCCTACGGGTGAACTACGAAAGAGGCGCATGGCTCACGAACTGAATAAAGCGTGGGCGCAGCTGCTACTCAAAGTTGTGAAAGAATGTAGTGTGCATGTAGTGTCGAGCATCCATCTCAAAACATCACGAGGTTTGAATAATGATGGGTATGGAGGGCGGAATACATCACGAGGTTTGTATCATGATGGACATGGAGGACCGAATACATCACAACGTTTGTATAATGATGGACATGGAGGGCCAGATACATCACGAGGTTTGTATAATGATGAACTTGGAGGACCGACTACATCACGAGGTTTGTATAATGATGGACATGAAGGACCAAATACGTCACGAAGTTTGTATAATAATGGACATGGAGGACTGAATACATCACGGGGTTTGTATAATGATGGACATGGAGGACCGAATACATCACGAGGTTTGTATAATGATGGACAGGGAGGACCGAATTAAACAGGAGGTTTGTATAATGATGGACATGGAGGACCAAATACATCACCAGGTTTGTATAATGATGGATATGGAGGACTGAATTGACAAATACATCACGAGGTTTGTATAATGATGGACATGGAGGACCGAATACATCATGAGGTTTGCATAATGATGGACATGGACGACCAAATACATCACGAGGTTTGTATAATAATGGACATGGAGGACCAAATACATCACGAGATTTGTATAATGATGGACATGGAGGACCAAATACATCACGAGGTTTGTATAATAATGGACATGGAGGACCAAGTACATCACGAGGTTTGTATAATGATGGACATGGAGGAGCGAATACATCACGATTTTTGTATAATAATGGACACGGAGGACCAAATACATCACGAGGTTTGTATAATGATGGACATGGAGGATCAAATACATCACGAGGTTTGTATAATGATGGACATGGAGGAGCGATTACACCACGAGCTTTGTATAATAATGGACATGGAGGACCAAATACATCACGAGGTTTGTATAATGATGGACATGGAGGATCAAATACATCACGAGGTTTGTATAATGATGTACATGGAGGAGCGATTACACCACGAGCTTTGTCTAATAATGGACATGGAGGACCAAATACATCACGAGGTTTGTATAATGATGGACACGGAGGACCAAATACATCACAAGGTTTGTATAATGATAGACACGGAGGGCGGAATACATGACGAGGTTTGTATAATGATGGACATGGAGGACCAAATACATCATGAGGTTTGTATAACGATGGACATGGGGGACCAAATACATCACGAGGTTTGTATAATGATGGACATGGAGGATATGGAGGACCGAATACATCACGAGGTTTGTATAATGATGGACATGGAGGATATGGAGGACCGAATACATCACAAGGTTTGTATAATGATGGACATGGAAGATCAAATACATCACGAGGTTTGTATAATGATGGACATGGAGGAGCGATTACACCACGAGCTTTGTATAAAAATGGACATGGAGGACCAAATACATCACGAGGTTTGTATAATGATGGACATGGAGGACCGAATACATCACGAGGTTTGTATAATAATGGACATGGAGGACCAAATACATCACGAGGTTTGTATAATGATGGACATGGAGGAGCGAATACATCACGATTTTTGTATAATAATGGACACGGAGGACCAAATACATCACGAGGTTTGTATAATGATGGACATGGAGGATCAAAGACATCACGAGGTTTGTATAATGATGGACATGGAGGAGCGATTACACCACGAGCTTTGTATAATAATGGACATGGAGGACCAAATACATCACGAGGTTTGTATAATGATGGACATGGAGGATCAAATACATCACGAGGTTTGTATAATGATGTACATGGAGGAGCGATTACACCACGAGCTTTGTCTAATAATGGACATGGAGGACCAAATACATCACGAGGTTTGTATAATGATGGACACGGAAGACCGAATACATCACAAGGTTTGTATAATGATAGACACGGAGGGCGGAATACATGACGAGGTTTGTATAATGATGGACATGGAGGACCAAATACATCATGAGGTTTGTATAACGATGGACATGGGGGACCAAATACATCACGAGGTTTGTATAATGATGGACATGGAGGATATGGAGGACCGAATACATCACGAGGTTTGTATAATGATGGACATGGAGGATATGGAGGACCGAATACATCACGAGGTTTGTATAATGATGGACATGGAAGATCAAATACATCACGAGGTTTGTATAATGATGGACATGGAGGAGCGATTACACCACGAGCTTTGTATAAAAATGGACATGGAGGACCAAATACATCACGAGGTTTGTATAATGATGGACATGGAGGACCGAAAACATCACGAGGTTTGTATAATGATGGACATGGAGGGCGGAATACATCACAAGGTTTGTATAATGATGGACATGGGGGACCAAATACATCACGAGGTTTATATAACGATGGACATGGGGGACCAAATACATCACGAGGTTTGTATAATGATGGACATGGAGGATATGGAGGACCGAATACATCACGAGGTTTGTATAATGATGGACATGGAGGATATGGAGGACCGAATACATCACGAGGTTTGTATAATGATGGACATGGAAGATCAAATACATCACAAGGTTTGTATAATGATGGACATGCAGGAGCGATTACACCACGAGCTTTGTATAAAAATGGACATGGAGGACCAAATACATCACGAGGTTTGTATAATGATGGACATGGAGAACCGAATACATCACGAGGTTTGTATAATGATGGACATGGAGGGCGGAATACATCACGAGGTTTGTATAATGATGGACATGGGGGACCAAATACATCACGAGGTTTATATAACGATGGACATGGGGGACCAAATACATCACGAGGTTTGTATAATGATGGACATGGAGGATATGGAGGACCGAATACATCACGAGGTTTGTATAATGATGGACATGGAGGATATGGAGGACCGAATACGTCACGAGGTTTGTATAACGATGGACATGGGGGACCAAATACATCACGAGGTTTGTATAATGATGGACGTGGAGGACATGGAGGACCGAATTGACAAATGTGTCTACGTGGAGTGAGTACAGAACAAGTCAAAACATTATAGCTGGAGAATATGAAGAACATAATACCTGAACCAATAATTTGGGAATATGCACCGATGATTGCCGGTGAACTAGAAAGGACACCATTTGTAAGATGCTAATAGAGAACACACCCACAAATGGTAAAGACTATGGCGAATACAGCTGCCAGAAAGATGAAAACAGAAGCCCTTGTAAGGGCTTCCAAATTCTTAAAACAGAGTTACCTTTACAAGCATACATAGATTAAGACCCCTCACCCCCTCCCCTCCCTCACTCTAAAAAATAAATAAATCATGAGTTTCCTCACCTGAACCCTCGCCATTTCTATAAAAAAATATAAGTCGAACGACAACCACCCAGTGTTTTTTTCTGGTGCTCCGCCACTCCAATACTTTTATATACTTCAAATGAAATAACTAAATACCACCCCCCTAACCCCCCCCCCCCCCCTCCCACACACACACACTTATTGATTATGCTAGAAACCTCGAGTTTTATAATTTCAAAGATAGCGTCCCCCAACCAAAGAACAATGGTCACCCATTTAAATATCAGTCTTTTGTCAACCTATATTAA
Source organism: Pictodentalium vernedei (assembly GCA_031216915.1). Taxonomy (NCBI): domain Eukaryota; kingdom Metazoa; phylum Mollusca; class Scaphopoda; order Dentaliida; family Dentaliidae; genus Pictodentalium; species Pictodentalium vernedei. The sequence goes on along the minus strand of CM062296.1, from coordinate 868,842,295 downwards.
ATGTTCATTTTTTCATTTTTCGATGTTTAGAATAAACCATCCATCTAATGGGAGACCCCGCTATAAACACGAAAGAACTACCATTCTTCAGCTGCCCACTTAGGGTGTGGTAGCATTGTGTACAAAGGCATACTGGACGTCAATGGTACACTTGTCTTCAACCAATGCTAACCTCTCTGTGTGGAATTAGTACACTGGAGAGCATGACATTTGTTAGACTTTGCTCAGTGTTTTCTCTGGCTTCCTCCAACTGTCCAACATGAGGTGATCCTGACTGTCGAAAGTGTCGTTAAAACCCTCAATACCTAAATGAATAACTATCATTCTATCATAAACGTTTTGACCTTTGTTCAAATATTCATCATGAAAGCACGAAAAGCCCCTTCCATCGTACAAGGTTTGAACCTATCGAGAAAATCATCAGTTCTTCAGTACCCAGCTCCCCTACCCGTCCCACTGTAAAAGTGGTATAAATGCTGATTAACTGCAAAACAATCCCCATGGGAAGGGGATACGCGACTACGGTATTCCCCACTCAAAAATGCAAGATAGGTGCAGATTTGGAAAAATACAGCGCCCCAAGCAACTTGAAATGAAGTTGTACGGAATCATGGCTCTAAACTCTATTTATTATTATTATTTATTATGTTCTGCGGCAGATGTTCAACACTTTCAGAAAAAGTGTTGTCATGGAACCAAAGTTCTAGTCAATTAGGATATATAGTTGGTTTGCTATGATAAATGAAGTAGCAGATGTTAGGAAATCATATCGCATATATCTCTCACAAACTATCAATATTTATCATATGACTCGTCCGTTTCGTTCACTTTAAACCATTTGATATTTTGTTTTCATATTAATCAGTGATAAATAAAGCCTTCCGTCAATTTCATTGGTCAATTTCAAAACTAGACAATTCGATTGGCTGAACAAAATACAACTGGGTCACATTCTCATAATTTGCATAATTAGAGTTGGGAGCTTTCATTGGTCAATTTCAAAACTGGACAATTTGATTGGCTAAACAAAATACAACTGGGTCATATTTGCATAATTTCAGTAGGGAGAATTTACGTTATCTGTCCTATTTCGGGTGGGTTACATTGTATGAATCTTTTACCTACAACAAAAACGCCATTCATTTTTTTTTATATTTTCACTTTTTGCTTCCAAAACATAGGTTATGACCTCTCATTGGAACGAGCTCGAGTGGTCATAACCTATGTTTTGGGAGCAAAAAATTAAAATTTTTAGTTATACGAGGATGTTTTGTCCAAGTGCCGTCTGCAACTCAAGTTACGTGATGGATTAAAAGGGTCATACTAAGTGACTAAGTGTCATATGATAAATAGAATATGAAATATGAAATGAGTGTTATCCTCATATAATATTTATGAAACTCGTCTGAATTTTCCGTTTGGGCTCGCCAGAGGCTCGCCAAAACGGAAAATTCTTAGACTCATATCATAAATATTATATGAGAAAACACTCATTCCATATCCTCTATAGACTACAGTTTAATATTTCCAGTCGCAATTCAAATGGTCACACTTAATTTCTGAGCAGCGAATTTTCAGTCAGTTGGCTGGAATTTCACACTTTACAGAAATGTAAAGAATAATTAGATGCCCAGTGTACAATTCACTCTGGTAAAATAGGATCCGTTAACCAATGCCTGGGGTGGAAATCATCTACAATGGCATTAAGAGTGTAAACGATTGGCTGGACTTGACTTTATGTCCATGTTGCGGTCAAGATTAGCCATTGTGCAGAAGCATGTGACCTGGAGCACCATTAACGACTTATAGATTAGCCATTGTACAGAAGCGTGTGACCTGGAGCACCATTAACGACTTATTGATTAGCCATTGTGCAGAAGCGTGTGACCTGGAGCACCATTAACGACTTATAGATTAGCCATTGTGCAGAAGCGTGTGACCTGGAGCACCATTAACGACTTATAGATTTGCCATTGTACATAAGCGTGTGGCCTGGAGCACCATTAACCACTTATAGATTAGCCATTGTAAAGAAGCGTGTGACCTGGAGCACCATTAACGACTTATAGATTAGCCATTGTACAGAAGCGTGTGACCTGGAGCACCATTAACGACTTTTAGATTAGCCACTGTACAGAAGCGTGTGACCTGGAGCACCATTAACGACTTATAGATTAGCCATTGTACAGAGGCGTGTGACCTGGAGCACCATTAACGACTTATAGATTAGCCATTGTACAGAAGCGTGTGACCTGAAGCACCATTAACGACTTATAGATTAGCCATTGTACAGAAGCGTGTGACCTGAAACACCATTAACGACTTATAGATTAGCCATTGTGCAGAAGCGTGTGACCTGGAGCACCATTAACGACTTATAGATTAGCCATTGTACATAAGCGTGTGACCTGGAGCACCATTAACGACTTATAGATTAGCCATTGTACAGAAGCGTGTGACCTGGAGCACCATTAACGACTTATAGATTAGCCATTGTACAGAAGCGTGTGACCTGGAGCACCATTAACGACTTATAGATTAGCCACTGTACAGAAGCGTGTGACCTGGAGCACCATTAACGACTTATAGATTAGCCATTGTACAGAGGCGTGTGACCTGGAGCACCATTAACGACTTATAGATTAGCCATTGTACAGAAGCGTGTGACCTGAAGCACCATTAACGACTTATAGATTAGCCATTGTACAGAAGCGTGTGACCTGAAACACCATTAACGACTTATAGATTAGACATTGTGCAGAAGCGTGTGACCTGGAGCACCATTAACGACTTATAGATTAGCCATTGTACATAAGCGTGTGACCTGGAGCACCAATAACGACTTATAGATTAGCCATTGTACATAAGCGTGTGACCTGGAGCACCATTAACGACTTATAGATTAGCAATTGTGCAGAAGCGTGTGACCTGGAGCACCATTAACGACTGATAGATTAGCCATTGTACAGAAGCGTGTGACCTGGAGCACCATTAACGACTTATAATATAAGCAGACGTGACTCTCAGGGATGTGGCGACAGTGTGTGGGGGAGGGGGCTCGTTCCAAAGAGGGGTCACATGATATGGTTTTGTTGAAATTTTTCGAAAAATAATATTTTTTCAGCAGCTGTATTTACATATTACGCGGGCGGATGCGGGTGATTCGTTGGGTAAAGGGTTAAAAGATATCACCCAGCGCTGCAGTGCAACCACCTATCGAAACCACTCACATTTGGAATTTACACCAGTGGCACCCCCCCCCCCCCCCCCCACCCCCAAACTGAAACCCTCTAGCCACATCCCTGGTGACTCTTCCTGGAGATTAGATTAAACATATCTTATTTGTTATAATTAACAAAAAGGATTGGATAACAAGTGCCTAGCACTTAGATAATATCCTTTCCTTAATATACAATTGAACATTACAATTTATGATCACATATAATTACAAGTAGTTACATAAAAAGATATATGTAATGGCGAAACAATGTATGTATAATATTGACCAATTTTGTGTTTGTACAAAGTTCGAGAAGGAAGCTGATAGTTAATCAACTTTACGAGAGTCAGAAAACAGAAATAAGAAGGAGAGAAGAAAAGTAGAATGCCACACTACAACACATCAAATTTGAGTCAACATGCCTATAGGCATATTTCAACACCACCACAACCCCAAAAGTCTAAAAGAGCCCCCTACCACTGCCATAACCAGGACAGGCAAGACAGACATGCTGTGACCACTGATTCGCGTGTGAGGCAACAGTGATGGCCACCAATCGCCATCGGTTTCAAGGTCGGACCGTCGGACGAGCAACCAAGCCCTAACGTGATTAAGACACTTTAAGGCTTGATTACTCACCCAGCGAACCATTCTAAAACCGTTTCGTGGACTTAATGAAATACTGTACACTCTGGAAAAGGTGAATATTGACGGAATCCGGTAAATTGGGGATACCATAAAGGAGATCGTTGACCGATGTTATTGTCAGATGCGCAAGATTTCTTTGTAGGACTAGTCTTTCATGTGAATAGTTTCTACACTCAAAGAAGTAATGATTCGCATCTTAACTCTCATAACAACATGAACAGTTAGGTGTTTCACGAATGTAGTTAGAAAATTTATCAGAATTTAGGTCGCTGCAAAAATTACGCAGCTTGCAGTGTATTATATTGGACACCCTGTCGCCGTTGTTGAATTATTTAGGTGGTCTAAGCACGCCTCTGTTAAAATATTTAACAAAGTCATTCAGTGAACTCGACTGTCTAACTCTTAAAGGTAATGCATTCCATTCCGCAACACACGAAGGAATAAATGAGCGCTTAAATACTTCCGTGTGTGTAAACGGTAATTGAAAGTTGGAATGCGACCGGGTGCAATACGAGGAAATATCTTCAAACCTTTGAGGTAATAGGTCACAAGGATATGCGGGAGCCTGGTTATTTACAATTTTGTAAAACGAAACCATTTTGTGGAGATAGCGTCTCTGTCTAAGGGTCTCCCAGCCAAGTTCTGCGAGTACATTTGATACCGAGGTAACTCTCGTAAGTCCGGATATTATTCTGGCTGCATCCGCTACTACGGCACCAGGTAACCAAATTAGAAAACCTTTTACACTGATTTCTGGGATAAGTGCGTGTAGCCTAACTGCTCAACGTAATCCAACGATAATGTTTAGTGCATTGTAACATCAATCTCCTAATATTTGGGCCAGGGGTGGTCATAAAAAACCCTGTCTTTAATGACAATACAGCCCTCCCAAATTCAAAAACTGCCAATATGGCAAAGAATGTACCCATGCCCTTTTTATCGTCTAAAATTGTCTTTATTGAAGTCGGGAAGTGAAGCAGCGCTGTTGCCTGTGGTAAATAATTTCTGTTTTACCGGTAAAATACGGTAACAAATGCCTGGGGTGAAAGTCCTCTAAAGTGGGTTTTTCATATTATGAGCAAATAAAGACTGAAAATGCTGAAATAAAATATCGTTTCTTGCATACTGACTGTGGACACACATTTGTTTTATTAGGATTCTCGCTGTGAGACAAATCATGTGTGTATTAATGGGCACCATTGTTCTGAGATACACAAATAGGGATACAGCAAATGATGTGTCGTTCTTGAGTTACATTTGGAGACAAACCATGTGTGTATCAATGGGCACCATTGTACTGAGATACACAAATAGGGATACAGCAAATGATGTGTCGTTCTTGAGTTACATCTGGGGACAACCCATGTGTGTATCAATGGGCACCATTGTTCTGAGATACACAAATAGGGATACAGCAAATGATGTGTCGTTCTTGAGTTACATCTGGGGACAACCCATGTGTGTATCAATGGGCACCATTGTTCTGAGATACACAAATGGGGATACAGCAAATGATGTGTCGTTCTTGTGTTACATCTGGGGACAACCCATGGGTGTATCATTGGGCACCATTGTTCTGAACTACACAGCTGGGGGATACATGCACGTAATATTATGTCTTGTTGTTGGTGTTGTATTACGCCTGGGGACAAACCTTTCCCGTTTTATAAGCTTTATGCACACTGAGATAGGAGCATAGAAGGTGCACTTCACTCCTCGTTTGGTGGATCTCGAGATCAAGACCTTGACCCCGATCATGACCCCGAGGTCTGGACCCAAAGCCCAAATTTGTAAGACCTCCTGCACCCTCTGTTCCCCAATCCATTGGGCCTACCCCATCACCTTGTGCCCAGATCTGTTGGTCGTCCTCCACCCTTCCGCGCCCCAAACATGGTAGGCATCCCCCCTGTTCCCAACCCCGTTAGGCGTCCCCATCCCTCCAAGCTCAAATCCATAGGCATCTCTTACTAATTCTGTGCCCAAACCTGATAGGTCTTCCAGATTCCTGAAGCTGTTACGCACTATCGCTCTGTTCCCAAACACTTTGGACTTCCCAATCCCGCTTATGCCCAAATTCGTTGGGTTCCCCCACCTTTTCTTCCCAATTCTGTTGGGCCACCCGAACGCTGTGTGCCAAAGGCATGTGCTGCACCTACCTGTTACTCATCCCTAGCCCAATGTAGGCTTCCAGTCTTGTGTATTTTTAAGGTTCAATTTCTATAATTTCAAAAATGGCTTCCCTCCACACTGAATGGGAGGGAGTCCTTTCACTTTTCCCTCTCAATCCCTACCCCACGTATTTAGGATTTTAAGATTTGAATTTCAATTCAGTTTTAATCAACAAACAAAGAATGGGGACTTAACCCTATCCTACCTCCATTCCCCTACCCAACCCGAGTAATCGTCTTTTATGATTTTGAATTTTTTTTTAAATTAAAGTTTAATTTGCATCTGTACCAACATGTAACTTTATCAACAGACATAACAGGTTCATCGTCTTAGGATTGTGTTGCGACTATCTGAAGGTTTTGTGTCTCGAAATTAATATACTTGTGAGATATGTAAGGTAGAATGTCGATAAGATTGTTCCACAAACATGCAAGCTGATGTGGTTATTCAATAGATAAAGGGATTATTTTGTTTCGTAGACCTTTCCGCAAAAGTAGTATATAAATAAAGTGTTAAATTTGTTAACACAGGATAGATATGAAGGTTGTGTGGCGGTTATAATTTCATCGTGTGAGAACATAAGGTTCTATCTTCCACTGGAAGATAGAACCTTATGTTCTCACACGACATATTGGTAACATCACAACTTGTCTGGAAGCCAAACAAATTAAAAACTGGTAATAGAAACACTTTTGTAAATGTGACATCGAAAAAAAAGATCAACTTTTAGTTCTCAGTCGACGGTACTATGAGGGCTCCAATACGCAAACCAAGACTGATATTGCTCTAAATGTGTGTAAATGGAAAGAGCTGATAAAGGTGATTGATGAGATCGATTTACTAGTGGAAGAGGAAGATATGAAAATGGTAGAATCCAGAAAAAATAAAGACAGACAGATCCATACCACATGGGATGAAGATCCTTACGGGTGAACTACGAAAGAGGCGCATGGCTCACGAACTAAATAAAGCGTGGGCGCATCTGCTCGAAAAGGAAATACTCAAAGTTGTGAAAGAATGTAGTGTGCATGTAGTGTCGAGCATCCATCTCAAAACATCACGAGGTTTGAATAATGATGGGTATGGAGGGCGGAATACATCACGAGGTTTGTATAATGATGGACATGGAGGACCGAATACATCACAACGTTTGTATAATGATGGACATGGAGGGCCAGATACATCACGAGGTTTGTATAATGATGAACATGGAGGACCGACTACATCACGAGGTTTGTATAACGATGGACATGAAGGACCAAATACATCACGAAGTTTGTATAATAATGGACATGGAGGACTGAATACATCACGGGGTTTGTATAATGATGGACATGGAGGACCGAATACATCACGAGGTTTGTATAATGATGGACAGGGAGGACCGAATAAAACAGGAGGTTTGTATAATGATGGACATGGAGGACCAAATACATCACCAGGTTTGTATAATGATGGATATGGAGGACTGAATTGACAAATACATCACGAGGTTTGTATAAGGATGGACATGGAGGACCGAATACATCATGAGGTTTGCATAATGATGGACATGGAGGACCAAATACATCACGAGGTTTGTATAATAATGGACATGGAGGACCAAATACATCACGAGATTTGTATAATGATGGACATGGAGGACCAAATACATCACGAGGTTTGTATAATAATGGACATGGAGGACAAAATACATCACGAGGTTTGTATAATGATGGACATGGAGGAGCGAATACATCACGATTTCTGTATAATAATGGACACGGAGGACCAAATACATCACGAGGTTTGTATAATGATGGACATGGAGGATCAAATACATCACGAGGTTTGTATAATGATGGACATGGAGGAGCGATTACACCACGAGCTTTGTATAATAATGGACATGGAGGACCAAATACATCACGAGGTTTGTATAATGATGGACATGGAGGATCAAATACATCACGAGGTTTGTATAATGATGGACATGGAGGAGCGATTACACCACGAGCTTTGTTTAATAATGGACATGGAGGACCGAATACATCACGAGGTTTGTATAATGATGGACAAGGAGGACCGAATACATCACGAGGTTTGTATAATGATAGACACGGAGGGTGGAATACATCACGAGGTTTGTATAATGATGGACATGGAGGACCAAATACATCATGAGGTTTGTATAACGATGGACATGGGGGACCAAATACATCACGAGGTTTGTATAATGATGGACATGGAGGATATGGAGGACCGAATACATCACGAGGTTTGTATAATGATGGACATGGAGGATATGGAGGACCGAATACATCACGAGGTTTGTATAATGATGGACATGGAAGATCAAATACATCACGAGGTTTGTATAATGATGGACATGGAGGAGCGATTGCACCACGAGCTTTGTATAAAATTGGACATGGAGGACCAAATACATCACGAGGTTTGTATAATGATGGACATGGAGGACCGAATACATCATGAGGTTTGTATAATGATGGACATGGAGGACGGAATACATCACGAAGTTTGTATAATGATGGACATGGGGGACCAAATACATCACGAGGTTTATATAACGATGGACATGGGGGACCAAATACATCACGAGGTTTGTATAATGATGGACATGGAGGACCGAATACATCACAACGTTTGTATAATGATGGACATGGAGGGCCAGATACATCACGAGGTTTGTATAATGATGAACATGGAGGACCGACTACATCACGAAGTTTGTATAATGATGGACATGAAGGACCAAATACATCACGAAGTTTGTATAATAATGGACATGGAGGACTGAATACATTACGGGGTTTGAATAATGATGGACATGGAGGACCGAATACATCACGAGGTTTGTATAATGATGGACAGGGAGGACCGAATAAAACAGGAGGTTTGTATAATGATGGACATGGAGGACCAAATACATCACCAGGTTTGTATAATGATGGATATGGAGGACTGAATTGACAAATACATCACGAGGTTTGTATAATGATGGACATGGAGGACCGAATACATCATGAGGTTTGCATAATGATGGACATGCAGGACCAAATACATCACGAGGTTTGTATAATAATGGACATGGAGGACCAAATACATCACGAGATTTGTATAATGATGGACATGGAGGACCAAATACATCACGAGGTTTGTATAATAATGGACATGGAGGACAAAATACATCACGAGGTTTGTATAATGATGGACATGGAGGAGCGAATACATCACGATTTCTGTATAATAATGGACACGGAGGACCAAATACATCACGAGGTTTGTATAATGATGGATATGGAGGATCAAATACATCACGAGGTTTGTATAATGATGGACATGGAGGAGCGATTACACCACGAGCTTTGTATAATAATGGACATGGAGGACCAAATACATCACGAGGTTTGTATAATGATGGACATGGAGGATCAAATACATCACGAGGTTTGTATAATGATGGACATGGAGGAGCGATTACACCACGAGCTTTGTTTAATAATGGACATGGAGGACCGAATACATCACGAGGTTTGTATAATGATGGACAAGGAGGACTGAATATATCACGAGGTTTGTATAATGATAGACACGGAGGGCGGAATACATCACGAGGTTTGTATAATGATGGACATGGAGGACCAAATACATCATGAGGTTTGTATAACGATGGACATGGGGGACCAAATACATCACGAGGTTTGTATAATGATGGACATGGAGGATATGGAGGACCGAATACATCACGAAGTTTGTATAATGATGGACATGGAGGATATGGAGGACCGAATACATCACGAGGTTTGTATAATGATGGACATGGAAGATCAAATACATCACGAGGTTTGTATAATGATGGACATGGAGGAGCGATTGCACCACGAGCTTTGTATAAAATTGGACATGGAGGACCAAATACATCACGAGGTTTGTATAATGATGGACATGGAGGACCGAATAGATCACGAGGTTTGTATAATGATGGACATGGAGGACGGAATACATCACGAAGTTTGTATAATGATGGACATGGGGGACCAAATACATCACGAGGTTTATATAACGATGGACATGGGTGACCAAATACATCACGAGGTTTGTATAATGATGGACATGGAGGATATGGAGGACCGAATACATCTCGAGGTTTGTATAATGATGGACATGGAAGATCAAATACATCACGAGGTTTGTATAATGATGGACATGGAGGAGCGATTACACCACGAGCTTTGTATAAAAGTGGACATGGAGGACCAAACACATCACGAGGTTTGTATAAGATGGACATGGAGGACCGAATACATCACGAGGTTTGTATAATGATGGACATGGAGGGCGGAATACATCACGAGGTTTGTATAATGATGGACATGGGGGACCAAATACATCACAAGGTTTATATAACGATGGACATGGGGGACCAAATACATCACGAGGTTTGTATGATGATGGACATGAAGGATATGGAGGACCGAATACATCACGAGGTTTGTATAATGATGGACATGGAGGATATGGAGGACCGAATACATCACGAGGTTTGTATAATGATGGACATGGAAGATCAAATACATCACGAGGTTTGTATAATGATGGACATGGAGGAGCGATTACACCACGAGCTTTGTATAAAAATGGACATGGAGGACCAAATACATCACGAGGTTTGTATAATGATGGACATGGAGGACCGAATACATCACGAGGTTTGTATAATGATGGACATGGAGGGCGGAATACATCACGAGGTTTGTATAATGATGGACATGGGGGACTAAATACATCACGAGGTTTGTATAATGATGGACATGGGGGACCACATACATCACGAGGTTTGTATAATGATGGACATGGAGGATATGGAGGACCGAATACATCACGAGGTTTGTATAATGATGGACATGGAGGATATGGAGGACCGAATACATCACGAGGTTTGTATAACGATGGACATGGGGGACCAAATACATCACGAGGTTTGTATAATGATGGACGTGGAGGAATGGAGGACCGAATTGACAAATGTGTCTACGTGGAGTGAGTACAGAACAAGTCAAAACATTATAGCTGGAGAATATGAAGAACATAATACCTGAACCAATAATTTGGGAATATGCACCGATGTTTGCCGGTGAACTAGAAAGGACACCATTTGTAAGATGCTAATAGAGAACACACCCACAAATGGTAAAGACTATGGCGAATACAGCTGCCAGAAAGATGAAAACAGAAGCCCTTGTAAGGGCTTCCAAATTCTTAAAACAGAGTTATCTTTACAAGCATACATAGATTAAGACCCCTCACTCCCTCCCCTCCCTCACTCTAAAAAATAAATAAATCACGAGTTTCCTCACCTGAACCCTCGCCAATTCTATAAAAAAATATAAGTCGAACGACAACCACCCAGTGTTTTTTCTGGTGCTCCGCCACTCCAATACTTTTATATACTTCAAATGAAATAACTAAATACCACCCCCCTAACCCCCCCCCCCCCCCCATCCCACAAACACACACACTTATTGATTATGCTAGAAACCTCGAGTTTTATAATATCAAAGATAGCGTCCCCCAACCAAAGAACAATGGTCACCCATCTAAATATCAGTCTTTTGTCAACCTATATTAAATGTTCATTTTTTCATTTTTCGATGTTTAGAATAAACCATCCATCTAATGGGAGACCCCGCTATAAACACGAAAGAACTACCATTCTTCAGCTGCCCACTTAAGGTGTGGTAGCATTGTGTACAAAGGCATACTGGACGTCAATGGTACACTTGTCTTCAACCAATGCTAACCTCTCTGTGTGGAATTAGTACACTGGAGAGCATGACATTTGTTAGACATTGCTCAGTGTTTTCTCTGGCTTCCTCCAACTGTCCAGCATGAGGTGATCCTGACTGTCGAAAGTGTCGTTAAAACCCTCAATACCTAAATGAATAACTATCATTCTATCATAAACGTTTTGACCTTTGTTCAAATATTCATCATGAAAGCACGAAAAGCCCCTTCCATCGTACAAGGTTTGCACCTATCGAGAAAATCATCAGTTCTTCAGTACCCAGCTCCCCTACCCGTCCCACTGTAAAAATGGTATAAATGCTGTTTAACTGCAAAACAATCCCCATGGGAAGGGGATACGCGACTACGGTATTCCCCACTCAAAAATGCAAGATAGGTGCAGATTTGGAAAAATACAGCGCCCCAAGCAACTTGAAATGAAGTTTTTGCATACCGAACTAGTGTGGGGGATGGTGCGGAGCAAGCCCCTTTTGACCCCCCAGCAATGACTTAAATTTAATTTTTCTTTCATTTTTGACCCTCAGCAATGACTGTATTTAAGTGACCAATTGAAAACATTTAAGACCATGTTGTACCACATCTGTTGTTCAATAAGCAGAACATTTAAGACCATGTTGTACCACATCTGTTGTTCAATAAGCAATCTGTAACATTGATGGGTGGGGGTTTGTTATCAAGTTGGAGAGTGAAGTGCACCATTCCCCGACTTGTCATTTATCCAACTTTTATGTTTTTTTCAAAGTAAAGTGTGTCAAGTTGTGTGAAGTCGAGCAAAACCTTATTTTACCCCAGAGTCATATCACTGTAATTTCCCACAATGCACTGTGGGAGAATTTGAAGCAACCATCAATAGGTAGGATGGGGTAGAAGCCATCCTATCCTGGTATACAATTGCCCAATCAGAGATTGACAGGTCGGATTGAGTGTTCCTGTATATAAATATAAGACCATTGTCCCCTCCCTGCAAATCTATTAGATCGCTTCCGAATAATATGAATTCAAGCCATATCTGTGAATTGTGTCAAAAATCTTACTCACATAAAACTCATTATTATCGACACAAACGAGCATTACACAAAAATGTAAATAAGAGACGTCCTAGAAGGGGAGATAACACAAACACAACCGAGTTTACAACCATATCTATCTATAACCAACTCCCCTACCATCCAGTTCATATAAAATAAGACTTTAGTTGGAGCAATGCATTCATGAGTGGGTTGATATACTGCCTCTTTGGTTGGGTGTGTTTGGTGTCAGCCTGAAAGTTTGAATCAAGTCCCAATATATTTGGGTTCTCTGTTGGAGTGCAACATTTTACTTAGTGCAATATGAGGAATATTTTTTAAATATCTTCTTGAGATCCATTCATCAGAATCTTTTGATATTCGGTATGTAGCATCCTTAGTAAGGCGAGGTTGAAGTTTGTTCGAATCAAGAATCAAGTCCCTGTGTTCATATTTGGGCTTCATGTGGGAACCCGAATTTTAACTCCGCCCAATACATGTGTGAGGGGATATGGAAAAAATTCTTTAAAAATCTCCTTCAAATCCACCAGGCAGAATCTTTTGATATTTGATGTGGAACAGCCTTAGGAGATTCATATTCCTGTTTGTTCTCTTCACGTCCCTTGGATCGTATTTGCGTACCATGCAGGATCTAAACTTTTAACTTGGTTCACTATGAGGACTATTCTTTAATCCTTTACCCAACGTAACGTCCAAAACCGGCCAGCGCTATTCTCAAAAATCGCCAATTAATTTTCATTATTTTTTCCATTTTTTGTCTCAAAAACATAGGTTATGACCCCTTGTTGGGACGAGCTCGTCGAGCTCGTTCCAACGAGGGGTCATAACCTATGTTTTTGGGACAGAAAATGAAAAAGATTAGTTATTGAAGAATTTTTTTTTTGCAAGTGTCGCCTGCTTTTCATGTTAGGTAAAGGGTTAAAAAGGCTTCTTCTTCACATTCACAAGTCAGATTCTTTTGCTAAATAGTATTGACAATTTCAATGTGGGGAGATTCAATTTTGTTCAAATCAAATCCCAGTACATAGCATTAATGTTTGCTCACTACAGGCTAGGGTGGGGGAAACGGTCCTTTTGAGCATTTTTTTCAGCCTGAAAAGAGGATTTGGAAAATCAGAGTATTTTTCTGCAAAAGAACTGTCATCCTGTTGACGGGTTGGGAGTTGGAGGGGGTTCATTGATTGATGTTTTAGCTCACCCTGACAAAGTCAAGCGGAGCTCATCTAATCACTCTCCATCCGTCGTCCGTCAATACCATGCTTTGGACTTCTCCAAAACCACTGGGCCAGTTCAAGTGAAAGATTGTGTGAGTGATGGTCCCGAAGGGGCATTGCATTTTTTTTCAACTCAACATGCCCAGCCCCATAGAAAGGCGTTGGGGAAAATGTTCCAAACTTCTTTAACTCATCTGACTGCAAGTCAGTGTGAGCTATTGCCATCATTTGACGTCCGTCGTCGGTATCCGGCGACAGTCGTCTGTTAACTTTTGGAAATTGGTCTTCTTCTTCACAACCATTAAGCCAAATTCAAAAATATATTGCACAGAGCATCTATATCATACCCTTTCCATTTTGTTCATATGAAGCAGCGGCCATCTTCGGGCTCTGGTTAATGCCCCAAAAGTTTAAAAATCTTCTCTTGAACCGCCAGAGAGAACACCTTGATAGTTGGTATGGAACGTTCCTTAGTACTGAAGATTAAAGTTTGTTCAAGAGAAGTTAGTAGATCGATCTTTGGGCTCTATGTGGAAGCATATCCATATTGGGCTCCGCCCAACATCTGTATTTCAAGAGCGGGTGGACCGATTTGAATCAAATTTGGCATGTAGTATAAGTGGGTCCTAAGTAGTTGATTGATCCCGAAAATTTTTTTACAGCCGCGTGGGAACCCCAGTGGCTGAAAATAGGGGCTAAAAATAGAAAAAAATAAAATGCCCATATTTTCCAAACCACACGGAACAGAGAATTGTTATTTGGTATGAAGTATCTTTTGGACCAGTAGAATGGAATAGTAAAACAACGTGCAGGACATTTCTTTAGAACCATTGTAGTGTTTGTAGATAGAACACGTTGATCATAATTTATGGTTAAATCTTTATTGTTTCTAGTACAGTGAAATTATGTTGCCTCCACTCATGAAATAGTGATTTATTTTATCCCATACATTTTCAGCTTATGAAGAGTATCACATAGAAACCCAGAATATGGGTTGAATTCTGAAATTTATGTGATTGATAATTCATAGAAAAGATTAAGAATGTGCTAACGAAGTATAAGACACGTGGGCTTCACATTAGCTGAGTTGAGTTGAAGTTGAATCAAATCAAGGCATGCCTGCTTATAACAACCTTGAGTTAAACAAAATCAAGGTATGACTACTGCTTATAACAACCTTGAGTTGATTTCAAAACAAACTCTAGAAAAGTTAGAATCCAGGAATATTTTCAACCTTGCCATGATTTGATAAAATCTAGAAAAGCTATGACCCAGGGAAATTATCGGTGAAAGGGTAGACGAAAATACTAAATTGTATACCTTGGGGGAGTGGGTTGTGTGGGGTTGTATATCTTGGGGAGTGGGTTGGGTGGGGTTGTATACCTTGGGGGAGTGGGTTGGGTGGGGTTGTATACCTTGGGGGAGTGGGTTGGGTGGGGTTGCAACAGTGGTACAAAAAGCGAAAACATAAGGTGTTTTAAAATTTTTTTATGTAACCTGATATTACTAAACTAAACCCTTCCGTCGACAGTAGTAAATTTTACATTGAGCAACTGAATTTTTCTATAGCAGTCATGTAAAGTGAATCAAACTTCAGGAAAAGGGAAATTGACAAATCGAATATTGTTTGATAAAAAGCTCTGTCATGTAATGAATGATTGAGTTTATTCCAAACTACCGATGTATAATCATTTTCATTTGGCCGCCTCAGACAAAAAAGTCTTAATTGGGGAGAGTGTCAATAAATTATGATCACTGATGTCGTTTGGACAATAAAATTCTCAGATAGCGTAGTTCACAGTACTTCAATGATCATCTTTAGTTGACCACTGATGTCGTTTGTACAATAACATTCTCAGATAGCGTAGTTCACAGCACTTCAATGATCATCTTTAGTTGACCACTGATGTCCTTCGTACAATAACATTCCCAGATAGCGTAGTTCACAGTACTTCAATGATCATCTTTAGTTGACCACTGATGTCGTTTGAACAATAACATTCTCAGATAGCGTAGTTCACAGTACTTCAATGATCATCTTTAGTTGACCACTGATGTCCTTTGTACAATAACATTCTCAGATAGCGTAGTTCACAGTACTTCAATGATCATCTTTAGTTGACCACTGATGTCGTTTGAACAATAACATTCTCAGATAGCGTAGTTCACAGTACTTCAATGATCACTGATGTCGTTTGTACAATAACATTTTCAGATAGCGTAGTTCACAGCACTTCAATGATCATCTTTAGTTGACCACTGATGTCCTTCGTACAATAACATTCCCAGATAGCGTAGTTCACAGTACTTCAATGATCATCTTTAGTTGACCACTGATGTCGTTTGAACAATAACATTCTCAGATAGCGTAGTTCACAGTACTTCAATGATCATCTTTAGTTGACCACTGATGTCCTTTGTACAATAACATTCTCAGATAGCGTAGTTCACAGTACTTCAATGATCATCTTTAGTTGACCACTGATGTCGTTTGAACAATAACATTCTCAGATAGCGTAGTTCACAGTACTTCAATGATCATCTTTAGTTGACCACTGATGTCCTTTGTACAATAACATTCTCAGATAGCGTAGTTCACAGTACTTCAATGATCATCTTTAGTTGACCACTGATGTCGTTTGTACAATAACATTCTCAGATAGCGTAGTTCACAGTACTTCAATGATCATCTTTAGTTGACCACTGATGTCGTTTGTACAATAACATTCTCAGATAGCGTAGTTCACAGTACTTCAATGATCATCTTTAGTTGACCACTTATGTCGTTTGTACAATAATATTCTCAGATAGCGTAGTTCACAGTACTTCAATGATCATCTTTAGTTGACCACTGATGTCCTTTGTACAATAACATTCCCAGATAGCGTAGTTCACAGTACTTCAATGATCATCTTTAGTTGACCACTGATGTCGTTTGTACAATAACATTCTCAGATAGCGTAGTTCACAGTACTTCAATGATCATCTTTAGTTGACCACTGATGTCCTTTGTACAATAACATTCCCAGATAGCGTAGTTCACAGTACTTCAATGATCATCTTTAGTTGACCACTGATGTCGTTTGTACAATAACATTCTCAGATAGCGTAGTTCACAGTACTTCAATGATCATCTTTAGTTGACCACTGATGTCCTTTGTACAATAACATTCCCAGATAGCGTAGTTCACAGTACTTCAATGATCATCTTTAGTTGACCACTGATGTCCTTTGTACAATAACATTCTCAGATAGCGTAGTTCACAGTACTTCAATGATCATCTTTAGTTGACCACTGATGTCCTTTGTACAATAACATTCCCAGATAGCGTAGTTCACAGTACTTCAATGATCATCTTTAGTTGACCACTGATGTCGTTTGTACAATAACATTCTCAGATAGCCTAGTTCACAGTACTTCAAAGATCATCTTTAGTTGACCACTGATGTCCTTTGTTCAATAACATTCTCAGATAGCGTAGTTCACAGTACTTCAATGATCATCTTTAGTTGACCACTGATGTCGTTTGTACAATAACATTCTCAGATAGCGTAGTTCACAGTACTTCAATGATCATCTTTAGTTGACCACTGATGTCGCTTGTACAATAACATTCTCAGATAGCGTAGTTCACAATACTTCAATGATCATCTTTAGTTGACCACTGATGTCGTTTGTACAATAACATTCTCAGATAGCGTAGTTCACAATACTTCAATGATCATCTTTAGTTGACCACTGATGTCGTTTGTACAATAACATTCTCAGATAGCGTAGTTCACAGTACTTCAATGATCACTGGTGTCGTTTGTACAATAACATTCTCAGATAGCATAGTTCACAGTACTTCAATGATCATCTTTAGTTGACCACTGATGTCGTTTGTACAATAACATTCTCAGATAGCGTAGTTCACAGTACTTCAATGATCACTGATGTCGTTTGTACAATAACATTCTCAGATAGCATAGTTCACAGTACTTCAATGATCACTGATGTGCTTTGAACAATAACATTCTCAGATAGCGTAGTTCACAGTACTTCAATGATCATCTTTAGTTGACCACTGATGTCGTTTGTACAATAACATTCTCAGATAGCGTAGTTCACAGTACTTCAATGATCATCTTTAGTTGACCACTGATGTCGTTTGTACAATAACATTCTCAGATAGCGTAGTTCACAGTACTTCAATGATCATCTTTAGTTGACCACTGATGTCGTTTCTACAATAACATTCTCAGATAGCGTATTTCACAGTACTTCAAGGATCATCTTTAGTTGACCACTGATGTCGTTTGTACAATAACATTCTCAGATGGCGTAGTTCACAGTACATCAATGATCATCTTTAGTTGACCACTGATGTCGTTTGTACAATAACATGCTCAGATAGCGTAGTTCACAGTACTTCAATGATCATCTTTAGTTGACCACTGATGTCGTTTGTACAATAACATTCTCAGATAGCGTAGTTCACAGTACTTCAATGATCATCTTTAGTTGACCACTGATGTCGTTTGTACAATAACATTCTCAGATAGCGTAGTTCACAGTACTTCAATGATCATCTTTAGTTGATCACTGATGTCCGTTGTACAATAACATTCTCAGATAGCGTAGTTCACAGTACTTCAATGATCACTGATGTCGTTTGTACAATAACATTCTCAGATAGCGTAGTTCACAGTACTTCAATGACCATCTTTAGTTGACCACTGATGTCGTTTGTACAATAACATTCTCAGATAGCGTAGTTCACAGTACTTGAATGATCATCTTTAGCTGACCACTGATGTCGTTTGTACAATAACATTCTCAGATAGCGTAGTTCACAGTACTTCAATGATCACTGATGTCGTTTGTACAATAACATTCTCAGATAGCATAGTTCGCAGTACTTCAATGATCATCTTTAGTTGACCACTGATGTCGTTTGTACAATAACATTCTCAGATAGCGTAGTTCACAGTACTTCAATGATCATCTTTAGTTGACCACTGATGTCGTTTGTACAATAGCATTCTCAGATAGCGTAGTTCACAGCACTTCAATGATCATCTTTAGTTGACCACTGATGTCGTTTGTACAATAACATTCTCAGATAGCGTAGTTCACAGTACTTCAATGATCATCTTTAGTTGACCACTGATGTCGTTTGTGCAATAACATTCTCAGATAGCGTAGTTCACAGTACCTCAATGATCATCTTTAGTTGACCACTGATGTCCTTTGTACAATAACATTCTCAGATAGCGTAGTTCTCAGTACTTCAATGATCATCTTTAGTTGACCACTGATGTCGTTTGTACAATAACATTCTCAGATAGTGTAGTTCACAGTACTTTAATGATCATCTTTAGTTGACCACTGATGTCGTTTGTACAATAACATTCTCAGATAGCGTAGTTCACAGTACTTCAATGATCATCATTAGTTGACCACTGGTGTCCTTTGTACAATAACATTCTCAGATAGCGTAGTTCACAGTACTTCAATGATCATCTTTAGTTGACCACTGATGTCCTTTGTACAATAACATTCTCAGATAGCGTAGTTCACAGTACTTCAATGATCATCTTTAGTTGACCACTGATGTCGTTTGTACAATAACATTCTCAGATAGCGTAGTTCACAGTACTTCAATGATCATCTTTTGCTGACAACTGATGTCGTTTGTACAATAATATTCTCAGATAGCGTAGTTCACAGTACTTCAATGATCACTGATGTCGTTTGTACAATAACATTCTCAGATAGCATAGTTCGCAGTACTTCAATGATCATCTTTAGTTGACCACTGATGTCGTTTGTACAATAACATTCTCAGATAGCATAGTTCACAGTACTTCAATGATCATCTTTAGTTGACCACTGATGTCGTTTGTACAATAGCATTCTCGGATAGCGTAGTTCACAGTACTTCAATGATCATCTTTAGTTGACCACTGATGTCGTTTGTACAATAACATTCTCAGATAGCGTAGTTCACAGTACTTCAATGATCATCTTTAGTTGACCACTGATGTCGTTTCTGCAATAACATTCTCAGATAGCGTAGTTCACAGTACCTCAATGATCATCTTTAGTTGACCACTGATGTCGTTTGTACAATAACATTCTCAGATAGCGTAGTTCTCAGTACTTCAATGATCATCTTTAGTTGACCACTGATGTCGTTTGTACAATAACATTCTCAGATAGCGTAGTTCACAGCACTTCAATGATCATCTTTAGTTGACCACTGATGTCGTTTGAACAATAACATTCTCAGATAGCGTAGTTCACAGTTCTTCAATGATCATCTTTAGTTGACCACGGATGTCCTTTGTACAATAACATTCTCAGATAGCGTAGTTCACAGTACTTAAATGATCATCTTTAGTTGACCACTGATGTCCTTTGTACAATAACATTCTCAGATAGCGTAGTTCACAGTACTTCAATGATCATCTTTAGTTGACCACTGATGTCGTTTGTACAATAACATTCTCAGATAGCCTAGTTCACAGTACTTCAATGATCATCATTAGTTGACCACTGATGTCGTTTGTACAATAACATTCTCAGATAGCGTAGTTAACAGTACTTCAATGATCATCTTTAGTTGACCACTGATGTCGTTTGTACAATAACATTCTCAGATAGCGCAGTTCACAGTACTTCAATGATCATCTTTAGTTGACCACTGATGTCCTTTGTACAATAACATTCTCAGATAGCGTAGTTCACAGTACTTCAATGATCATCTTTAGTTGACCACTGATGTCGCTTGTACAATAACATTCTCAGATAGCGTAGTTCACAATACTTCAATGATCATCTTTAGTTGACCACTGATGTCGTTTGTACAATAACATTCTCAGATAGCGTAGTTCACAGTACTTCAATGATCACTGATGTCGTTTGTACAATAACATTCTCAGATAGCATAGTTCACAGTACTTCAATTATCACTGATGTGCTTTGTACAATAACATTCTCAGATAGCGTAGTTCACAGTACTTCAATGATCATCTTTAGTTGACCACTGATGTCCTTTGTACAATAACATTCTCAGATAGCGTTGTTCACAGTACTTCAACGGTCATCTTTAGTTGACCACTGATGTCCTTTGTACAATAACATTCTCAGATAGCGTAGTTCACAGTACTTCAATGATCATCTTTAGTTGACCACTGATGTCGTTTGTACAATAACATTCTCAGATAGCGTAGTTCACAGTACTTCAATGATCATCTTTAGTTGATCACTGATGTCCTTTGTACAATAACATTCTCAGATAGCGTAGTTCACAGTACTTCAATGATCACTGGTGTCGTTTGTACAATAACATTCTCAGATAGCGTAGTTCACAGTACTTCAATGATCATCTTTAGTTGACCACTGATGTCGTTTGTACAATAACATTCTCAGATAGCGTAGTTCACAGTACTTCAATGATCATCTTTAGCTGACAACTGATGTCGTTTGTACAATAATATTCTCAAATAGCGTAGTTCACAGTACTTCAATGATCACTGATGTCGTTTGTACAATAACATTCTCAGATAGCATAGTTCGCAGTACTTCAATGATCATCTTTAGTTGACCACTGATGTCGTTTGTACAATAACATTCTCAGATAGCGTAGTTCACAGTACTTCAATGATCATCTTTAGTTGACCACTGATGTCGTTTGTACAATAGCATTCTCAGATAGCGTAGTTCACAGTACTTCAATGATCATCTTTAGTTGACCACTGATGTCGTTTGTACAATAACATTCTCAGATAGCGTAGTTCACAGTACTTCAATGATCATCTTTAGTTGACCACTGATGTCGTTTCTGCAATAACATTCTCAGATAGCGTAGTTCACAGTACCTCAATGATCATCTTTAGTTGACCACTGATGTCGTTTGTACAATAACATTCTCAGATAGCATAGTTCTCAGTACTTCAATGATCATCTTTAGTTGACCACTGATGTCGTTTGTACAATAACATTCTCAGATAGCGTAGTTCACAGTACTTCAATGATCATCTTTAGTTGACCACTGATGTCGTTTGAACAATAACATTCTCAGATAGCGTAGTTCACAGTACTTCAATGATCATCTTTAGTTGCCCACGGATGTCCTTTGTACAATAACATTCTCAGATAGCGTAGTTCACAGTACTTCAATGATCATCTTTAGTTGACCACTGATGTCCTTTGTACAATAACATTCTCAGATAGCGTAGTTCACAGTACTTCATTGATCATCTTTAGTTGACCACTGATGTCGTTTGTACAATAACATTCTCAGATAGCCTAGTTCACAGTACTTCAATGATCATCTTTAGTTGACCACTGATGTCGCTTGTACAATAACATTCTCAGATAGCGTAGTTCACAATACTTCAATGATCATCTTTAATTGACCACTGATGTCGTTTGTACAATAACATTCTCAGATAGCGTAGTTCACAGTACTTCAATGATCACTGATGTCGTTTGTACAATAACATTCTCAGATAGCGTAGTTCACAGTACTTTAATGATCATCTTTAGTTGACCACTGATGTCGTTTGTACAATAACATTCTCAGATAGCGTAGTTCACAGTACTTCAATGATCATCTTTAGTTGACCACTGATGTCGTTTGTACAATAACATTCTCAGATAGCGTATTTCACAGTTCTTCAATGATGATCTTTAGTTGACCACTGATGTCGTTTGTACAATAACATTCTCAGATAGCGTAGTTCACAGTACATCAATGATCATCTTTAGTTGACCACTGATGTCCTTTGTACAATATCATTCTCAGATAGCGTTGTTCACAGTACTTCAACGATCATCTTTAGTTGACCACTGATGTCCTTTGTTCAATAACATTCTCAGATAGCGTAGTTCACAGTACTTCAATGATCATCTTTAGTTGACCACTGATGTCGTTTGTACAATAACATTCTCAGATAGCGTAGTTCACAGTACTTCAATGATCATCTTTAGTTGATCACTGATGTCCTTTGTACAATAACATTCTCAGATAGCGTAGTTCACAGTACTTCAATGATCACTGATGTCGTTTGTACAATAACATTCTCAGATAGCGTAGTTCACAGTACTTCAATGATCATCTTTAGTTGACCACTGATGTCGTTTGTACAATAACATTCTCAGATAGCGTAGTTCACAGTACTTCAATGATCATCTTTAGCTGACACCTGATGTCGTTTGTACAATAACATTCTCAGATAGCGTAGTTCACAGTACTTCAATGATCACTGATGTCGTTTGTACAATAACATTCTCAGATAGCATAGTTCGCAGTACTTCAATGATCATCTTTAGTTGACCACTGATGTCGTTTGTACAATAACATTCTCAGATAGCGTAGTTCACAGTACTTCAATGATCATCTTTAGTTGACCACTGATGTCGTTTGTACAATAGCATTCTCAGATAGCGTAGTTCACAGTACTTCAATGATCATCTTTAGTTGACCACTGATGTCGTTTGTACAATAACATTCTCAGATAGCGTAGTTCACAGTACTTAAATGATCATCTTTAGATGACCACTGATGTCGTTTCTGCAATAACATTCTCAGATAGCGTAGTTCACAGTACCTCAATGATCATCTTTAGTTGACCACTGATGTCCTTTGTACAATAACATTCTCAGATAGCGTAGTTCTCAGTACTTCAATGATCATCTTTAGTTGACCACTGATGTCGTTTGTACAATAACATTCTCAGATAGCGTAGTTCACAGCACTTTAATGATCATCTTTAGTTGACCACTGATGTCGTTTGTACAATAACATTCTCAGATAGCGTAGTTCACAGTACTTCAATGATCATCTTTAGTTGATCACTGATGTCCTTTGTACAGTAACATTCTCAGATAGCGTAGTTCACAGTACTTCAATGATCACTGATGGCGTTTGTACAATAACATTCTCTGATAGCGTAGTTCACTGTATTTCAATGATCATCTTTAGTTGACCACTGATGTCGTTTGTACAATATCATTCTCAGATAGCGTAGTTCACAATACTTTAATGATCATCTTTAGTTGACCACTGATGTCGTTTGTACAATAACATTCTCAGATAGCGTAGTTCACAGTACTTCAATGATCACTGATGTCGTTTGTACAATAACATTCTCAGATAGCATAGTTCACAGTACTTCAATTATCACTGATGTCGTTTGTACAATAACATTCTCAGGTAGCGTAGTTCACAGTACTTCAATGATCATCTTTAGTCGACCACTGATGTCGTTTGTACAATAACATTCTCAGATAGCGTAGTTCACAGTACTTCAATGATCATCTTTAGTTGACCACTGATGTCGTTTGTACAATAACATTCTCAGATAGCATATTTCACAGTACTTCAAGGATCATCTTTAGTTGACCACTGATGTCGTTTGTACAATAACATTCTCAGATAGCGTAGTTCACAGTACATCAATGATCATCTTTAGTTGACCACTGATGTCCTTTGTACAGTAACATTCTCAGATAGCGTTGTTCACAGTACTTCAACGATCATATTTAGTTGACCACTGATGTCCTTTGTTCAATAACATTCTCAGATAGCGTAGTTCACAGTACTTCAATGATCATCTTTAGTTGACCACTGATGTCGTTTGTACAATAACATTCTCAGATAGCGTAGTTCACAGTACTTCAATGATCATCTTTAGTTGATCACTGATGTCCTTTGTACAATAACATTCTCAGATAGCGTAGTTCACAGTACTTCAATGATCACTGATGTCGTTTGTAGAATAACATTCTCAGATAGCGTAGTTCACAGTACTTCAATGATCATCTTTAGTTGACCACTGATGTCGTTTGTACAATAACATTCTCAGATAGCGTAGTCCACAATACTTCAATGATCATCTTTAGCTGACAACTGATGTCGTTTGTACAATAACATTCTCAGATAGCGTAGTTCACAGTACTTCAATGATCACTGATGTCGTTTGTACAATAACATTCTCAGATAGCATAGTTCGCAGTACTTCAATGATCATCTTTAGTTGACCACTGATGTCGTTTGTACAATAACATTCTCAGATAGCGTAGTTCACAGTACTTCAATGATCATCTTTAGTTGACCACTGATGTCGTTTGTACAATAGCATTCTCAGATAGCGTAGTTCACAGTACTTCAATGATCATCTTTAGTTGACCACTGATGTCGTTTGTACAATAACATTCTCAGATAGCGTAGTTCACAGTACTTCAATGATCATCTTTAGTTGACCACTGATGTCGTTTCTGCAATAACATTCTCAGATAGCGTAGTTCACAGTACCTCAATGATCATCTTTAGTTGACCACTGATGTCCTTTGTACAATAACATTCTCAGATAGCGTAGTTCTCAGTACTTCAATGATCATCTTTAGTTGACCACTGATGTCGTTTGTACAATAACATTCTCAGATAGCGTAGTTCACAGTACTTTAATGATCATCTGTAGTTGACCACTGATGTCGTTTGTACAATAACATTCTCAGAGAGCGTAGTTCACAGTACTTCAATGATCATCTTTAGTTGATCACTGATGTCCTTTGTACAGTAACATTCTCAGATAGCGTAGTTCACAGTACTTCAATGATCACTGATGGCGTTTGTACAATAACATTCTCAGATAGCGTAGTTCACTGTACTTCAATGATCATCTTTAGTTGACCACTGATGTCGTTTGTACAATAACATTCTCAGATAGCGTAGTTCACAGTAGTTCAATGATCACTGATGTCGTTTGTACAATAACATTCTCAGATAGCGTAGTTCACAGTACTTCAATGATCACTGATGTCCTTTGTACAATAACATTCTCAGATAGCGTAATTCACAGTACTTCAATGATCACTGATGTCCTTTGTACAATAACATTCTCAGATAGCGTAGTTCACAGTACTTCAATGATCACTGATGTCGTTTGTACAATAACATTCTCAGATAGCGTAGTTCACAGTACTTCAATGATCATCTTTAGTTGACCACTGATGTCGTTTGTACAATAACATTCTCAGATAGCGTAGTTCACAGTACTTCAATGATCATCTTTAGCTGACAACTGATGTCGTTTGTACAATAACATTCTCAGATAGCGTAGTTCACAGTACTTCAATGATCATCTTTAGTTGACCACTGATGTCGTTTGTACAATAACATTCTCAGATAGCGCAGTTCACAGTACTTCAATGATCATCTTTAGTTGACCACTGATGTCCTTTGTACAATAACATTCTCAGATAGCGTAGTTCACAGTACTTCAATGATCATCTTTAGTTGACCACTGATGTCGCTTGTACAATAACATTCTCAGATAGCGTAGTTCACAATACTTCAATGATCATCTTTAGTTGACCACTGATGTCGTTTGTACAATAACATTCTCAGATAGCGTAGTTCACAGTACTTCAATGATCACTGATGTCGTTTGTACAATAACATTCTCAGATAGCATAGTTCACAGTACTTCAATTATCACTGATGTGCTTTGTACAATAACATTCTCAGATAGCGTAGTTCACAGTACTTCAATGATCATCTTTAGTTGACCACTGATGTCCTTTGTACAATAACATTCTCAGATAGCGTTGTTCACAGTACTTCAACGGTCATCTTTAGTTGACCACTGATGTCCTTTGTACAATAACATTCTCAGATAGCGTAGTTCACAGTACTTCAATGATCATCTTTAGTTGACCACTGATGTCGTTTGTACAATAACATTCTCAGATAGCGTAGTTCACAGTACTTCAATGATCATCTTTAGTTGATCACTGATGTCCTTTGTACAATAACATTCTCAGATAGCGTAGTTCACAGTACTTCAATGATCACTGGTGTCGTTTGTACAATAACATTCTCAGATAGCGTAGTTCACAGTACTTCAATGATCATCTTTAGTTGACCACTGATGTCGTTTGTACAATAACATTCTCAGATAGCGTAGTTCACAGTACTTCAATGATCATCTTTAGCTGACAACTGATGTCGTTTGTACAATAATATTCTCAAATAGCGTAGTTCACAGTACTTCAATGATCACTGATGTCGTTTGTACAATAACATTCTCAGATAGCATAGTTCGCAGTACTTCAATGATCATCTTTAGTTGACCACTGATGTCGTTTGTACAATAACATTCTCAGATAGCGTAGTTCACAGTACTTCAATGATCATCTTTAGTTGACCACTGATGTCGTTTGTACAATAGCATTCTCAGATAGCGTAGTTCACAGTACTTCAATGATCATCTTTAGTTGACCACTGATGTCGTTTGTACAATAACATTCTCAGATAGCGTAGTTCACAGTACTTCAATGATCATCTTTAGTTGACCACTGATGTCGTTTCTGCAATAACATTCTCAGATAGCGTAGTTCACAGTACCTCAATGATCATCTTTAGTTGACCACTGATGTCGTTTGTACAATAACATTCTCAGATAGCATAGTTCTCAGTACTTCAATGATCATCTTTAGTTGACCACTGATGTCGTTTGTACAATAACATTCTCAGATAGCGTAGTTCACAGTACTTCAATGATCATCTTTAGTTGACCACTGATGTCGTTTGAACAATAACATTCTCAGATAGCGTAGTTCACAGTACTTCAATGATCATCTTTAGTTGACCACGGATGTCCTTTGTACAATAACATTCTCAGATAGCGTAGTTCACAGTACTTCAATGATCATCTTTAGTTGACCACTGATGTCCTTTGTACAATAACATTCTCAGATAGCGTAGTTCACAGTACTTCATTGATCATCTTTAGTTGACCACTGATGTCGTTTGTACAATAACATTCTCAGATAGCCTAGTTCACAGTACTTCAATGATCATCTTTAGTTGACCACTGATGTCGCTTGTACAATAACATTCTCAGATAGCGTAGTTCACAATACTTCAATGATCATCTTTAATTGACCACTGATGTCGTTTGTACAATAACATTCTCAGATAGCGTAGTTCACAGTACTTCAATGATCACTGATGTCGTTTGTACAATAACATTCTCAGATAGCGTAGTTCACAGTACTTTAATGATCATCTTTAGTTGACCACTGATGTCGTTTGTACAATAACATTCTCAGATAGCGTAGTTCACAGTACTTCAATGATCATCTTTAGTTGACCACTGATGTCGTTTGTACAATAACATTCTCAGATAGCGTATTTCACAGTTCTTCAATGATGATCTTTAGTTGACCACTGATGTCGTTTGTACAATAACATTCTCAGATAGCGTAGTTCACAGTACATCAATGATCATCTTTAGTTGACCACTGATGTCCTTTGTACAATATCATTCTCAGATAGCGTTGTTCACAGTACTTCAACGATCATCTTTAGTTGACCACTGATGTCCTTTGTTCAATAACATTCTCAGATAGCGTAGTTCACAGTACTTCAATGATCATCTTTAGTTGACCACTGATGTCGTTTGTACAATAACATTCTCAGATAGCGTAGTTCACAGTACTTCAATGATCATCTTTAGTTGATCACTGATGTCCTTTGTACAATAACATTCTCAGATAGCGTAGTTCACAGTACTTCAATGATCACTGATGTCGTTTGTACAATAACATTCTCAGATAGCGTAGTTCACAGTACTTCAATGATCATCTTTAGTTGACCACTGATGTCGTTTGTACAATAACATTCTCAGATAGCGTAGTTCACAGTACTTCAATGATCATCTTTAGCTGACACCTGATGTCGTTTGTACAATAACATTCTCAGATAGCGTAGTTCACAGTACTTCAATGATCACTGATGTCGTTTGTACAATAACATTCTCAGATAGCATAGTTCGCAGTACTTCAATGATCATCTTTAGTTGACCACTGATGTCGTTTGTACAATAACATTCTCAGATAGCGTAGTTCACAGTACTTCAATGATCATCTTTAGTTGACCACTGATGTCGTTTGTACAATAGCATTCTCAGATAGCGTAGTTCACAGTACTTCAATGATCATCTTTAGTTGACCACTGATGTCGTTTGTACAATAACATTCTCAGATAGCGTAGTTCACAGTACTTAAATGATCATCTTTAGATGACCACTGATGTCGTTTCTGCAATAACATTCTCAGATAGCGTAGTTCACAGTACCTCAATGATCATCTTTAGTTGACCACTGATGTCCTTTGTACAATAACATTCTCAGATAGCGTAGTTCTCAGTACTTCAATGATCATCTTTAGTTGACCACTGATGTCGTTTGTACAATAACATTCTCAGATAGCGTAGTTCACAGCACTTTAATGATCATCTTTAGTTGACCACTGATGTCGTTTGTACAATAACATTCTCAGATAGCGTAGTTCACAGTACTTCAATGATCATCTTTAGTTGATCACTGATGTCCTTTGTACAGTAGCATTCTCAGATAGCGTAGTTCACAGTACTTCAATGATCACTGATGGCGTTTGTACAATAACATTCTCTGATAGCGTAGTTCACTGTATTTCAATGATCATCTTTAGTTGACCACTGATGTCGTTTGTACAATATCATTCTCAGATAGCGTAGTTCACAATACTTTAATGATCATCTTTAGTTGACCACTGATGTCGTTTGTACAATAACATTCTCAGATAGCGTAGTTCACAGTACTTCAATGATCACTGATGTCGTTTGTACAATAACATTCTCAGATAGCATAGTTCACAGTACTTCAATTATCACTGATGTCGTTTGTACAATAACATTCTCAGGTAGCGTAGTTCACAGTACTTCAATGATCATCTTTAGTCGACCACTGATGTCGTTTGTACAATAACATTCTCAGATAGCGTAGTTCACAGTACTTCAATGATCATCTTTAGTTGACCACTGATGTCGTTTGTACAATAACATTCTCAGATAGCATATTTCACAGTACTTCAATGATCATCTTTAGTTGACCACTGATGTCGTTTGTACAATAACATTCTCAGATAGCGTAGTTCACAGTACATCAATGATCATCTTTAGTTGACCACTGATGTCCTTTGTACAGTAACATTCTCAGATAGCGTTGTTCACAGTACTTCAACGATCATATTTAGTTGACCACTGATGTCCTTTGTTCAATAACATTCTCAGATAGCGTAGTTCACAGTACTTCAATGATCATCTTTAGTTGACCACTGATGTCGTTTGTTCAATAACATTCTCAGATAGCGTAGTTCACAGTACTTCAATGATCATCTTTAGTTGATCACTGATGTCCTTTGTACAATAACATTCTCAGATAGCGTAGTTCACAGTACTTCAATGATCACTGATGTCGTTTGTAGAATAACATTCTCAGATAGCGTAGTTCACAGTACTTCAATGATCATCTTTAGTTGACCACTGATGTCGTTTGTACAATAACATTCTCAGATAGCGTAGTCCACAGTACTTCAATGATCATCTTTAGCTGACAACTGATGTCGTTTGTACAATAACATTCTCAGATAGCGTAGTTCACAGTACTTCAATGATCACTGATGTCGTTTGTACAATAACATTCTCAGATAGCATAGTTCGCAGTACTTCAATGATCATCTTTAGTTGACCACTGATGTCGTTTGTACAATAACATTCTCAGATAGCGTAGTTCACAGTACTTCAATGATCATCTTTAGTTGACCACTGATGTCGTTTGTACAATAGCATTCTCAGATAGCGTAGTTCACAGTACTTCAATGATCATCTTTAGTTGACCACTGATGTCGTTTGTACAATAACATTCTCAGATAGCGTAGTTCACAGTACTTCAATGATCATCTTTAGTTGACCACTGATGTCGTTTCTGCAATAACATTCTCAGATAGCGTAGTTCACAGTACCTCAATGATCATCTTTAGTTGACCACTGATGTCCTTTGTACAATAACATTCTCAGATAGCGTAGTTCTCAGTACTTCAATGATCATCTTTAGTTGACCACTGATGTCGTTTGTACAATAACATTCTCAGATAGCGTAGTTCACAGTACTTTAATGATCATCTGTAGTTGACCACTGATGTCGTTTGTACAATAACATTCTCAGAGAGCGTAGTTCACAGTACTTCAATGATCATCTTTAGTTGATCACTGATGTCCTTTGTACAGTAACATTCTCAGATAGCGTAGTTCACAGTACTTCAATGATCACTGATGGCGTTTGTACAATAACATTCTCAGATAGCGTAGTTCACTGTACTTCAATGATCATCTTTAGTTGACCACTGATGTCGTTTGTACAATAACATTCTCAGATAGCGTAGTTCACAGTAGTTCAATGATCACTGATGTCGTTTGTACAATAACATTCTCAGATAGCGTAGTTCACAGTACTTCAATGATCACTGATGTCCTTTGTACAATAACATTCTCAGATAGCGTAATTCACAGTACTTCAATGATCACTGATGTCCTTTGTACAATAACATTCTCAGATAGCGTAGTTCACAGTACTTCAATGATCACTGATGTCGTTTGTACAATAACATTCTCAGATAGCGTAGTTCACAGTACTTCAATGATCATCTTTAGTTGACCACTGATGTCGTTTGTACAATAACATTCTCAGATAGCGTAGTTCACAGTACTTCAATGATCATCTTTAGCTGACAACTGATGTCGTTTGTACAATAACATTCTCAGATAGCGTAGTTCACAGTACTTCAATGATCACTGATGTCGTTTGTACAATAACATTCTCAGATAGCATAGTTCGCAGTACTTCAATGATCATCTTTAGTTGACCACTGATGTCGTTTGTACAATAACATTCTCAGATAGCGTAGTTCACAGTACTTCAATGATCATCTTTAGTTGACCACTGATGTCGTTTGTACAATAGCATTCTCAGATAGCGTAGTTCACAGTACTTCAATGATCATCTTTAGTTGACCACTGATGTCGTTTGTACAATAACATTCTCAGATAGCATAGTTCACAGTACTTAAATGATCATCTTTAGTTGACCACTGATGTCGTTTCTGCAATAACATTCTCAGATAGCGTAGTTCACAGTACCTCAATGATCATCTTTAGTTGACCACTGATGTCCTTTGTACAATAACATTCTCAGATAGCGTAGTTCTCAGTACTTCAATGATCATCTTTAGTTGACCACTGATGTCGTTTGTACAATAACATTCTCAGATAGCGTAGTTCACAGTACTTTAATGAATATCTTTAGTTGACCACTGATGTCGTTTGTACAATAACATTCTCAGATAGCGTAGTTCACAGTACTTCAATGATCATCTTTAGTTGATCACTGATGTCCTTTGTACAGTAACATTCTCAGATAGCGTAGTTCACAGTACTTCAATGATCACTGATGGCGTTTGTACAATAACATTCTCTGATAGCGTAGTTCACTGTATTTCAATGATCATTTTAGTTGACCACTGATGTCGTTTGTACAATAACATTCTCAGATAGCGTAGTTCACAATACTTTAATGATCATCTTTAGTTGACCACTGATGTCGTTTGTACAATAACATTCTCAGATAGCGTAGTTCACAGTACTTCAATGATCACTGATGTCGTTTGTACAATAACATTCTCAGATAGCATAGTTCACAGTACTTCAATTATCACTGATGTCGTTTGTACAATAACATTCTCAGATAGCGTAGTTCACAGTACTTCAATGATCATCTTTAGTTGACCACTGATGTCGTTTGTACAATAACATTCTCAGATAGCGTAGTTCACAGTACTTCAATGATCATCTTTAGTTGACCACTGATGTCGTTTGTACAATAACATTCTCAGATAGCATATTTCACAGTACTTCAATGATCATCTTTAGTTGACCACTGATGTCGTTTGTACAATAACATTCTCAGATAGCGTAGTTCACAGTACATCAATGATCATCTTTAGTTGACCACTGATGTCCTTTGTACAATAACATTCTCAGATAGCGTTGTTCACAGTACTTCAACGATCATATTTAGTTGACCACTGATGTCCTTTGTTCAATAACATTCTCAGATAGCGTAGTTCACAGTACTTCAATGATCATCTTTAGTTGACCACTGATGTCGTTTGTACAATAACATTCTCAGATAGCGTAGTTCACAGTACTTCAATGATCATCTTTAGTTGATCACTGATGTCCTTTGTACAATAACATTCTCAGATAGCGTAGTTCACAGTACTTCAATGATCACTGATGTCGTTTGTAGAATAACATTCTCAGATAGCGTAGTTCACAGTACTTCAATGATCATCTTTAGTTGACCACTGATGTCGTTTGTACAATAACATTCTCAGATAGCGTAGTCCACAGTACTTCAATGATCATCTTTAGCTGACAACTGATGTCGTTTGTACAATAACATTCTCAGATAGCGTAGTTCACAGTACTTCAATGATCACTGATGTCGTTTGTACAATAACATTCTCAGATAGCATAGTTCACAGTACTTCAATGATCATCTTTAGTTGACCACTGATGTCGTTTGTACAATAACATTCTCAGATAGCGTAGTTCACAGTACTTCAATGATCATCTTTAGTTGACCACTGATGTCGTTTGTAGAATAGCATTCTCAGATAGCGTAGTTCACAGTACTTCAATGATCATCTTTAGTTGACCACTGATGTCGTTTGTACAATAACATTCTCAGATAGCGTAGTTCACAGTACTTCAATGATCATCTTTAGTTGACCACTGATGTCGTTTGTACAATAGCATTCTCAGATAGCGTAGTTCACAGTACTTCAATGATCATCTTTAGTTGACCACTGATGTCGTTTGTACAATAACATTCTCATATAGCGTAGTTCACAGTACCTCAATGATCATCTTTAGTTGACCACTGATGTCCTTTGTACAATAACATTCTCAGATAGCGTAGTTCTCAGTACTTCAATGATCATCTTTAGTTGACCACTGATGTCGTTTGTACAATAACATTCTCAGATAGCGTAGTTCACAGTACTTTAATGATCATCTTTAGTTGACCACTGATGTCGTTTGTACAATAACATTCTCAGATAGCGTAGTTCACAGTACTTCAATGATCATCTTTAGTTGATCACTGATGTCCTTTGTACAGTAACATTCTCAGATAGCGTAGTTCACAGTACTTCAATGATCACTGATGGCGTTTGTACAATAACATTCTCAGATAGCGTAGTTCACTGTACTTCAATGATCATCTTTAGTTGACCACTGATGTCGTTTGTACAATAACATTCTCAGATAGCGTAGTTCACAGTAGTTCAATGATCACTGATGTCGTTTGTACAATAACATTCTCAGATAGCGTAGTTCACAGTACTTCAATGATCACTGATGTCCTTTGTACAATAACATTCTCAGATAGCGTAATTCACAGTACTTCAATGATCACTGATGTCCTTTGTACAATAACATTCTCAGATAGCGTAGTTCACAGTACTTCAATGATCACTGATGTCCTTTGTACAATAACATTCTTAGATAGCGTAGATCACAGTACTTCAATGATCACTGATGTCCTTTGTACAATAACATTCTCAGATAGCGTAGTTCACAGTACTTCAATGATCACTGATGTCCTTTGTACAATAACATTCTCAGATAGCGTAGTTCACAGAACTTCAATGATCACTGATGTCGTTCGCACAATAACATTCTCAGATAGCGTAGTTCACAGTACTTCAATGATCACTGATGTCCTTTGTACAATAACATTCTCAGATAGCGTAGTTCACAGTACTTCAATGATCACTGATGTCGTTTGTACAATAACATTCTCAGATAGCGTAATTCACAGTACTTCAATGATCACTGATGTCCTTTGTACAATAACATTCTCAGATAGCGTAGTTCACAGTACTTCAATGATCACTGATGTCGTTTGTACAATAACATTCTCAGATAGCGTAGTTCACAGTACTTCAATGATCATCTTTAGTTGACCACTGATGTCGTTTGTACAATAACATTCTCAGATAGCGTAGTTCACAGTACTTCAATGATCATCTTTAGCTGACAACTGATGTCGTTTGTACAATAACATTCTCAGATAGCGTAGTTCACAGTACTTCAATGATCATCTTTAGTTGACCACTGATGTCGTTTGTACAATAACATTCTCAGATAGCGCAGTTCACAGTACTTCAATGATCATCTTTAGTTGACCACTGATGTCCTTTGTACAATAACATTCTCAGATAGCGTAGTTCACAGTACTTCAATGATCATCTTTAGTTGACCACTGATGTCGCTTGTACAATAACATTCTCAGATAGCGTAGTTCACAATACTTCAATGATCATCTTTAGTTGACCACTGATGTCGTTTGTACAATAACATTCTCAGATAGCGTAGTTCACAGTACTTCAATGATCACTGATGTCGTTTGTACAATAACATTCTCAGATAGCATAGTTCACAGTACTTCAATTATCACTGATGTGCTTTGTACAATAACATTCTCAGATAGCGTAGTTCACAGTACTTCAATGATCATCTTTAGTTGACCACTGATGTCCTTTGTACAATAACATTCTCAGATAGCGTTGTTCACAGTACTTCAACGGTCATCTTTAGTTGACCACTGATGTCCTTTGTACAATAACATTCTCAGATAGCGTAGTTCACAGTACTTCAATGATCATCTTTAGTTGACCACTGATGTCGTTTGTACAATAACATTCTCAGATAGCGTAGTTCACAGTACTTCAATGATCATCTTTAGTTGATCACTGATGTCCTTTGTACAATAACATTCTCAGATAGCGTAGTTCACAGTACTTCAATGATCACTGGTGTCGTTTGTACAATAACATTCTCAGATAGCGTAGTTCACAGTACTTCAATGATCATCTTTAGTTGACCACTGATGTCGTTTGTACAATAACATTCTCAGATAGCGTAGTTCACAGTACTTCAATGATCATCTTTAGCTGACAACTGATGTCGTTTGTACAATAATATTCTCAAATAGCGTAGTTCACAGTACTTCAATGATCACTGATGTCGTTTGTACAATAACATTCTCAGATAGCATAGTTCGCAGTACTTCAATGATCATCTTTAGTTGACCACTGATGTCGTTTGTACAATAACATTCTCAGATAGCGTAGTTCACAGTACTTCAATGATCATCTTTAGTTGACCACTGATGTCGTTTGTACAATAGCATTCTCAGATAGCGTAGTTCACAGTACTTCAATGATCATCTTTAGTTGACCACTGATGTCGTTTGTACAATAACATTCTCAGATAGCGTAGTTCACAGTACTTCAATGATCATCTTTAGTTGACCACTGATGTCGTTTCTGCAATAACATTCTCAGATAGCGTAGTTCACAGTACCTCAATGATCATCTTTAGTTGACCACTGATGTCGTTTGTACAATAACATTCTCAGATAGCATAGTTCTCAGTACTTCAATGATCATCTTTAGTTGACCACTGATGTCGTTTGTACAATAACATTCTCAGATAGCGTAGTTCACAGTACTTCAATGATCATCTTTAGTTGACCACTGATGTCGTTTGAACAATAACATTCTCAGATAGCGTAGTTCACAGTACTTCAATGATCATCTTTAGTTGACCACGGATGTCCTTTGTACAATAACATTCTCAGATAGCGTAGTTCACAGTACTTCAATGATCATCTTTAGTTGACCACTGATGTCCTTTGTACAATAACATTCTCAGATAGCGTAGTTCACAGTACTTCATTGATCATCTTTAGTTGACCACTGATGTCGTTTGTACAATAACATTCTCAGATAGCCTAGTTCACAGTACTTCAATGATCATCTTTAGTTGACCACTGATGTCGCTTGTACAATAACATTCTCAGATAGCGTAGTTCACAATACTTCAATGATCATCTTTAATTGACCACTGATGTCGTTTGTACAATAACATTCTCAGATAGCGTAGTTCACAGTACTTCAATGATCACTGATGTCGTTTGTACAATAACATTCTCAGATAGCGTAGTTCACAGTACTTTAATGATCATCTTTAGTTGACCACTGATGTCGTTTGTACAATAACATTCTCAGATAGCGTAGTTCACAGTACTTCAATGATCATCTTTAGTTGACCACTGATGTCGTTTGTACAATAACATTCTCAGATAGCGTATTTCACAGTTCTTCAATGATGATCTTTAGTTGACCACTGATGTCGTTTGTACAATAACATTCTCAGATAGCGTAGTTCACAGTACATCAATGATCATCTTTAGTTGACCACTGATGTCCTTTGTACAATATCATTCTCAGATAGCGTTGTTCACAGTACTTCAACGATCATCTTTAGTTGACCACTGATGTCCTTTGTTCAATAACATTCTCAGATAGCGTAGTTCACAGTACTTCAATGATCATCTTTAGTTGACCACTGATGTCGTTTGTACAATAACATTCTCAGATAGCGTAGTTCACAGTACTTCAATGATCATCTTTAGTTGATCACTGATGTCCTTTGTACAATAACATTCTCAGATAGCGTAGTTCACAGTACTTCAATGATCACTGATGTCGTTTGTACAATAACATTCTCAGATAGCGTAGTTCACAGTACTTCAATGATCATCTTTAGTTGACCACTGATGTCGTTTGTACAATAACATTCTCAGATAGCGTAGTTCACAGTACTTCAATGATCATCTTTAGCTGACACCTGATGTCGTTTGTACAATAACATTCTCAGATAGCGTAGTTCACAGTACTTCAATGATCACTGATGTCGTTTGTACAATAACATTCTCAGATAGCATAGTTCGCAGTACTTCAATGATCATCTTTAGTTGACCACTGATGTCGTTTGTACAATAACATTCTCAGATAGCGTAGTTCACAGTACTTCAATGATCATCTTTAGTTGACCACTGATGTCGTTTGTACAATAGCATTCTCAGATAGCGTAGTTCACAGTACTTCAATGATCATCTTTAGTTGACCACTGATGTCGTTTGTACAATAACATTCTCAGATAGCGTAGTTCACAGTACTTAAATGATCATCTTTAGATGACCACTGATGTCGTTTCTGCAATAACATTCTCAGATAGCGTAGTTCACAGTACCTCAATGATCATCTTTAGTTGACCACTGATGTCCTTTGTACAATAACATTCTCAGATAGCGTAGTTCTCAGTACTTCAATGATCATCTTTAGTTGACCACTGATGTCGTTTGTACAATAACATTCTCAGATAGCGAAGTTCACAGCACTTTAATGATCATCTTTAGTTGACCACTGATGTCGTTTGTACAATAACATTCTCAGATAGCGTAGTTCACAGTACTTCAATGATCATCTTTAGTTGATCACTGATGTCCTTTGTACAGTAACATTCTCAGATAGCGTAGTTCACAGTACTTCAATGATCACTGATGGCGTTTGTACAATAACATTCTCTGATAGCGTAGTTCACTGTATTTCAATGATCATCTTTAGTTGACCACTGATGTCGTTTGTACAATATCATTCTCAGATAGCGTAGTTCACAATACTTTAATGATCATCTTTAGTTGACCACTGATGTCGTTTGTACAATAACATTCTCAGATAGCGTAGTTCACAGTACTTCAATGATCACTGATGTCGTTTGTACAATAACATTCTCAGATAGCATAGTTCACAGTACTTCAATTATCACTGATGTCGTTTGTACAATAACATTCTCAGGTAGCGTAGTTCACAGTACTTCAATGATCATCTTTAGTCGACCACTGATGTCGTTTGTACAATAACATTCTCAGATAGCGTAGTTCACAGTACTTCAATGATCATCTTTAGTTGACCACTGATGTCGTTTGTACAATAACATTCTCAGATAGCATATTTCACAGTACTTCAATGATCATCTTTAGTTGACCACTGATGTCGTTTGTACAATAACATTCTCAGATAGCGTAGTTCACAGTACATCAATGATCATCTTTAGTTGTCCACTGATGTCCTTTGTACAGTAACATTCTCAGATAGCGTTGTTCACAGTACTTCAACGATCATATTTAGTTGACCACTGATGTCCTTTGTTCAATAACATTCTCAGATAGCGTAGTTCACAGTACTTCAATGATCATCTTTAGTTGACCACTGATGTCGTTTGTACAATAACATTCTCAGATAGCGTAGTTCACAGTACTTCAATGATCATCTTTAGTTGATCACTGATGTCCTTTGTACAATAACATTCTCAGATAGCGTAGTTCACAGTACTTCAATGATCACTGATGTCGTTTGTAGAATAACATTCTCAGATAGCGTAGTTCACAGTACTTCAATGATCATCTTTAGTTGACCACTGATGTCGTTTGTACAATAACATTCTCAGATAGCGTAGTCCACAGTACTTCAATGATCATCTTTAGCTGACAACTGATGTCGTTTGTACAATAACATTCTCAGATAGCGTAGTTCACAGTACTTCAATGATCACTGATGTCGTTTGTACAATAACATTCTCAGATAGCATAGTTCGCAGTACTTCAATGATCATCTTTAGTTGACCACTGATGTCGTTTGTACAATAACATTCTCAGATAGCGTAGTTCACAGTACTTCAATGATCATCTTTAGTTGACCACTGATGTCGTTTGTACAATAGCATTCTCAGATAGCGTAGTTCACAGTACTTCAATGATCATCTTTAGTTGACCACTGATGTCGTTTGTACAATAACATTCTCAGATAGCGTAGTTCACAGTACTTCAATGATCATCTTTAGTTGACCACTGATGTCGTTTCTGCAATAACATTCTCAGATAGCGTAGTTCACAGTACCTCAATGATCATCTTTAGTTGACCACTGATGTCCTTTGTACAATAACATTCTCAGATAGCGTAGTTCTCAGTACTTCAATGATCATCTTTAGTTGACCACTGATGTCGTTTGTACAATAACATTCTCAGATAGCGTAGTTCACAGTACTTTAATGATCATCTGTAGTTGACCACTGATGTCGTTTGTACAATAACATTCTCAGAGAGCGTAGTTCACAGTACTTCAATGATCATCTTTAGTTGATCACTGATGTCCTTTGTACAGTAACATTCTCAGATAGCGTAGTTCACAGTACTTCAATGATCACTGATGGCGTTTGTACAATAACATTCTCAGATAGCGTAGTTCACTGTACTTCAATGATCATCTTTAGTTGACCACTGATGTCGTTTGTACAATAACATTCTCAGATAGCGTAGTTCACAGTAGTTCAATGATCACTGATGTCGTTTGTACAATAACATTCTCAGATAGCGTAGTTCACAGTACTTCAATGATCACTGATGTCCTTTGTACAATAACATTCTCAGATAGCGTAATTCACAGTACTTCAATGATCACTGATGTCCTTTGTACAATAACATTCTCAGATAGCGTAGTTCACAGTACTTCAATGATCACTGATGTCGTTTGTACAATAACATTCTCAGATAGCGTAGTTCACAGTACTTCAATGATCATCTTTAGTTGACCACTGATGTCGTTTGTACAATAACATTCTCAGATAGCGTAGTTCACAGTACTTCAATGATCATCTTTAGCTGACAACTGATGTCGTTTGTACAATAACATTCTCAGATAGCGTAGTTCACAGTACTTCAATGATCACTGATGTCGTTTGTACAATAACATTCTCAGATAGCATAGTTCGCAGTACTTCAATGATCATCTTTAGTTGACCACTGATGTCGTTTGTACAATAACATTCTCAGATAGCGTAGTTCACAGTACTTCAATGATCATCTTTAGTTGACCACTGATGTCGTTTGTACAATAGCATTCTCAGATAGCGTAGTTCACAGTACTTCAATGATCATCTTTACTTGACCACTGATGTCGTTTGTACAATAACATTCTCAGATAGCATAGTTCACAGTACTTAAATGATCATCTTTAGTTGACCACTGATGTCGTTTCTGCAATAACATTCTCAGATAGCGTAGTTCACAGTACCTCAATGATCATCTTTAGTTGACCACTGATGTCCTTTGTACAATAACATTCTCAGATAGCGTAGTTCTCAGTACTTCAATGATCATCTTTAGTTGACCACTGATGTCGTTTGTACAATAACATTCTCAGATAGCGTAGTTCACAGTACTTTAATGAATATCTTTAGTTGACCACTGATGTCGTTTGTACAATAACATTCTCAGATAGCGTAGTTCACAGTACTTCAATGATCATCTTTAGTTGATCACTGATGTCCTTTGTACAGTAACATTCTCAGATAGCGTAGTTCACAGTACTTCAATGATCACTGATGGCGTTTGTACAATAACATTCTCTGATAGCGTAGTTCACTGTATTTCAATGATCATTTTAGTTGACCACTGATGTCGTTTGTACAATAACATTCTCAGATAGCGTAGTTCACAATACTTTAATGATCATCTTTAGTTGACCACTGATGTCGTTTGTACAATAACATTCTCAGATAGCGTAGTTCACAGTACTTCAATGATCACTGATGTCGTTTGTACAATAACATTCTCAGATAGCATAGTTCACAGTACTTCAATTATCACTGATGTCGTTTGTACAATAACATTCTCAGATAGCGTAGTTCACAGTACTTCAATGATCATCTTTAGTTGACCACTGATGTCGTTTGTACAATAACATTCTCAGATAGCGTAGTTCACAGCACTTCAATGATCATCTTTAGTTGACCACTGATGTCGTTTGTACAATAACATTCTCAGATAGCATATTTCACAGTACTTCAATGATCATCTTTAGTTGACCACTGATGTCGTTTGTACAATAACATTCTCAGATAGCGTAGTTCACAGTACATCAATGATCATCTTTAGTTGACCACTGATGTCCTTTGTACAATAACATTCTCAGATAGCGTTGTTCACAGTACTTCAACGATCATATTTAGTTGACCACTGATGTCCTTTGTTCAATAACATTCTCAGATAGCGTAGTTCACAGTACTTCAATGATCATCTTTAGTTGACCACTGATGTCGTTTGTACAATAACATTCTCAGATAGCGTAGTTCACAGTACTTCAATGATCATCTTTAGTTGATCACTGATGTCCTTTGTACAATAACATTCTCAGATAGCGTAGTTCACAGTACTTCAATGATCACTGATGTCGTTTGTAGAATAACATTCTCAGATAGCGTAGTTCACAGTACTTCAATGATCAT
Organism: Pictodentalium vernedei; assembly: GCA_031216915.1. Classification (NCBI taxonomy): domain Eukaryota; kingdom Metazoa; phylum Mollusca; class Scaphopoda; order Dentaliida; family Dentaliidae; genus Pictodentalium; species Pictodentalium vernedei. The sequence goes on along the minus strand of CM062296.1, from coordinate 868,800,074 downwards.
CTTTAGTTGACCACTGATGTCGTTTGTACAATAACATTCTCAGATAGCGTAGTCCACAGTACTTCAATGATCATCTTTAGCTGACAACTGATGTCGTTTGTACAATAACATTCTCAGATAGCGTAGTTCACAGTACTTCAATGATCACTGATGTCGTTTGTACAATAACATTCTCAGATAGCATAGTTCACAGTACTTCAATGATCATCTTTAGTTGACCACTGATGTCGTTTGTACAATAACATTCTCAGATAGCGTAGTTCACAGTACTTCAATGATCATCTTTAGTTGACCACTGATGTCGTTTGTACAATAGCATTCTCAGATAGCGTAGTTCACAGTACTTCAATGATCATCTTTAGTTGACCACTGATGTCGTTTGTACAATAACATTCTCAGATAGCGTAGTTCACAGTACTTCAATGATCATCTTTAGTTGACCACTGATGTCGTTTGTACAATAGCATTCTCAGATAGCGTAGTTCACAGTACTTCAATGATCATCTTTAGTTGACCACTGATGTCGTTTGTACAATAACATTCTCATATAGCGTAGTTCACAGTACCTCAATGATCATCTTTAGTTGACCACTGATGTCCTTTGTACAATAACATTCTCAGATAGCGTAGTTCTCAGTACTTCAATGATCATCTTTAGTTGACCACTGATGTCGTTTGTACAATAACATTCTCAGATAGCGTAGTTCACAGTACTTTAATGATCATCTTTAGTTGACCACTGATGTCGTTTGTACAATAACATTCTCAGATAGCGTAGTTCACAGTACTTCAATGATCATCTTTAGTTGATCACTGATGTCCTTTGTACAGTAACATTCTCAGATAGCGTAGTTCACAGTACTTCAATGATCACTGATGGCGTTTGTACAATAACATTCTCAGATAGCGTAGTTCACTGTACTTCAATGATCATCTTTAGTTGACCACTGATGTCGTTTGTACAATAACATTCTCAGATAGCGTAGTTCACAGTAGTTCAATGATCACTGATGTCGTTTGTACAATAACATTCTCAGATAGCGTAGTTCACAGTACTTCAATGATCACTGATGTCCTTTGTACAATAACATTCTCAGATAGCGTAATTCACAGTACTTCAATGATCACTGATGTCCTTTGTACAATAACATTCTCAGATAGCGTAGTTCACAGTACTTCAATGATCACTGATGTCCTTTGTACAATAACATTCTTAGATAGCGTAGATCACAGTACTTCAATGATCACTGATGTCCTTTGTACAATAACATTCTCAGATAGCGTAGTTCACAGTACTTCAATGATCACTGATGTCCTTTGTACAATAACATTCTCAGATAGCGTAGTTCACAGAACTTCAATGATCACTGATGTCGTTCGCACAATAACATTCTCAGATAGCGTAGTTCACAGTACTTCAATGATCACTGATGTCCTTTGTACAATAACATTCTCAGATAGCGTAGTTCACAGAACTTCAATGATCACTGATGTCGTTCGCACAATAACATTCTCAGATAGCCTAGTTCACAGTACTTCAATGATCACTGATGTCCTTTGTACAATAACATTCTCAGATAGCGTAGATCACAGTACTTCAATGATCACTGATGTCGTTTGTACAATAACATTCTCAGATAGCGTAGTTCACAGTACTTCAATGATCATCTTTAGTTGACCACTGATGTCCTTTGTACAGTAACATTCTCAGATAGCGTAGTTCACAGTACTTCAATGATCATCTTTAGTTGACCACTGATGTCGTTTGTACAATAACATTCTCAGATAGCGTAGTTCACAGTACTTCAATGATCACTGATGTCCTTTGTACAATAACATTCTTAGATAGCGTATTTCACAGTACTTCAATAATCATCTTTAGTTGACCACTGATGTCGTTTGTACAATAACATTCTCAGATAGCATAGTTCACAGTACTTCAATGATCACTGATGTCCTTTGTACAATAACATTCTCAGATAGCGTAGTTCACAGAACTTCATTGATCACTGATGTCGTTCGCACAATAACATTCTCAGATAGCGTAGTTCACAGTACTTCAATGATAACTGATGTCCTTTGTACAATAACATTCTGAGATAGCGTAGTTCACAGTACTTCAATAATCACTGATGTCGTTTGTACAATAACATTCTCAGATAGCGCAGTTCACAGTACTTCAATGATCACTGATGTCGTTTGTACAATAACATTCTCAGATAGCGTAGTTCACAGTACTTCAATGATCATCTTTAGTTGACCACTGATTTTCCTTTGTACAATAACATTCTCAGATAGCGTAGTTCACAGTACTTCAATGATCATCTTTAGTTGACCACTGATGTCGTTTGTACAATAACATTCTCAGATAGCCTAGTTCACAGTACTTCAATGATCATCATTAGTTGACCACTGATGTCCTTTGTACAATAACATTCTCAGATAGCGTAGTTAACTGTACTTCAATGATCATCTTTAGTTGACCACTGATGTCGTTTGTACAATAACATTCTCAGATAGCGCAGTTCACAGTACTTCAATGATAATCTTTAGTTGACCACTGATGTCCTTTGTACAATAACATTCTCAGATAGCGTAGTTCAAGGTACTTCATTGATCATCTTTAGTTGACCACTGATGTCGCTTGTACAATAACATTCTCAGATAGCGTAGTTCACAATACTTCAATGATCATCTTTAGTTGACCACTGATGTCGTTTATACAATAACATTCTCAGATAGCGTAGTTCACAGTACTTCAATGATCACTGATGTCGTTTGTACAATAACATTCTCAGATAGCATAGTTCACAGTACTTCAATGATCACTGATGTCCTTTGTACAATAACATTCTCAGATAGCGTAGATCACAGTACTTCAATGATCACTGATGTCGTTTGTACAATAACATTCTCAGATAGCGTAGTTCACAGTACTTCAATGATCATCTTTAGTTGACCACTGATGTCCTTTGTACAATAACATTCTCAGATAGCGTAGTTCACAGTACTTCAATGATCATCTTTAGTTGACCACTGATGTCGTTTGTACAATAACATTCTCAGATAGCGTAGTTCACAGTACTTCATTGATCATCTTTAGCTGACAACTGATGTCGTTTGTACAATAATATTCTCAGATAGCGTAGTTCACAGTACTTCAATGATCACTGATGTCGTTTGTACAATAACATTCTCAGATAGCATAGTTCGCAGTACTTCAATGATCATCTTTAGTTGACCACTGATGTCGTTTGTACAATAACATTCTCAGATAGCGTAGTTCACAGTACTTCAATGATCATCTTTAGTTGACCACTGATGTCGTTTGTGCAATAGCATTCTCAGATAGCGTAGTTCACAGTACTTCAATGATCATCTTTCGTTGACCACTGATGTCGTTTGTACAATAACATTCTCAGATAGCGTAGTTCACAGTACTTCAATGACCATCCTTAGTTGACCACTGATGTCGTTTCTGCAATAACATTCTCAGATAGCGTAGTTCACAGTACCTCAATGATCATCTTTAGTTGACCACTGATGTCGTTTGTACAATAACATTCTCAGATAGCGTAGTTCACAGTACTTCAATGATAATCTTTAGTTGACCACTGAAGTCGTTTGAACAATAACATTCTCAGATAGCGTAGTTCACAGTACTTCAATGATCATCTTTAGTTGACCACGGATGTCCTTTGTACAATAACATTCTCAGATAGCGTAGTTCACAGTACTTCAATGATCATCTTTAGTTGACCACTGATGTCCTTTGTACAATAACATTCTCAGATAGCGTAGTTCACAGTACTTCAATGATCATCTTTAGTTGGCCACTGATGTCGTTTGTACAATAACATTCTCAGATAGCCTAGTTCACAGTACTTCAATGATCATCATTAGTTGACCACTGATGTCCTGTGTACAATAACATTCTCAGATAGCGTAGTTAACAGTACTTCAATGATCATCTTTAGTTGACCACTGATGTCGTTTGTACAATAACATTCTCAGATAGCGCAGTTCACAGTACTTCAATGATCATCTTTAGTTGACCACTGATGTCCTTTGTACAATAACATTCTCAGATAGCGTAGTTCACAGTACTTCAATGATCATCTTTAGTTGACCACTGATGTCGCATGTACAATAACATTCTCAGATAGCGTAGTTCACAATACTTCAATGATCATCTTTAGTTGACCACTGATGTCGTTTGTACAATAACATTCTCAGATAGCGTAGTTCACAGTACTTCAATGAAAACTGATGTCGTTTGTACAATAACATTCTCAGATAGCATAGTTCACAGTACTTCAATTATCACTGATGTCCTTTGTACAATAACATTCTCAGATAGCGTAGTTCACAGTAATTCAATGATCATCTTTAGTTGACCACTGATGTCGTTTGTACAATAACATTCTCAGATAGCGTAGTTCACAGTACTTCAATGATCATCTTTAGTTGACCACTGATGTCGTTTGTACAATAACATTCTCAGATAGCGTATTTACAGTACTTGAATGATCATCTTTAGTTGACCACTGATGTCGTTTGTACAATAACATTCTCAGATAGCGTAGTTCACAGTACATCAATTATCATCTTTAGTTGACCACTGATGTCCTTTGTACAATAACATTCTCAGATAGCGTTGTTCACAGTACTTCAACGATCATCTTTAGTTGACCACTGATGTCCTTTGTTGAATAACATTCTCAGATAGCGTAGTTCACAGTACTTCAATGATCATCTTCAGTTGACCACTGATGTCGTTTGTACAATAACATTCTCAGATAGCGTAGTTCACAGTACTTCAATGATCATCTTTAGTTGATCACTGATGTCCTTTGTACAATAACATTCTCAGATAGCGTAGTTCACAGTACTTCAATGATCACTGATGTCGTTTGTACAATAACATTCTCAGATAGCGTAGTTCACAGTACTTCAATGATCATCTTTAGTTGACCACTGATGTCGTTTGTACAATAACATTCTCAGATTGCGTAGTTCACAGTACTTCAATGATCATCTTTAGCTGACAACTGATGTCGTTTGTACAATAACATTCTCAGATAGCGTAGTTCACAGTACTTCAATGATCACTGATGTCGTTTGTACAATAACATTCTCAGATAGCATAGTTCGCAGTACTTCAATCATCATCTTTAGTTGACCACTGATGTCGTTTGTACAATAACATTCTCAGATAGCGTAGTTCACAGTACTTCAATGATCATCTTTAGTTGACCACTGATGTCGTTTGTACAATAGCATCCTCAGATAGCGTAGTTCACAGTACTTCAATGATCATCTTTAGTTGACCACTGATGTCGTTTGTACAATAACATTCTCAGATAGCGTAGTTCACAGTACTTCAATGATCATCTTTAGTTGGCCACTGATGTCGTTTCTGCAATAACATTCTCAGATAGCGTAGTTCACAGTACCTCAATGATCATCTTTAGTTGACCACTGATGTCCTTTGTACAATAACATTCTCAGATAGCGTAGTTCTCAGTACTTCAATGATCATCTTTAGTTGACCACTGATGTCGTTTGTACAATAACATTCTCAGATTGCGTAGTTCACAGTACTTTAATGATCATCTTTAGTTGACCACTGATGTCGTTTGTACAATAACATTCTCAGATAGCGTAGTTCACAGTACTTCAATGATCATCTTTAGTTGATCACTGATGTCCTTTGTACAGTAACATTCTCATATAGCGTAGTTCACAGTACTTCAATGATCACTGATGGCGTTTGTACAATAATATTCTCAGATAGCGTAGTTCACTGTACTTCAATGATCATCTTTAGTTGACCACTGATGTCGTTTGTACAATAACATTCTCAGATAGCGTAGTTCACAGTAGTTCAATGATCACTGATGTCGTTTGTACAATAACATTCTCAGATAGCGTAGTTCACAGTACTTCAATGATCACTGATGTCCTTTGTACAATAACATTCTCAGATAGCGTAATTCACAGTACTTCAATGATCATTGATGTCCTTTGTACAATAACATTCTCAGATAGCGTAGTTCACAGTACTTCAATGATCACTGATGTCCTTTGTACAATAACATTCTTAGATAGCGTAGATCACAGTACTTCAATGATCACTGATGTCCTTTGTACAATAACATTCTCAGATAGCGTAGTTCACAGTACTTCAATGATCACTGATGTCCTTTGTACAATAACATTCTCAGATAGCGTAGTTCACAAAACTTCAATGATCACTGATGTCGTTAGCACAATAACATTCTCAGATAGCGTAGTTCACAGTACTTCAATGATCACTGATGTCCTTTGTACAATAACATTCTCAGATAGCGTAGTTAACAGTACTTCAATGATCACTGATGTCCTTTGTACATTAACATTCTCAGATAGCGTAGATCACAGTACTTCAATGATCACTGATGTCGTTTGTACAATAACATTCTCAGATAGCGTAGTTCACAGTACTTCAATGATCATCTTTAGTTGACCACTGATGTCCTTTGTACAGTAACATTCTCAGATAGCGTAGTTCACAGTACTTCAATGATCATCTTTAGTTGACCACTGATGTCGTTTGTACAATAACATTCTCAGATAGCGTAGTTCACAGTACTTCAATGATCACTGATGTCCTTTGTACAATAACATTCTTAGATAGCGTATTTCACAGTACTTCAATCATCATCTTTAGTTGACCACTGATGTCGTTTGTACAATAACATTCTCAGATAGCGTAGTTCACAGTACTTCAATGATCACTGATGTCCTTTGTACAATAACATTCTCAGATAGCGTAGTTCACAGAACTTCATTGATCACTGATGTCGTTTGCACAATAACATTCTCAGATAGCGTAGTTCACAGTACTTCAATGATCACTGATGTCCTTTGTACAATAACATTCTTAGATAGCGTAGTTCACAGTACTTCAATGATCACTGATGTCGTTTGTACAATAACATTCTCAGATAGCGCAGTTCACAGTACTTCAATGATCACTGATGTCGTTTGTACAATAACATTCTCAGATAGCGTAGTTCACAGTACTTCAATGATCACTGATGTCCTTTGTACAATAACATTCTCAGATAGCGTAGTTCACAGAACTTCAATGATTACTGATGTCGTTCGCACAATAACATTCTCAGATAGCGTAGTTCACAGTACTTCAATGACCACTGATGTCGTTTGTACAATAACATTCTCAGATAGCGTAGTTCACAGTACTTCAATGATCATCTTTAGTTGACCACTGATGTCCTTTGTACAATAACATTCTCAGATAGCGTAGTTCACAGTACTTCACTGATCATCTTTAGTTGACCACTGATGTCGTTTGTACAATAGCATTCTCAGATAGCCTAGTTCACAGTACTTCAATGATCATCATTAGTTGACCACTGATGTCCTTTGTACAATAACATTCTCAGATAGCGTAGTTCACAGTACTTCAATGATCATCTTTAGTTGACCACTGATGTCGTTTGTACAATAACATTCTCAGATAGCGCAGTTCACAGTACTTCAATGATCATCTTTAGTTGACCACTGATGTCCTTTGTACAATAACATTCTCAGATAGCGTAGTTCACAGTACTTCAATGATCATCTTTAGTTGACCACTGATGTCGCTTGTACAATAACATTCTCAGATAGCGTAGTTCACAATACTTCAATGATCATCTTTAGTTGACCACTGATGTCGTTTGTACAATAACATTCTCAGATAGCGTAGTTCACAGTACTTCAATGATCACTGATGTCGTTTGTACATTAACATTCTCAGATAGCATAGTTCACAGTACTTCAATTATCACTGATGTGCTTTGTACAATAACATTCTCAGATAGCGTAGTTCACAGTACTTCAATGATCATCTTTAGTTGACCACTGATGTCGTTTGTACAATAACATTCTCAGATAGCGTTGTTCACAGTACTTCAATGATCATCTTTAGTTGACCACTGATGTCGTTTGTACAATAACATTCTCAGATAGCGTATTTCACAGTACTTCAATGATCATCTTTAGTTGACCACTGATGTCGTTTGTACAATAACATTCTCAGATAGCGTAGTTCACAGTACATCAATGATCATCTTTAGTTGACCACTGATGTCCTTTGTACAATAACATTCTCAGATAGCGTTGTTCACAGTACTTCAACGATCATCTTTAATTGACCACTGATGTCCTTTGTTCAATAACATTCTCAGATAGCGTAGTTCACAGTACTTCAATGATCATCTTTAGTTGACCACTGATGTCGTTTGTACAATAACATTCTCAGATAGCGTAGTTCACAGTACTTCAATGATCATCTTTATTTGATCACTGATGTCCTTTGTACAATAACATTCTCAGATAGCGTAGTTCACAGTACTTCAATGATCACTGATGTCGTTTGTACAATAACATTCTCAGATAGCGTAGTTCACAGTACTTCAATGATCATCTTTAGTTGACCACTGATGTCGTTTGTACAATAACATTCTCAGATAGCGTAGTTCACAGTACTTCAAAGATCATCTTTAGCTGACAACTGATGTCGTTTGTACAATAACATTCTCAGATAGCGTAGTTCACAGTACTTCAATGATCACTGATGTCGTTTGTACAATAACATTCGCAGATAGCATAGTTCGCAGTACTTCAATGATCATCTTTAGTTGACCACTGATGTCGTTTGTACAATAACATTCTCAGATAGCGTAGTTCACAGTACTTCAATGATCATCTTTAGTTGACCACTGATGTCGTTTGAACAATAGCATTCTCAGATAGTGTAGATCACAGTACTTCAATGATCATCTTTAGTTGACCACTGATGTCGTTTGTACAATAACATTCTCAGATAGCGTAGTTCACAGTACTTCAATGATCATCTTTAGTTGACCACTGATGTCGTTTCTGCAATAACATTCACAGATAGCGTAGTTCACAGTACCTCAATGATCATCTTTAGTTGACCACTGATGTCCTTTGTACAATAACATTCTCAGATAGCGTAGTTCTCAGTACTTCAATGATCATCTTTAGTTGACCACTGATGTCGCTTTTACAATAACATTCTCAGATAGCGTAGTTCACAGTACTTTAATGATCATCTTTAGTTGACCACTGATGTCGTTTGTACAATAACATTCTCAGATAGCGTAGTTCACAGTACTTCAATGATCATCTTTAGTTGATCACTGATGTCCTTTGTACAGTAACATTCTCAGATAGCGTAGTTCACAGTACTTCAATGATCACTGATGGCGTTTGTACAATAACATTCTCAGATAGCATAGTTCACTGTACTTCAATGATCATCTTTAGTTGACCACTGATGTCGTTTGTACAATAACATTCTCAGATAGCGTAGTTCACAGTAGTTCAATGATCACTGATGTCGTTTGTACAATAACATTCTCAGATAGCGTAGTTCACAGTACTTCAATGATCACTGATGTCCTTTGTACAATAACATTCTCAGATAGCGTAATTCACAGTACTTCAATGATCACTGATGTCCTTTGTACAATAACATTCTCAGATAGCGTAGTTCACAGTACTTCAATGATCACTGATGTCCTTTGTACAATAACATTCTTAGATAGCGTAGATCACAGTACTTCAATGATCACTGATGTCCTTTGTACAATAACATTCTCAGATAGCGTAGTTCACAGTACTTCAATGATCACTGATGTCCTTTGTACAATAACATTCTCAGATAGCGTAGTTCACAGAACTTCAATGATCACTGATGTCGTTCGCACAATAACATTCTCAGGTAGCGTAGTTCACAGTACTTCAATGATCACTGATGTCCTTTGTACAATAACATTCTCAGATAGCGTAGTTCACAGTACTTCAATGATCACTGATGTCCTTTGTACAATAACATTCTCAGATAGCGTAGATCACAGTACTTCAATGATCACTGATGTCGTTTGTACAATAACATTCGCAGATAGCGTAGTTCACAGTACTTCAATGATCATCTTTAGTTGACCACTGATGTCGTTTGTACAATAACATTCTCAGATAGCGTAGTTCACAGTACTTCAATGATCACTGATGTCCTTTGTACAATGACATTCTTAGATAGCGTATTTCACAGTACTTCAATGATCATCTTTAGTTGACCACTGATGTCATTTGTACAATAACATTCTCAGATAGCGTAGTTCACAGTACTTCAATGATCACTGATGTCCTTTGTACAATAACATTCTCAGATAGCGTAGTTCACAGAACTTCATTGGTCACTGATGTCGTTCGCACAATAACATTCTCAGATAGCGTAGTTCACAGTACTTCAATGATCACTGATGTTCTTTGTACAATAACATTCTTAGATAGCGTAGTTCACAGTACTTCAATGATCACTGATGTCGTTTGTACAATAACATTCTCAGATAGCGCAGTTCACAGTACTTCAATGATCACTGATGTCGTTTGTACAATAACATTCTCAGATAGCGTAGTTCACAGTACTTCAATGATCACTGATGTCCTTTGTACAATAACATTCTCAGATAGCGTAGTTCACAGAACTACAATGATTACTGATGTCGTTCGGACAATAACATTCTCAGATAGCGTAGTTCACGGTACTTCAATGACCACTGATGTCGTTTGTACAATAACATTCTCAGATAGCGTAGTTCACAGTACTTCAATGATCACTGATGTCCTTTGTACAATAACATTCTCAGATAGCGTAGTTCACAGAACTTCAATGACCACTGATGTCGTTCGCACAATAACATTCTTAGATAGCGTAGTTCACAGTACTTCAATGATCACTGATGTCGTTTGTACAATAACATTCTCAGATAGCGTAGTTCACAGTACTTCGATGATCACTGATGTCCTTTGTACAATAACATTCTCAGATAGCGTAGTTCACAGTACTTCAATGATCACTGATGTCCTTTGTACAATAACATTCTCAGATAGCGTAGTTCACAGTACTTCAATGATCACTGATGTCCTTTGTACAATAACATTCTCAGATAGCGTAGTTCACAGAACTTCAATGACCACTGATGCCGTTCGCACAATAACATTCTTAGATAGCGTAGTTCACAGTACTTCAATGATCACTGATGTCGTTTGTACAATAACATTCTCAGATAGCGTAGTTCACAGTACTTCAATGATCACTGATGTCCTTTGTACAATAACATTCTCAGATAGCGTAGTTCACTGTACTTCAATGATCACTGATGTCGTTTGTACAATAACATTCTCGGATAGCGTAGTTCACAGTACTTCAATGATCACTGATGTCGTTTGTACAATGACATTCTTAGATAGCGTAGTTCACAATACTTCAATGATCACTGATGTCGTTTGTACAATAACATTCTTAGATAGCGTAGTTCACAGTACTTCAGTGATCACTGATGTCCTTTGTACAATAACATTCTCCGATAGCGTAGTTCACAGTACTTCAATGATCATCTTTAGTTGACCACTGATGTCGTTTGTACAATAACATTCTCAGATAGCGTAGTTCACAGTACTTCAATCATCATCTTTAGTTGACCACTGATGTCCTTTGTACAATAACTTTCTCAGATAGCGTAGTTCTCAGTACTTCAATGATCATCTTTAGTTGACCACTGATGTCGTTTGTACAATAACATTCTCAGATAGCGTAGTTCACAGTACTTCAATCATCATCTTTAGTTGACCACTGATGTCCTTTGTACAATAACATTCTCAGATAGCGTAGTTCACAGTACTTCAATGATCATCTTTAGTTGACCACTGATGTCGTTGGTACAATAACATTCTCAAATAGCGTAGTTCACAGTACTTCAATCATCATCTTTAGTTGACCACTGATGTCCTTTGTACAATAACATTCTCAGATAGCGTAGTTCACAGTACTTCAACGATCATCTTTAGTTGACCACTGATGTAGTTTGTACAATAACATTCTCAGATAGCGTAGTTCACAGTACTTCAATCATCATCTTTAGTTGACCACTGATGTCCTTTGTACAATAACATTCTCAGATAGCGTAGTTCACAGTACTTCAATGATCATCTTTAGTTGACCACTGATGTCGTTTGTATAATAACATTCTCAGATAGCGTAGTTCACAGTACTTCAATCATCATCTTTAGTTGACCACTGATGTCCTTTGTACAATAACATTCTCAGATAGCGTAGTTCACAGTACTTCAACGATCATCTTTAGTTGACCACTGATGTCGTTTGTACAATAACATTCTCAGATAGCGTAGTTCACAGTACTTCAATGATCACTGATGTCGTTTGTAGAATAACATTCTCAGATAGCGTAGTTCACAGTACTTCAATGATCATCTTTAGTTGACCACTGATGTCGTTTGTACAATAACATTCTCAGATAGCGTAGTCCACAGTACTTCAATGATCATCTTTAGCTGACAACTGATGTCGTTTGTACAATAACATTCTCAGATAGCGTCGTTCACAGTACTTCAATGATCACTGATGTCGTTTGTACAATAACATTCTCAGATAGCATAGTTCGCAGTACTTCAATGATCATCTTTAGTTGACCACTGATGTCGTTTGTACAATAACATTCTCAGATAGCGTAGTTCACAGTACTTCAATGATCATCTTTAGTTGACCACTGATGTCGTTTGTACAATAGCATTCTCAGATAGCGTAGTTCACAGTACTTCAATGATCATCTTTAGTTGACCACTGATGTCGTTTGTACAATAACATTCTCAGATAGCGTAGTTCACAGTACTTCAATGATCATCTTTAGTTGACCACTGATGTCGTTTGTACAATAGCATTCTCAGATAGCGTAGTTCACAGTACTTCAATGATCATCTTTAGTTGACCACTGATGTCGTTTGTACAATAACATTCTCAGAGAGCGTAGTTCACAGTACCTCAATGATCATCTTTAGTTGACCACTGATGTCCTTTGTACAATAACATTCTCAGATAGCGTAGTTCTCAGAACTTCAATGATCATCTTTAGTTGACCACTGATGTCGTTTGTACAATAACATTCTCAGATAGCGTAGTTCACAGTACTTTAATGATCATCTTTAGTTGACCACTGATGTCGTTTGTACAATAACATTCTCAGATAGCGTAGTTCACTTTACTTCAATGATCATCTTTAGTTGATCACTGATGTCCTTTGTACAGTAACATTCTCAGATAGCGTAGTTCACAGTACTTCAATGATCACTGATGGCGTTTGTACAATAACATTCTCAGATAGCGTAGTTCACTGTACTTCAATGATCATCTTTAGTTGACCACTGATGTCGTTTGTACAATAACATTCTCAGATAGCGTAGTTCACAGTAGTTCAATGATCACTGATGTCGTTTGTACAATAACATTCTCAGATAGCGTAGTTCCCAGTACTTCAATGATCACTGATGTCCTTTGTACAATAACATTCTCAGATAGCGTAATTCACAGTACTTCAATGATCACTGATGTCCTTTGTACAATAACATTCTCAGATAGCGTAGTTCACAGTACTCCAATGATCACTGATGTCCTTTGTACAATAACATTCTTAGATAGCGTAGATCACAGTACCTCAATGATCACTGATGTCCTTTGTACAATAACATTCTCAGATAGCGTAGTTCACAGTACTTCAATGATCACTGATGTCCTTTGTACAATAACATTCTCAGATAGCGTAGTTCACAGAACTTCAATGATCACTGATGTCGTTCGCACAATAACATTCTCAGATAGCGTAGTTCACAGTACTTCAATGATCACTGATGTCCTTTGTACAATAACATTCTCAGATAGCGTAGTTCACAGAACTTCAATGATCACTGATGTCGTTCGCACAATAACATTCTCAGATAGCCTAGTTCACAGTACTTCAATGATCACTGATGTCCTTTGTACAATAACATTCTCAGATAGCGTAGATCACAGTACTTCAATGATCACTGATGTCGTTTGTACAATAACATTCTCAGATAGCGTAGTTCACAGTACTTCAATGATCATCTTTTGTTGACCACTGATGTCCTTTGTACAGTAACATTCTCAGATAGCGTAGTTCACAGTACTTCAATGATCATCTTTAGTTGACCACTGATGTCGTTTGTACAATAACATTCTCAGATAGCGTAGTTCACAGTACTTCAATGATCACTGATGTCCTTTGTACAATAACATTCTTAGATAGCGTATTTCACAGTACTTCAATAATCATCTTTAGTTGACCACTGATGTCGTTTGTACAATAACATTCTCAGATAGCGTAGTTCACAGTACTTCAATGATCACTGATGTCCTTTGTACAATAACATTCTCAGAGTGCGTAGTTCACAGAACTTCATTGATCACTGATGTCGTTCGCACAATAACATTCTCAGATAGCGTAGTTCACAGTACTTCAATGATCACTGATGTCCTTTGTACAATAACATTCTGAGATAGCGTAGTTCACAGTACTTCAATAATCACTGATGTCGTTTGTACAATAACATTCTCAGATAGCGCAGTTCACAGTACTTCAATGATCACTGATGTCGTTTGTACAATAACATTCTCAGATAGCGTAGTTCACAGTACTTCAATGATCATCTTTAGTTGACCACTGATGTCCTTTGTACAATAACATTCTCAGATAGCGTAGTTCACAGTACTTCAATGATCATCTTTAGTTGACCACTGATGTCGTTTGTACAATAACATTCTCAGATAGCCTAGTTCACAGTACTTCAATGATCATCATTAGTTGACCACTGATGTCCTTTGTACAATAACATTCTCAGATAGCGTAGTTAACAGTACTTCAATGATCATCTTTAGTTGACCACTGATGTCGTTTGTACAATAACATTCTCAGATAGCGCAGTTCACAGTACTTCAATGATCATCTTTAGTTGACCACTGATGTCCTTTGTACAATAACATTCTCAGATAGCGTAGTTCACAGTACTTCAATGATCATCTTTAGTTGACCACTGATGTCGCTTGTACAATAACATTCTCAGATAGCGTAGTTCACAATACTTCAATGATCATCTTTAGTTGACCACTGATGTCGTTTATACAATAACATTCTCAGATAGCGTAGTTCACAGTACTTCAATGATCACTGATGTCGTTTGTACAATAACATTCTCAGATAGCATAGTTCACAGTACTTCAATTATCACTGATGTCCTTTGTACAATAAGATTCTCAGATAGCGTTGTTCACAGTACTTCAACGATCATCTTTAGTTGACCACTGATGTCCTTTGTACAATAACATTCTCAGATAGCGTAGTTCACAGTACTTCAATGATCATCTTTAGTTGATCACTGATGTCCTTTGTACAATAACATTCTCAGATAGCGTAGTTCACAGTACTTCAATGATCACTGGTGTCGTTTGTTCAATAACATTCCCAGATAGCGTAGTTCACAGTACTTCAATGATCATCTTTAGTTGACCACTGATGTCGTTTGTACAATAACATTCTCAGATAGCGTAGTTCACAGTACTTCAATGATCATCTTTAGCTGACAACTGATGTCGTTTGTACAATAATATTCTCAGATAGCGTAGTTCACAGTACTTCAATGATCACTGATGTCGTTTGTACAATAACATTCTCAGATAGCATAGTTCGCAGTACTTCAATGATCATCTTTAGTTGACCACTGATGTCGTTTGTACAATAACATTCTCAGATAGCGTAGTTCACAGTACTTCAATGATCATCTTTAGTTGACCACTGATGTCGTTTGTGCAATAGCATTCTCAGATAGCGTAGTTCACAGTACTTCAATGATCATCTTTCGTTGACCACTGATGTCGTTTGTACAATAACATTCTCAGATAGCGTAGTTCACAGTACTTCAATGACCATCCTTAGTTGACCACTGATGTCGTTTCTGCAATAACATTCTCAGATAGCGTAGTTCACAGTACCTCAATGATCATCTTTAGTTGACCACTGATGTCGTTTGTACAATAATATTCTCAGATAGCGTAGTTCTCAGTACTTCAATGATCATCTTTAGTTGACCACTGATGTCGTTTGTACAATAACATTCTCAGATAGCGTAGTTCACAGTACTTCAATGATCATCTTTAGTTGACCACTGAAGTCGTTTGAACAATAACATTCTCAGATAGCGTAGTTCACAGTACTTCAATGATCATCTTTAGTTGACCACGGATGTCCTTTGTACAATAACATTCTCAGATAGCGTAGTTCACAGTACTTCAATGATCATCTTTAGTTGACCACTGATGTCCTTTGTACAATAACATTCTCAGATAGCGTAGTTCACAGTACTTCAATGATCATCTTTAGTTGACCACTGATGTCGTTTGTACAATAACATTCTCAGATAGCCTAGTTCACAGTACTTCAATGATCATCATTAGTTGACCACTGATGTCCTGTGTACAATAACATTCTCAGATAGCGTAGTTAACAGTACTTCAATGATCATCTTTAGTTGACCACTGATGTCGTTTGTACAATAACATTCTCAGATAGCGCAGTTCACAGTACTTCAATGATCATCTTTAGTTGACCACTGATGTCCTTTGTACAATAACATTCTCAGATAGCGTAGTTCACAGTACTTCAATGATCATCTTTAGTTGACCACTGATGTCGCATGTACAATAACATTCTCAGATAGCGTAGTTCACAATACTTCAATGATCATCTTTAGTTGACCACTGATGTCGTTTGTACAATAACATTCTCAGATAGCGTAGTTCACAGTACTTCAATGAAAACTGATGTCGTTTGTACAATAACATTCTCATATAGCATAGTTCACAGTACTTCAATTATCACTGATGTCCTTTGTACAATAACATTCTCAGATAGCGTAGTTCACAGTAATTCAATGATCATCTTTAGTTGACCACTGATGTCGTTTGTACAATAACATTCTCAGATAGCGTAGTTCACAGTACTTCAATGATCATCTTTAGTTGACCACTGATGTCGTTTGTACAATAACATTCGCAGATAGCGTATTTACAGTACTTCAATGATCATCTTTAGTTGACCACTGATGTCGTTTGTACAATAACATTCTCAGATAGCGTAGTTCACAGTACATCAATGATCATCTTTAGTTGACCACTGATGTCCTTTGTACAATAACATTCTCAGATAGCGTTGTTCACAGTACTTCAACGATCATCTTTAGTTGACCACTGATGTCCTTTGTTCAATAACATTCTCAGATAGCGTAGTTCACAGTACTTCAATGATCATCTTTAGTTGACCACTGATGTCGTTTGTACAATAACATTCTCAGATAGCGTAGTTCACAGTACTTCAATGATCATCTTTAGTTGATCACTGATGTCCTTTGTACAATAACATTCTCAGATAGCGTAGTTCACAGTACTTCAATGATCACTGATGTCGTTTGTACAATAACATTCTCAGATAGCGTAGTTCACAGTACTTCAATGATCATCTTTAGTTGACCACTGATGTCGTTTGTACAATAACATTCTCAGATTGCGTAGTTCACAGTACTTCAATGATCATCTTTAGCTGACAACTGATGTCGTTTGTACAATAACATTCTCAGATAGCGTAGTTCACAGTACTTCAATGATCACTGATGTCGTTTGTACAATAACATTCTCAGATAGCATAGTTCGCAGTACTTCAATGATCATCTTTAGTTGACCACTGATGTCGTTTGTACAATAACATTCTCAGATAGCGTAGTTCACAGTACTTCAATGATCATCTTTAGTTGACCACTGATGTCGTTTGTACAATAGCATCCTCAGATAGCGTAGTTCACAGTACTTCAATCATCATCTTTAGTTGACCACTGATGTCGTTTGTACAATAACATTCTCAGATAGCGTAGTTCACAGTACTTCAATGATCATCTTTAGTTGACCACTGATGTCGTTTCTGCAATAACATTCTCAGATAGCGTAGTTCACAGTACCTCAATGATCATCTTTAGTTGACCACTGATGTCCTTTGTACAATAACATTCTCAGATAGCGTAGTTCTCAGTACTTCAATGATCATCTTTAGTTGACCACTGATGTCGTTTGTACAATAACATTCTCAGATAGCGTAGTTCACAGTACTTTAATGATCATCTTTAGTTGACCACTGATGTCGTTTGTACAATAACATTCTCAGATAGCGTAGTTCACAGTACTTCAATGATCATCTTTAGTTGATCACTGATGTCCTTTGTACAGTAACATTCTCATATAGCGTAGTTCACAGTACTTCAATGATCACTGATGGCGTTTGTACAATAATATTCTCAGATAGCGTAGTTCACTGTACTTCAATGATCATCTTTAGTTGACCACTGATGTCGTTTGTACAATAACATTCTCAGATAGCGTAGTTCACAGTAGTTCAATGATCACTGATGTCGTTTGTACAATAACATTCTCAGATAGCGTAGTTCACAGTACTTCAATGATCACTGATGTCCTTTGTACAATAACATTCTCAGATAGCGTAATTCACAGTACTTCAATGATCATTGATGTCCTTTGTACAATAACATTCTCAGATAGCGTAGTTCACAGTACTTCAATGATCACTGATGTCCTTTGTACAATAACATTCTTAGATAGCGTAGATCACAGTACTTCAATGATCACTGATGTCCTTTGTACAATAACATTCTCAGATAGCGTAGTTCACAGTACTTCAATGATCACTGATGTCCTTTGTACAATAACATTCTCAGATAGCGTAGTTCACAAATCTTCAATGATCACTGATGTCGTTCGCACAATAACATTCTCAGATAGCGTAGTTCACAGTACTTCAATGATCACTGATGTCCTTTGTACAATAACATTCTCAGATAGCGTCGTTCACAGTACTTCAATGATCACTGATGTCCTTTGTACATTAACATTCTCAGATAGCGTAGATCACAGTACTTCAATGATCACTGATGTCGTTTGTACAATAACATTCTCAGATAGCGTAGTTCACAGTACTTCAATGATCATCTTTAGTTGACCACTGATGTCCTTTGTACAGTAACATTCTCAGATAGCGTAGTTCACAGTACTTCAATGATCATCTTTAGTTGACCACTGATGTCGTTTGTACAATAACATTCTCAGATAGCGTAGTTCACAGTACTTCAATGATCACTGATGTCCTTTGTACAATAACATTCTTAGATAGCGTATTTCACAGTACTTCAATGATCATCTTTAGTTGACCACTGATGTCGTTTGTACAATAACATTCTCAGATAGCGTAGTTCACAGTACTTCAATGATCACTGATGTCCTTTGTACAATAACATTCTCAGATAGCGTAGTTCACAGAACTTCATTGATCACTCATGTCGTTTGCACAATAACATTCTCAGATAGCGTAGTTCACAGTACTTCAATGATCACTGATGTCCTTTGTACAATAACATTCTTAGATAGCGTAGTTCACAGTACTTCAATGATCACTGATGTCGTTTGTACAATAACATTCTCAGATAGCGCAGTTCACAGTACTTCAATGATCACTGATGTCGTTTGTACAATAACATTCTCAGATAGCGTAGTTCACAGTACTTCAATGATCACTGATGTCCTTTGTACAATAACATTCTCAGATAGCGTAGTTCACAGAACTTCAATGATTACTGATGTCGTTCGCACAATAACATTCTCAGATAGCGTAGTTCACAGTACTTCAATGACCACTGATGTCGTTTGTACAATAACATTCTCAGATAGCGTAGTTCACAGTACTTCAATGATCATCTTTAGTTGACCACTGATGTCCTTTGTACAATAACATTCTCAGATAGCGTAGTTCACAGTACTTCACTGATCATCTTTAGTTGACCACTGATGTCGTTTGTACAATAACATTCTCAGATAGCCTAGTTCACAGTACTTCAATGATCATCATTAGTTGACCACTGATGTCCTTTGTACAATAACATTCTCAGATAGCGTAGTTCACAGTACTTCAATGATCATCTTTAGTTGACCACTGATGTCGTTTGTACAATAACATTCTCAGATAGCGCAGTTCACAGTACTTCAATGATCATCTTTAGTTGACCACTGATGTCCTTTGTACAATAACATTCTCAGATAGCGTAGTTCACAGTACTTCAATGATCATCTTTAGTTGACCACTGATGTCGCTTGTACAATAACATTCTCAGATAGCGTAGTTCACAATACTTCAATGATCATCTTTAGTTGACCACTGATGTCGTTTGTACAATAACATTGTCAGATAGCGTAGTTCACAGTACTTCAATGATCACTGATGTCGTTTGTACATTAACATTCTCAGATAGCATAGTTCACAGTACTTCAATTATCACTGATGTGCTTTGTACAATAACATTCTCAGATAGCGTAGTTCACAGTACTTCAATGATCATCTTTAGTTGACCACTGATGTCGTTTGTACAATAACATTCTCAGATAGCGTTGTTCACAGTACTTCAATGATCATCTTTAGTTGACCACTGATGTCGTTTGTACAATAACATTCTCAGATAGCGTATTTCACAGTACTTCAATGATCATCTTTAGTTGACCACTGATGTCGTTTGTACAATAACATTCTCAGATAGCGTAGTTCACAGTACATCAATGATCATCTTTAGTTGACCACTGATGTCCTTTGTACAATAACATTCTCAGATAGCGTTGTTCACAGTACTTCAACGATCATCTTTAATTGACCACTGATGTCCTTTGTTCAATAACATTCTCAGATAGCGTAGTTCACAGTACTTCAATGATCATCTTTAGTTGACCACTGATGTCGTTTGTACAATAACATTCTCAGATAGCGTAGTTCACAGTACTTCAATGATCATCTTTAGTTGATCACTGATGTCCTTTGTACAATAACATTCTCAGATAGCGTAGTTCACAGTACTTCAATGATCACTGATGTCGTTTGTACAATAACATTCTCAGATAGCGTAGTTCACAGTACTTCAATGATCATCTTTAGTTGACCACTGATGTCGTTTGTACAATAACATTCTCAGATAGCGTAGTTCACAGTACTTCAAAGATCATCTTTAGCTGACAACTGATGTCGTTTGTACAATAACATTCTCAGATAGCGTAGTTCACAGTACTTCAATGATCACTGATGTCGTTTGTACAATAACATTCTCAGATAGCATAGTTCGCAGTACTTCAATGATCATCTTTAGTTGATCACTGATGTCGTTTGTACAATAACATTCTCAGATAGCGTAGTTCACAGTACTTCAATGATCATCTTTAGTTGACCACTGATGTCGTTTGAACAATAGCATTCTCAGATAGTGTAGTTCACAGTACTTCAATGATCATCTTTAGTTGACCACTGATGTCGTTTGTACAATAACATTCTCAGATAGCGTAGTTCACAGTACTTCAATGATCATCTTTAGTTGACCACTGATGTCGTTTCTGCAATAACATTCTCAGATAGCGTAGTTCACAGTACCTCAATGATCATCTTTAGTTGACCACTGATGTCCTTTGTACAATAACATTCTCAGATAGCGTAGTTCTCAGTACTTCAATGATCATCTTTAGTTGACCACTGATGTCGTTTGTACAATAACATTCTCAGATAGCGTAGTTCACAGTACTTTAATGATCATCTTTAGTTGACCACTGATGTCGTTTGTACAATAACATTCTCAGATAGCGTAGTTCACAGTACTTCAATGATCATCTTTAGTTGATCACTGATGTCCTTTGTACAGCAACATTCTCAGATAGCGTAGTTCACAGTACTTCAATGATCACTGATGGCGTTTGTACAATAACATTCTCAGATAGCATAGTTCACTGTACTTCAATGATCATCTTTAGTTGACCACTGATGTCGTTTGTACAATAACATTCTCAGATAGCGTAGTTCACAGTAGTTCAATGATCACTGATGTCGTTTGTACAATAACATTCTCAGATAGCGTAGTTCACAGTACTTCAATGATCACTGATGTCCTTTGTACAATAACATTCTCAGATAGCGTAATTCACAGTACTTCAATGATCACTGATGTCCTTTGTACAATAACATTCTCAGATAGCGTAGTTCACAGTACTTCAATGATCACTGATGTCCTTTGTACAATAACATTCTTAGATAGCGTAGATCACAGTACTTCAATGATCACTGATGTCCTTTGTACAATAACATTCTCAGATAGCGTAGTTCACAGTACTTCAATGATCACTGATGTCCTTTGTACAATAACATTCTCAGATAGCGTAGTTCACAGAACTTCAATGATCACTGATGTCGTTCGCACAATAACATTCTCAGATAGCGTAGTTCACAGTACTTCAATGATCACTGATGTCCTTTGTACAATAACATTCTCAGATAGCGTAGTTCACAGTACTTCAATGATCACTGATGTCCTTTGTACAATAACATTCTCAGATAGCGTAGATCACAGTACTTCAATGATCACTGATGTCGTTTGTACAATAACATTCTCAGATAGCGTAGTTCACAGTACTTCAATGATCATCTTTAGTTGAGCACTGGTGTCCTTTGTACAGTAACATTCTCACATAGCGTAGTTCACAGTACTTCAATGATCATCTTTAGTTGACCACTGATGTCGTTTGTACAATAACATTCTCAGATAGCGTAGTTCACAGTACTTCAATGATCACTGATGTCCTTTGTACAATGACATTCTTAGATAGCGTATTTCACAGTACTTCAATGATCATCTTTAGTTGACCACTGATGTCGTTTGTACAATAACATTCTCAGATAGCGTAGTTCACAGTACTTCAATGATCACTGATGTCCTTTGTACAATAACATTCTCAGATAGCGTAGTTCACAGAACTTCATTGGTCACTGATGTCGTTCGCACAATAACATTCTCAGATAGCGTAGTTCACAGTACTTCAATGATCACTGATGTCCTTTGTACAATAACATTCTTAGATAGCGTAGTTCACAGTACTTCAATGATCACTGATGTCGTTTGTACAATAACATTCTCAGATAGCGCAGTTCACAGTACTTCAATTATCACTGATGTCGTTTGTACAATAACATTCTCAGATAGCGTAGTTCACAGTACTTCAATGATCACTGATGTCCTTTGTACAATAACATTCTCAGATAGCGTAGTTCACAGAACTTCAATGATTACTGATGTCGTTCGCACAATAACATTCTCAGATAGCGTAGTTCACGGTACTTCAATGACCACTGATGTCGTTTGTACAATAACATTCTCAGATAGCGTAGTTCACAGTACTTCAATGATCACTGATGTCCTTTGTACAATAACATTCTCAGATAGCGTAGTTCACAGAACTTCAATGACCACTGATGTCGTTCGCACAATAACATTCTTAGATAGCGTAGTTCACAGTACTTCAATGATCACTGATGTCGTTTGTACAATAACATTCTCAGATAGCGTAGTTCACAGTACTTCAATGATCACTGATGTCCTTTGTACAATAACATTCTCAGATAGCGTAGTTCACAGTACTTCAATGATCACTGATGTCCTTTGTACAATAACATTCTCAGATAGCGTAGTTCACAGTACTTCAATGATCACTGATGTCCTTTGTACAATAACATTCTCAGATAGCGTAGTTCACAGTACTTCAATGATCACTGATGTCCTTTGTACAATAACATTCTCAGATAGCGTAGTTCACAGAACTTCAATGATCACTGATGTCGTTCGCACAATAACATTCTCAGATAGCGTAGTTCACAGTACTTCAATGATCACTGATGTCCTTTGTACAATAACATTCTCAGATAGCGTAGTTCACAGTACTTCAATGATCACTGATGTCCTTTGTACAATAACATTCTCAGATAGCGTAGATCACAGTACTTCAATGATCACTGATGTCGTTTGTACAATAACATTCTCAGATAGCGTAGTTCACAGTACTTCAATGATCATCTTTAGTTGAGCACTGGTGTCCTTTGTACAGTAACATTCTCACATAGCGTAGTTCACAGTACTTCAATGATCATCTTTAGTTGACCACTGATGTCGTTTGTACAATAACATTCTCAGATAGCGTAGTTCACAGTACTTCAATGATCACTGATGTCCTTTGTACAATGACATTCTTAGATAGCGTATTTCACAGTACTTCAATGATCATCTTTAGTTGACCACTGATGTCGTTTGTACAATAACATTCTCAGATAGCGTAGTTCACAGTACTTCAATGATCACTGATGTCCTTTGTACAATAACATTCTCAGATAGCGTAGTTCACAGAACTTCATTGGTCACTGATGTCGTTCGCACAATAACATTCTCAGATAGCGTAGTTCACAGTACTTCAATGATCACTGATGTCCTTTGTACAATAACATTCTTAGATAGCGTAGTTCACAGTACTTCAATGATCACTGATGTCGTTTGTACAATAACATTCTCAGATAGCGCAGTTCACAGTACTTCAATTATCACTGATGTCGTTTGTACAATAACATTCTCAGATAGCGTAGTTCACAGTACTTCAATGATCACTGATGTCCTTTGTACAATAACATTCTCAGATAGCGTAGTTCACAGAACTTCAATGATTACTGATGTCGTTCGCACAATAACATTCTCAGATAGCGTAGTTCACGGTACTTCAATGACCACTGATGTCGTTTGTACAATAACATTCTCAGATAGCGTAGTTCACAGTACTTCAATGATCACTGATGTCCTTTGTACAATAACATTCTCAGATAGCGTAGTTCACAGAACTTCAATGACCACTGATGTCGTTCGCACAATAACATTCTTAGATAGCGTAGTTCACAGTACTTCAATGATCACTGATGTCGTTTGTACAATAACATTCTCAGATAGCGTAGTTCACAGTACTTCAATGATCACTGATGTCCTTTGTACAATAACATTCTCAGATAGCGTAGTTCACAGTACTTCAATGATCACTGATGTCCTTTGTACAATAACATTCTCAGATAGCGTAGTTCACAGTACTTCAATGATCACTGATGTCCTTTGTACAATAACATTCTCAGATAGCGTAGTTCACAGAACTTCAATGACCACTGATGCCGTTCGCACAATAACATTCTTAGATAGCGTAGTTCACAGTACTTCAATGATCACTGATGTCGTTTGTACAATAACATTCTCTGATAGCGTAGTTCACAGTACTTCAACGATCATCTTTAGTTGACCACTGATGTCCTTTGTACAATAACATTCTCAGATAGCCTAGTTCACAGTACTTCAATGATCACTGATGTCCTTTGTACAATAACATTCTCAGATAGCGTAGTTCACAGAACTTCAATGATCACTGATGTCGTTTGTACAATAACATTCTCAGATAGCGTAGTTCACAGTACTTCAATGATCACTGATGTCCTTTGTACAATAACATTCTCAGATAGCGTAGTTCACAGTACTTCAATGATCACTGATGTCGTTTGTACAATAACATTCTCGGATAGCGTAGTTCACAGTACTTCAATGATCACTGATGTCGTTTGTACAATGACATTCTTAGATAGCGTAGTTCACAATACTTCAATGATCACTGATGTCGTTTGTACAATAACATTCTTAGATAGCGTAGTTCACAGTACTTCAGTGATCACTGATGTCCTTTGTACAATAACATTCTCCGATAGCGTAGTTCACAGTACTTCAATGATCATCTTTAGTTGACCACTGATGTCGTTTGTACAATAACATTCTCAGATAGCGTAGTTCACAGTACTTCAATCATCATCTTTAGTTGACCACTGATGTCCTTTGTACAATAACATTCTCAGATAGCGTAGTTCTCAGTACTTCAATGATCATCTTTAGTTGACCACTGATGTCGTTTGTACAATAACATTCTCAGATAGCGTAGTTCACAGTACTTCAATCATCATCTTTAGTTGACCACTGATGTCCTTTGTACAATAACATTCTCAGATAGCGTAGTTCACAGTACTTCAATGATCATCTTTAGTTGACCACTGATGTCGTTTGTACAATAACATTCTCAGATAGCGTAGTTCACAGTACTTCAATCATCATCTTTAGTTGACCACTGATGTCCTTTGTACAATAACATTCTCAGATAGCGTAGTTCACAGTACTTCAACGATCATCTTTAGTTGAACACTGATGTCGTTTGTACAATAACATTCTCAGATAGCGTAGTTCACAGTACTTCAATCATCATCTTTAGTTGACCACTGATGTCCTTTGTACAATAACATTCTCAGATAGCGTAGTTCACAGTACTTTAATGATCATCTTTAGTTGACCACTGATGTCGTTTGTACAATAACATTCTCAGATAGCGTAGTTCACAGTACTTCAATCATCATCTTTAGTTGACCACTGATGTCGTTTGTACAATAACATTCTCTGATAGCGTAGTTCACAGTACTTCAACGATCATCTTTAGTTGACCACTGATGTCCTTTGTACAATAACATTCTCAGATAGCCTAGTTCACAGTACTTCAATGATCACTGATGTCCTTTGTACAATAACATTCTCAGATAGCGTAGTTCACAGAACTTCAATGATCACTGATGTCGTTTGTACAATAACATTCTCAGATAGCGTAGTTCACAGTACTTCAACGATCATCTTTAGTTGACCACTGATGTCGTTTGTACAATAACATTCTCAGATAGCGTAGTTCACAGTACTTCAATCATCATCTTTAGTTGACCACTGATGTCCTTTGTACAATAACATTCTCAGATAGCGTAGTTCACAGTACTTCAATGATCATCTTTAGTTGACCACTGATGTCGTTTGTACAATAACATTCTCAGATAGCGTAGTTCACAGTACTTCAATCATCATCTTTAGTTGACCACTGATGTCCTTTGTACAATAACATTCTCAGATAGCGTAGTTCACAGTACTTCAACGATCATCTTTAGTTGACCACTGATGTCGTTTGTACAATAACATTCTCAGATAGCGTAGTTCACAGTACTTCAACGATCATCTTTAGTTGACCACTGATGTCGTTTGTACAATAACATTCTCAGATAGCCTAGTTCACAGTACTTCAATGATCACTGATGTCCTTTGTACAATAACATTCTCAGATAGCGTAGTTCACAGAACTTCAATGATCACTGATGTCGTTTGTACAATAGCATTCTCAGATAGCGTAGTTCACAGTACTTCAATCATCATCTTTAGTTGACCACTGATGTCCTTTGTACAATAACATTCTCAGATAGCGTAGTTCTCAGTACTTCAATGATCATCTTTAGTTGACCACTGATGTCGTTTGTACAATAACATTCTCAGATAGCGTAGTTCTCAGTACTTCAATGATCATCTTTAGTTGACCACTGATGTCGTTTGTACAATAACATTCTCAGATAGCGTAGTTCTCAGTACTTCAATGATCATCTTTAGTTGACCACTGATGTCGTTTGTACAATAACATTCTCAGATAGCGTAGTTCACAGTACTTCAATGATCATCTTTAGTTGACCACTGAAGTCGTTTGAACAATAACATTCTCAGATAGCGTAGTTCACAGTACTTCAATGATCATCTTTAGTTGACCACGGATGTCCTTTGTACAATAACATTCTCAGATAGCGTAGTTCACAGAACTTCAATGATCATCTTTAGTTGACCACTGATGTCCTTTGTACAATAACATTCTCAGATAGCGTAGTTCACAGTACTTCAATGATCATCTTTAGTTGACCACTGATGTCGTTTGTACAATAACATTCTCAGATAGCCTAGTTCACAGTACTTCAATGATCATCATTAGTTGACCACTGATGTCCTGTGTACAATAACATTCTCAGATAGCGTAGTTAACAGTACTTCAATGATCATCTTTAGTTGACCACTGATGTCGTTTGTACAATAACATTCTCAGATAGCGCAGTTCACAGTACTTCAATGATCATCTTTAGTTGACCACTGATGTCCTTTGTACAATAACATTCTCAGATAGCGTAGTTCACAGTACTTCAATGATCATCTTTAGTTGACCACTGGTGTCGCATGTACAATAACATTCTCAGATAGCGTAGTTCACAATACTTCAATGATCATCTTTAGTTGACCACTGATGTCGTTTGTACAATAACATTCTCAGATAGCGTAGTTCACAGTACTTCAATGAAAACTGATGTCGTTTGTACAATAACATTCTCAGATAGCATAGTTCACAGTACTTCAATTATCACTGATGTCCTTTGTACAATAACATTCTCAGATAGCGTAGTTCACAGTAATTCAATGATCATCTTTAGTTGACCACTGATGTCGTTTGTACAATAACATTCTCAGATAGCGTAGTTCACAGTACTTCAATGATCATCTTTAGTTGACCACTGATGTCGTTTGTACAATAACATTCTCAGATAGCGTATTTACAGTACTTCAATGATCATCTTTAGTTGACCACTGATGTCGTTTGTACAATAACATTCTCAGATAGCGTAGTTCACAGTACATCAATGATCATCTTTAGTTGACCACTGATGTCCTTTGTACAATAACATTCTCAGATAGCGTTGTTCACAGTACTTCAACGATCATCTTTAGTTGACCACTGATGTCCTTTGTTCAATAACATTCTCAGATAGCGTAGTTCACAGTACTTCAATGATCATCTTTAGTTGACCACTGATGTCGTTTGTACAATAACATTCTCAGATAGCGTAGTTCACAGTACTTCAATGATCATCTTTAGTTGATCACTGATGTCCTTTGTACAATAACATTCTCAGATAGCGTAGTTCACAGTACTTCAATGATCACTGATGTCGTTTGTACAATAACATTCTCAGATAGCGTAGTTCACAGTACTTCAATGATCATCTTTAGTTGACCACTGATGTCGTTTGTACAATAACATTCTCAGATTGCGTAGTTCACAGTACTTCAATGATAATCTTTAGCTGACAACTGATGTCGTTTGTACAATAACATTCTCAGATAGCGTAGTTCACAGTACTTCAATGATCACTGATGTCGTTTGTACAATAACATTCTCAGTTAGCATAGTTCGCAGTACTTCAATGATCATCTTTAGTTGACCACTGATGTCGTTTGTACAATAACATTCTCAGATAGCGTAGTTCACAGTACTTCAATGATCATCTTTAGTTGGCCACTGATGTCGTTTGTACAATAGCATCCTCAGATAGCGTAGTTCACAGTACTTCAATGATCATCTTTAGTTGACCACTGATGTCGTTTGTACAATAACATTCTCAGATAGCGTAGTTCACAGTACTTCAATGATCATCTTTAGTTGACCACTGATGTCGTTTCTGCAATAACATTCTCAGATAGCGTAGTTCACAGTACCTCAATGATCATCTTTAGTTGACCACTGATGTCCTTTGTACAATAACATTCTCAGATAGCGTAGTTCTCAGTACTTCAATGATCATCTTTAGTTGACCACTGATGTCGTTTGTACAATAACATTCTCAGATAGCGTAGTTCACAGTACTTTAATGATCATCTTTAGTTGACCACTGATGTCGTTTGTACAAAAACATTCTCAGATAGCGTAGTTCACAGTACTTCAATGATCATCTTTAGTTGATCACTGATGTCCTTTGTACAGTAACATTCTCATATAGCGTAGTTCACAGTACTTCAATGATCACTGATGGCGTTTGCACAATAATATTCTCAGATAGCGTAGTTCACTGTACTTCAATGATCATCTTTAGTTGACCACTGATGTCGTTTGTACAATAACATTCTCAGATAGCGTAGTTCACAGAAGTTCAATGATCACTGATGTCGTTTGTACAATAACATTCTCAGATAGCGTAGTTCACAGTACTTCAATGATCACTGATGTCCTTTGTACAATAACATTCTCAGATAGCGTAATTCACATTACTTCAATGATCATTGATGTCCTTTGTACAATAACATTCTCAGATAGCGTAGTTCACAGTACTTCAATGATCACTGATGTCCTTTGTACAATAACATTCTTAGATAGCGTAGATCACAGTACTTCAATGATCACTGATGTCCTTTGTACAATAACATTCTCAGATAGCGTAGTTCGCAGTACTTCAATGATCACTGATGTCCTTTGTACAATAACATTCTCAGATAGCGTAGTTCACAGAACTTCAATGATCACTGATGTCGTTCGCACAATAACATTCTCAGATAGCGTAGTTCACAGTACTTCAATGATCACTGATGTTCTTTGTACAATAACATTCTCAGATAGCGTAGTTCACAGTACTTCAATGATCACTGATGTCCTTTGTACATTAACATTCTCAGATAGCGTAGATCACAGTACTTCAATGATCACTGATGTCGTTTGTACAATAACATTCTCAGATAGCGTAGTTCACAGTACTTCAATGATCATCTTTAGTTGACCACTGATGTCCTTTGTACAGTAACATTCTCAGATAGCGTAGTTCACAGTACTTCAATGATCATCTTTAGTTGACCACTGATGTCGTTTGTACAATAACATTCTCAGATAGCGTAGTTCACAGTACTTCAATGATCACTGATGTCCTTTGTACAATAACATTCTTAGATAGCGTATTTCACAGTACTTCAATGATCATCTTTAGTTGACCACTGATGTCGTTTGTACAATAACATTCTCAGATAGCGTAGTTCACAGTACTTCAATGATCACTGATGTCCTTTGTACAATAACATTCTCAGATAGCGTAGTTCACAGAACTTCATTGATCACTGATGTCGTTTGCACAATAACATTCTCAGATAGCGTAGTTCACAGTACTTCAATGATCATCATTAGTTGACCACTGATGTCCTGTGTACAATAACATTCTCAGATAGCGTAGTTCACAGAACTTCAATGATTACTGATGTCGTTCGCACAATAACATTCTCAGATAGCGTAGTTCACAGTACTTCAATGACCACTGATGTCGTTTGTACAATAACATTCTCAGATAGCGTAGTTCACAGTACTTCAATGATCATCTTTAGTTGACCACTGATGTCCTTTGTACAATAACATTCTCAGATAGCGTAGTTCACAGTACTTCACTGATCATCTTTAGTTGACCACTGATGTCGTTTGTACAATAACATTCTCAGATAGCCTAGTTCACAGTACTTCAATGATCATCATTAGTTGACCACTGATGTCCTTTGTACAATAACATTCTCAGATAGCGTAGTTCACAGCACTTCAATGATCATCTTTAGTTGACCACTGTTGTCGTTTGTACAATAACATTCTCAGATAGCGCAGTTCACAGTACTTCAATATTCATCTTTAGTTGACCACTGATGTCCTTTGTACAATAACATTCTCAGATAGCGTAGTTCACAGTACTTCAATGATCATCTTTAGTTGATCACTGATGTCGCTTGTACAATAACATTCTCAGATAGCGTAGTTCACAATACTTCAATGATCACCTTTAGTTGACCACTGATGTCGTTTGTACAATAACATTCTCAGATAGCGTAGTTCACAGTACTTCAATGATCACTGATGTCGTTTGTACATTAACATTCTCAGATAGCATAGTTCACAGTACTTCAATTATCACTGATGTGCTTTGTACAATAACATTCTCAGATAGCGTAGTTCACAGTACTTCAATGATCATCTTTAGTTGACCACTGATGTCGTTTGTACAATAACATTCTCAGATAGCGTTGTTCACAGTACTTCAATGATCATCTTTAGTTGACCACTGATGTCGTTTGTACAATAACATTCTCAGATAGCGTATTTCACAGTACTTCAATGATCATCTTTAGTTGACCACTGATGTCGTTTGTACAATAACATTCTCAGATAGCGTAGTTCACAGTACATCAATGATCATCTTTAGTTGACCACTGATGTCAGTTGTACAATAACATTCTCAGATAGCGTTGTTCACAGTACTTCAACGATCATCTTTAATTGACCACTGATGTCCTTTGTTCAATAACATTCTCAGATAGCGTAGTTCACAGTACTTCAATGATCATCTTTAGTTGACCACTGATGTCGTTTGTACAATAACATTCTCAGATAGCGTAGTTCACAGTACTTCAATGATCATCTTTAGTTGATCACTGATGTCCTTTGTACAATAACATTCTCAGATAGCGTAGTTCACAGTACTTCAATGATCACTGATGTCGTTTGTACAATAACATTCTCAGATAGCGTAGTTCACAGTACTTCAATGATCATCTTTAGTTGACCACTGATGTCGTTTGTACAATAACATTCTCAGATAGCGTAGTTCACAGTACTTCAAAGATCATCTTTAGCTGACAACTGATGTCGTTTGTACAATAACATTCTCAGATAGCGTAGTTCACAGTACTTCAATGATCACTGATGTCGTTTGTACAATAACATTCTCAGAGAGCATAGTTCGCAGTACTTCAATGATCATCTTTAGTTGACCACTGATGTCGTTTGTACAATAACATTCTCAGATAGCGTAGTTCACAGTACTTCAATGATCATCTTTAGTTGACCACTGATGTCGTTTGTACAATAGCATTCTCAGATAGTGTAGTTCACAGTACTTCAATGATCATCTTTAGTTGACCACTGATGTCGTTTGTACAATAACATTCTCAGATAGCGTAGTTCACAGTACTTCAATGATCATCTTTAGTTGACCACTGATGTCGTTTCTGCAATAACATTCTCAGATAGCGTAGTTCACAGTACCTCAATGATCATCTTTAGTTGACCACTGATGTCCTTTGTACAATAACATTCTCAGATAGCGTAGTTCTCAGTACTTCAATGATCATCTTTAGTTGACCACTGATGTCGTTTGTACAATAACATTCTCAGATAGCGTAGTTCACAGTACTTTAATGATCATCTTTAGTTGACCACTGATGTCGTTTGTACAATAACATTCTCAGATAGCGTAGTTCACAGTACTTCAATGATCATCTTTAATTGATCACTGATGTCCTTTGTACAGTAACATTCTCAGATAGCGTAGTTCACAGTACTTCAATGATCACTGATGGCGTTTGTACAATAACATTCTCAGATAGCATAGTTCACTGTACTTCAATTATCATCTTTAGTTGACCACTGATGTCGTTTGTACAATAACATTCTCAGATAGCGTAGTTCACAGTAGTTCAATGATCACTGATGTCGTTTGTACAATAACATTCTCAGATAGCGTAGTTCACAGTACTTCAATGATCACTGATGTCCTTTGTACAATAACATTCTCAGATAGCGTAATTCACAGTACTTCAATGATCATTGATGTCCTTTGTACAATAACGTTCTCAGATAGCGTAGTTCACAGTACTTCAATGATCACTGATGTCCTTTGTACAATAACATTCTTAGATAGCGTAGATCACAGTACTTCAATGATCACTGATGTCCTTTGTACAATAACATTCTCAGATAGCGTAGTTCACAGTACTTCAATGATCACTGATGTCCTTTGTACAATAACATTCTCAGATAGCGTAGTTCACAGAACTTCAATGATCACTGATGTCGTTCGCACAATAACATTCTCAGATAGCGTAGTTCACAGTACTTCAATGATCACTGATGTCCTTTGTACAATAACATTCTCAGATAGCGTAGTTCACAGTACTTCAATGATCACTGATGTCCTTTGTACAATAACATTCTCAGATAGCGTAGATCACAGTACTTCAATGATCACTGATGTCGTTTGTACAATAACATTCTCAGATAGCGTAGTTCACAGTACTTCAATGATCATCTTTAGTTGAGCACTGATGTCCTTTGTACAGTAACATTCTCACATAGCGTAGTTCACAGTACTTCAATGATCATCTTTAGTTGACCACTGATGTCGTTTGTACAATAACATTCTCAGATAGCGTAGTTCACAGTACTTCAATGATCACTGATGTCCTTTGTACAATAACATTCTTAGATAGCGTATTTCACAGTACTTCAATGATCATCTTTAGTTGACCACTGATGTCGTTTGTACAATAACATTCTCAGATAGCGTAGTTCACAGTACTTCAATGATCACTGATGTCCTTTGTACAATAACATTCTCAGATAGCGTAGTTCACAGAACTTCATTGGTCACTGATGTCGTTCGCACAATAACATTCTCAGATAGCGTAGTTCACAGTACTTCAATGATCACTGATGTCCTTTGTACAATAACATTCTTAGATAGCGTAGTTCACAGTACTTCAATAATCACTGATGTCGTTTGTACAATAACATTCTCAGATAGCGCAGTTCACAGTACTTCAATGATCACTGATGTCGTTTGTACAATAACATTCTCAGATAGCGTAGTTCACAGTACTTCAATGATCACTGATGTCCTTTGTACAATAACATTCTCAGATAGCGTAGTTCACAGAACTTCAATGATTACTGATGTCGTTCGCACAATAACATTCTCAGATAGCGTAGTTCACGGTACTTCAATGACCACTGATGTCGTTTGTACAATAACATTCTCAGATAGCGTAGTTCACAGTACTTCAATGATCACTGATGTCCTTTGTACAATAACATTCTCAGATAGCGTAGTTCACAGAACTTCAATGACCGCTGATGTCTTTCGCACAATAACATTCTTAGATAGCGTAGTTCGCAGTACTTCAATGATCACTGATGTCGTTTGTACAATAACATTCTCAGATAGCGTAGTTCACAGTACTTCAATGATCACTGATGTCCTTTGTACAATAACATTCTCAGATAGCGTAGTTCACAGTACTTCAATGATCACTGATGTCCTTTGTACAATAACATTCTCAGATAGCGTAGTTCACAGTACTTCAATGATCACTGATGTCCTTTGTACAATAACATTCTCAGATAGCGTAGTTCACAGAACTTCAATGACCACTGATGCCGTTCGCACAATAACATTCTTAGATAGCGTAGTTCACAGTACTTCAATGATCACTGATGTCGTTTGTACAATAACATTCTCAGATAGCGTAGTTCACAGTACTTCAATGATCACTGATGTCCTTTGTACAATAACATTCTCAGATAGCGTAGTTCACAGTACTTCAATGATCACTGATGTCGTTTGTACAATAACATTCTCGGATAGCGTAGTTCACAGTACTTCAATGATCACTGATGTCGTTTGTACAATGACATTCTTAGATAGCGTAGTTCACAATACTTCAATGATCACTGATGTCGTTTGTACAATAACATTCTTAGATAGCGTAGTTCACAGTACTTCAGTGATCACTGATGTCCTTTGTACAATAACATTCTCCGATAGCGTAGTTCACAGTACTTCAATGATCATCTTTAGTTGACCACTGATGTCGTTTGTACAATAACATTCTCAGATAGCGTAGTTCACAGTACTTCAATGATCATCTTTAGTTGACCACTGATGTCCTTTGTACAATAACATTCTCAGATAGCGTAGTTCACAGTACTTCACTGATCATCTTTAGTTGACCACTGATGTCGTTTGTACAATAACATTCTCAGATAGCCTAGTTCACAGTACTTCAATGATCATCATTAGTTGACCACTGATGTCCTTTGTACAATAACATTCTCAGATAGCGTAGTTCACAGCACTTCAATGATCATCTTTAGTTGACCACTGTTGTCGTTTGTACAATAACATTCTCAGATAGCGCAGTTCACAGTACTTCAATGATCATCTTTAGTTGATCACTGATGTCGCTTGTACAATAACATTCTCAGATAGCGTAGTTCACAATACTTCAATGATCACCTTTAGTTGACCACTGATGTCGTTTGTACAATAACATTCTCAGATAGCGTAGTTCACAGTACTTCAATGATCACTGATGTCGTTTGTACATTAACATTCTCAGATAGCATAGTTCACAGTACTTCAATTATCACTGATGTGCTTTGTACAATAACATTCTCAGATAGCGTAGTTCACAGTACTTCAATGATCATCTTTAGTTGACCACTGATGTCGTTTGTACAATAACATTCTCAGATAGCGTTGTTCACAGTACTTCAATGATCATCTTTAGTTGACCACTGATGTCGTTTGTACAATAACATTCTCAGATAGCGTAGTTCACAGTACTTCAATGATCATCTTTAGTTGATCACTGATGTCCTTTGTACAATAACATTCTCAGATAGCGTAGTTCACAGTACTTCAATGATCACTGATGTCGTTTGTACAATAACATTCTCAGATAGCGTAGTTCACAGTACTTCAATGATCATCTTTAGTTGACCACTGATGTCGTTTGTACAATAACATTCTCAGATTGCGTAGTTCACAGTACTTCAATGATAATCTTTAGCTGACAACTGATGTCGTTTGTACAATAACATTCTCAGATAGCGTAGTTCACAGTACTTCAATGATCACTGATGTCGTTTGTACAATAACATTCTCAGTTAGCATAGTTCGCAGTACTTCAATGATCATCTTTAGTTGACCACTGATGTCGTTTGTACAATAACATTCTCAGATAGCGTAGTTCACAGTACTTCAATGATCATCTTTAGTTGACCACTGATGTCGTTTGTACAATAGCATCCTCAGATAGCGTAGTTCACAGTACTTCAATGATCATCTTTAGTTGACCACTGATGTCGTTTGTACAATAACATTCTCAGATAGCGTAGTTCACAGTACTTCAATGATCATCTTTAGTTGACCACTGATGTCGTTTCTGCAATAACATTCTCAGATAGCGTAGTTCACAGTACCTCAATGATCATCTTTAGTTGACCACTGATGTCCTTTGTACAATAACATTCTCAGATAGCGTAGTTCTCAGTACTTCAATGATCATCTTTAGTTGACCACTGATGTCGTTTGTACAATAACATTCTCAGATAGCGTAGTTCACAGTACTTTAATGATCATCTTTAGTTGACCACTGATGTCGTTTGTACAAAAACATTCTCAGATAGTGTAGTTCACAGTACTTCAATGATCATCTTTAGTTGATCACTGATGTCCTTTGTACAGTAACATTCTCATATAGCGTAGTTCACAGTACTTCAATGATCACTGATGGCGTTTGCACAATAATATTCTCAGATAGCGTAGTTCACTGTACTTCAATGATCATCTTTAGTTGACCACTGATGTCGTTTGTACAATAACATTCTCAGATAGCGTAGTTCACAGTAGTTCAATGATCACTGATGTCGTTTGTACAATAACATTCTCAGATAGCGTAGTTCACAGTACTTCAATGATCACTGATGTCCTTTGTACAATAACATTCTCAGATAGCGTAATTCACATTACTTCAATGATCATTGATGTCCTTTGTACAATAACATTCTCAGATAGCGTAGTTCACAGTACTTCAATGATCACTGATGTCGTTTGTACAATAACATTCTTAGATAGCGTAGATCACAGTACTTCAATGATCACTGATGTCCTTTGTACAATAACATTCTCAGATAGCGTAGTTCGCAGTACTTCAATGATCACTGATGTCCTTTGTACAATAACATTCTCAGATAGCGTAGTTCACAGAACTTCAATGATCACTGATGTCGTTCGCACAATAACATTCTCAGATAGCGTAGTTCACAGTACTTCAATGATCACTGATGTTCTTTGTACAATAACATTCTCAGATAGCGTAGTTCACAGTACTTCAATGATCACTGATGTCCTTTGTACATTAACATTCTCAGATAGCGTAGATCACAGTACTTCAATGATCACTGATGTCGTTTGTACAATAACATTCTCAGATAGCGTAGTTCACAGTACTTCAATGATCATCTTTAGTTGACCACTGATGTCCTTTGTACAGTAACATTCTCAGATAGCGTAGTTCACAGTACTTCAATGATCATCTTTAGTTGACCACTGATGTCGTTTGTACAATAACATTCTCAGATAGCGTAGTTCACAGTACTTCAATGATCACTGATGTCCTTTGTACAATAACATTCTTAGATAGCGTATTTCACAGTACTTCAATGATCATCTTTAGTTGACCACTGATGTCGTTTGTACAATAACATTCTCAGATAGCGTAGTTCACAGTACTTCAATGATCACTGATGTCCTTTGTACAATAACATTCTCAGATAGCGTAGTTCACAGAACTTCATTGATCACTGATGTCGTTTGCACAATAACATTCTCAGATAGCGTAGTTCACAGTACTTCAATGATCACTGATATCCTTTGTACAATAACATTCTTAGATAGCATAGTTCACAGTACTTCAATGATCACTGATGTCCTTTGTACAATAACATTCTTAGATAGCGTAGATCACAGTACTTCAATGATCACTGATGTCCTTTGTACAATAACATTCTCAGATAGCGTAGTTCGCAGTACTTCAATGATCACTGATGTCCTTTGTACAATAACATTCTCAGATAGCGTAGTTCACAGAACTTCAATGATCACTGATGTCGTTCGCACAATAACATTCTCAGATAGCGTAGTTCACAGTACTTCAATGATCACTGATGTTCTTTGTACAATAACATTCTCAGATAGCGTAGTTCACAGTACTTCAATGATCACTGATGTCCTTTGTACATTAACATTCTCAGATAGCGTAGATCACAGTACTTCAATGATCACTGATGTCGTTTGTACAATAACATTCTCAGATAGCGTAGTTCACAGTACTTCAATGATCATCTTTAGTTGACCACTGATGTCCTTTGTACAGTAACATTCTCAGATAGCGTAGTTCACAGTACTTCAATGATCATCTTTAGTTGACCACTGATGTCGTTTGTACAATAACATTCTCAGATAGCGTAGTTCACAGTACTTCAATGATCACTGATGTCCTTTGTACAATAACATTCTTAGATAGCGTATTTCACAGTACTTCAATGATCATCTTTAGTTGACCACTGATGTCGTTTGTACAATAACATTCTCAGATAGCGTAGTTCACAGTACTTCAATGATCACTGATGTCCTTTGTACAATAACATTCTCAGATAGCGTAGTTCACAGAACTTCATTGATCACTGATGTCGTTTGCACAATAACATTCTCAGATAGCGTAGTTCACAGTACTTCAATGATCACTGATATCCTTTGTACAATAACATTCTTAGATAGCATAGTTCACAGTACTTCAATGATCACTGATGTCGTTTGTACAATAACATTCTCAGATAGCGCAGTTCACAGTACTTCAATGATCACTGATGTCGTTTGTACAATAACATTCTCAGATAGCGTAGTTCACAGTACTTCAATGATCACTGATGTCCTTAGTACAATAACATTCTCAGATAGCGTAGTTCACAGAACTTCAATGATTACTGATGTCGTTCGCACAATAACATTCTCAGATAGCGTAGTTCACAGTACTTCAATGACCACTGATGTCGTTTATACAATAACATTCTCAGATAGCGTAGTTCACAGTACTTCAATGATCATCTTTAGTTGACCACTGATGTCCTTTGTACAATAACATTCTCAGATAGCGTAGTTCACAGTACTTCACTGATCATCTTTAGTTGACCACTGATGTCGTTTGTACAATAACATTCTCAGATAGCCTAGTTCACAGTACTTCAATGATCATCATTAGTTGACCACTGATGTCCTTTGTACAATAACATTCTCAGATAGCGTAGTTCACAGCACTTCAATGATCATCTTTAGTTGACCACTGTTGTCGTTTGTACAATAACATTCTCAGATAGCGCAGTTCACAGTACTTCAATATTCATCTTTAGTTGACCACTGATGTCCTTTGTACAATAACATTCTCAGATAGCGTAGTTCACAGTACTTCAATGATCATCTTTAGTTGATCACTGATGTCGCTTGTACAATAACATTCTCAGATAGCGTAGTTCACAATACTTCAATGATCACCTTTAGTTGACCACTGATGTCGTTTGTACAATAACATTCTCAGATAGCGTAGTTCACAGTACTTCAATGATCACTGATGTCGTTTGTACATTAACATTCTCAGATAGCATAGTTCACAGTACTTCAATTATCACTGATGTGCTTTGTACAATAACATTCTCAGATAGCGTAGTTCACAGTACTTCAATGATCATCTTTAGTTGACCACTGATGTCGTTTGTACAATAACATTCTCAGATAGCGTTGTTCACAGTACTTCAATGATCATCTTTAGTTGACCACTGATGTCGTTTGTACAATAACATTCTCAGATAGCGTATTTCACAGTACTTCAATGATCATCTTTAGTTGACCACTGATGTCGTTTGTACAATAACATTCTCAGATAGCGTAGTTCACAGTACATCAATGATCATCTTTAGTTGACCACTGATGTCAGTTGTACAATAACATTCTCAGATAGCGTTGTTCACAGTACTTCAACGATCATCTTTAATTGACCACTGATGTCCTTTGTTCAATAACATTCTCAGATAGCGTAGTTCACAGTACTTCAA
The DNA here is from genome assembly GCA_031216915.1 of Pictodentalium vernedei. Classification (NCBI taxonomy): domain Eukaryota; kingdom Metazoa; phylum Mollusca; class Scaphopoda; order Dentaliida; family Dentaliidae; genus Pictodentalium; species Pictodentalium vernedei. The sequence goes on along the minus strand of CM062296.1, from coordinate 868,759,729 downwards.
TGATCATCTTTAGTTGACCACTGATGTCGTTTGTACAATAACATTCTCAGATAGCGTAGTTCACAGTACTTCAATGATCATCTTTAGTTGATCACTGATGTCCTTTGTACAATAACATTCTCAGATAGCGTAGTTCACAGTACTTCAATGATCACTGATGTCGTTTGTACAATAACATTCTCAGATAGCGTAGTTCACAGTACTTCAATGATCATCTTTAGTTGACCACTGATGTCGTTTGTACAATAACATTCTCAGATAGCGTAGTTCACAGTACTTCAAAGATCATCTTTAGCTGACAACTGATGTCGTTTGTACAATAACATTCTCAGATAGCGTAGTTCACAGTACTTCAATGATCACTGATGTCGTTTGTACAATAACATTCTCAGAGAGCATAGTTCGCAGTACTTCAATGATCATCTTTAGTTGACCACTGATGTCGTTTGTACAATAACATTCTCAGATAGCGTAGTTCACAGTACTTCAATGATCATCTTTAGTTGACCACTGATGTCGTTTGTACAATAGCATTCTCAGATAGTGTAGTTCACAGTACTTCAATGATCATCTTTAGTTGACCACTGATGTCGTTTGTACAATAACATTCTCAGATAGCGTAGTTCACAGTACTTCAATGATCATCTTTAGTTGACCACTGATGTCGTTTCTGCAATAACATTCTCAGATAGCGTAGTTCACAGTACCTCAATGATCATCTTTAGTTGACCACTGATGTCCTTTGTACAATAACATTCTCAGATAGCGTAGTTCTCAGTACTTCAATGATCATCTTTAGTTGACCACTGATGTCGTTTGTACAATAACATTCTCAGATAGCGTAGTTCACAGTACTTTAATGATCATCTTTAGTTGACCACTGATGTCGTTTGTACAATAACATTCTCAGATAGCGTAGTTCACAGTACTTCAATGATCATCTTTAGTTGATCACTGATGTCCTTTGTACAGTAACATTCTCAGATAGCGTAGTTCACAGTACTTCAATGATCACTGATGGCGTTTGTACAATAACATTCTCAGATAGCATAGTTCACTGTACTTCAATTATCATCTTTAGTTGACCACTGATGTCGTTTGTACAATAACATTCTCAGATAGCGTAGTTCACAGTAGTTCAATGATCACTGATGTCGTTTGTACAATAACATTCTCAGATAGCGTAGTTCACAGTACTTCAATGATCACTGATGTCCTTTGTACAATAACATTCTCAGATAGCGTAATTCACAGTACTTCAATGATCACTGATGTCCTTTGTACAATAACGTTCTCAGATAGCGTAGTTCACAGTACTTCAATGATCACTGATGTCCTTTGTACAATAACATTCTTAGATAGCGTAGATCACAGTACTTCAATGATCACTGATGTCCTTTGTAAAATAACATTCTCAGATAGCGTAGTTCACAGTACTTCAATGATCACTGATGTCCTTTGGACAATAACATTCTCAGATAGCGTAGTTCACAGAACTTCAATGATCACTGATGTCGTTCGCACAATAACATTCTCAGATAGCGTAGTTCACAGTACTTCAATGATCACTGATGTCCTTTGTACAATAACATTCTCAGATAGCGTAGTTCACAGTACTTCAATGATCACTGATGTCCTTTGTACAATAACATTCTCAGATAGCGTAGATCACAGTACTTCAATGATCACTGATGTCGTTTGTACAATAACATTCTCAGATAGCGTAGTTCACAGTACTTCAATGATCATCTTTAGTTGAGCACTGATGTCCTTTGTACAGTAACATTCTCACATAGCGTAGTTCACAGTACTTCAATGATCATCTTTAGTTGACCACTGATGTCGTTTGTACAATAACATTCTCAGATAGCGTAGTTCACAGTACTTCAATGATCACTGATGTCCTTTGTACAATAACATTCTTAGATAGCGTATTTCACAGTACTTCAATGATCATCTTTAGTTGACCACTGATGTCGTTTGTACAATAACATTCTCAGATAGCGTAGTTCACAGTACTTCAATGATCACTGATGTCCTTTGTACAATAACATTCTCAGATAGCGTAGTTCACAGAACTTCATTGGTCACTGATGTCGTTCGCACAATAACATTCTCAGATAGCGTAGTTCACAGTACTTCAATGATCACTGATGTCCTTTGTACAATAACATTCTTAGATAGCGTAGTTCACAGTACTTCAATAATCACTGATGTCGTTTGTACAATAACATTCTCAGATAGCGCAGTTCACAGTACTTCAATGATCACTGATGTCGTTTGTACAATAACATTCTCAGATAGCGTAGTTCACAGTACTTCAATGATCACTGATGTCCTTTGTACAATAACATTCTCAGATAGCGTAGTTCACAGAACTTCAATGATTACTGATGTCGTTCGCACAATAACATTCTCAGATAGCGTAGTTCACGGTACTTCAATGACCACTGATGTCGTTTGTACAATAACATTCTCAGATAGCGTAGTTCACAGTACTTCAATGATCACTGATGTCCTTTGTACAATAACATTCTCAGATAGCGTAGTTCACAGAACTTCAATGACCGCTGATGTCTTTCGCACAATAACATTCTTAGATAGCGTAGTTCGCAGTACTTCAATGATCACTGATGTCGTTTGTACAATAACATTCTCAGATAGCGTAGTTCACAGTACTTCAATGATCACTGATGTCCTTTGTACAATAACATTCTCAGATAGCGTAGTTCACAGTACTTCAATGATCACTGATGTCCTTTGTACAATAACATTCTCAGATAGCGTAGTTCACAGTACTTCAATGATCACTGATGTCCTTTGTACAATAACATTCTCAGATAGCGTAGTTCACAGAACTTCAATGACCACTGATGCCGTTCGCACAATAACATTCTTAGATAGCGTAGTTCACAGTACTTCAATGATCACTGATGTCGTTTGTACAATAACATTCTCAGATAGCGTAGTTCACAGTACTTCAATGATCACTGATGTCCTTTGTACAATAACATTCTCAGATAGCGTAGTTCACAGTACTTCAATGATCACTGATGTCGTTTGTACAATAACATTCTCGGATAGCGTAGTTCACAGTACTTCAATGATCACTGATGTCGTTTGTACAATGACATTCTTAGATAGCGTAGTTCACAATACTTCAATGATCACTGATGTCGTTTGTACAATAACATTCTTAGATAGCGTAGTTCACAGTACTTCAGTGATCACTGATGTCCTTTGTACAATAACATTCTCCGATAGCGTAGTTCACAGTACTTCAATGATCATCTTTAGTTGACCACTGATGTCGTTTGTACAATAACATTCTCAGATAGCGTAGTTCACAGTACTTCAATGATCATCTTTAGTTGACCACTGATGTCCTTTGTACAATAACATTCTCAGATAGCGTAGTTCACAGTACTTCACTGATCATCTTTAGTTGACCACTGATGTCGTTTGTACAATAACATTCTCAGATAGCCTAGTTCACAGTACTTCAATGATCATCATTAGTTGACCACTGATGTCCTTTGTACAATAACATTCTCAGATAGCGTAGTTCACAGCACTTCAATGATCATCTTTAGTTGACCACTGTTGTCGTTTGTACAATAACATTCTCAGATAGCGCAGTTCACAGTACTTCAATATTCATCTTTAGTTGACCACTGATGTCCTTTGTACAATAACATTCTCAGATAGCGTAGTTCACAGTACTTCAATGATCATCTTTAGTTGATCACTGATGTCGCTTGTACAATAACATTCTCAGATAGCGTAGTTCACAATACTTCAATGATCACCTTTAGTTGACCACTGATGTCGTTTGTACAATAACATTCTCAGATAGCGTAGTTCACAGTACTTCAATGATCACTGATGTCGTTTGTACATTAACATTCTCAGATAGCATAGTTCACAGTACTTCAATTATCACTGATGTGCTTTGTACAATAACATTCTCAGATAGCGTAGTTCACAGTACTTCAATGATCATCTTTAGTTGACCACTGATGTCGTTTGTACAATAACATTCTCAGATAGCGTTGTTCACAGTACTTCAATGATCATCTTTAGTTGACCACTGATGTCGTTTGTACAATAACATTCTCAGATAGCGTATTTCACAGTACTTCAATGATCATCTTTAGTTGACCACTGATGTCGTTTGTACAATAACATTCTCAGATAGCGTAGTTCACAGTACATCAATGATCATCTTTAGTTGACCACTGATGTCAGTTGTACAATAACATTCTCAGATAGCGTTGTTCACAGTACTTCAACGATCATCTTTAATTGACCACTGATGTCCCTTGTTCAATAACATTCTCAGATAGCGTAGTTCACAGTACTTCAATGATCATCTTTAGTTGACCACTGATGTCGTTTGTACAATAACATTCTCAGATAGCGTAGTTCACAGTACTTCAATGATCATCTTTAGTTGATCACTGATGTCCTTTGTACAATAACATTCTCAGATAGCGTAGTTCACAGTACTTCAATGATCACTGATGTCGTTTGTACAATAACATTCTCAGATAGCGTAGTTCACAGTACTTCAATGATCATCTTTAGTTGACCACTGATGTCGTTTGTACAATAACATTCTCAGATAGCGTAGTTCACAGTACTTCAAAGATCATCTTTAGCTGACAACTGATGTCGTTTGTACAATAACATTCTCAGATAGCGTAGTTCACAGTACTTCAATGATCACTGATGTCGTTTGTACAATAACATTCTCAGAGAGCATAGTTCGCAGTACTTCAATGATCATCTTTAGTTGACCACTGATGTCGTTTGTACAATAACATTCTCAGATAGCGTAGTTCACAGTACTTCAATGATCATCTTTAGTTGACCACTGATGTCGTTTGTACAATAGCATTCTCAGATAGTGTAGTTCACAGTACTTCAATGATCATCTTTAGTTGACCACTGATGTCGTTTGTACAATAACATTCTCAGATAGCGTAGTTCACAGTACTTCAATGATCATCTTTAGTTGACCACTGATGTCGTTTCTGCAATAACATTCTCAGATAGCGTAGTTCACAGTACCTCAATGATCATCTTTAGTTGACCACTGATGTCCTTTGTACAATAACATTCTCAGATAGCGTAGTTCTCAGTACTTCAATGATCATCTTTAGTTGACCACTGATGTCGTTTGTACAATAACATTCTCAGATAGCGTAGTTCACAGTACTTTAATGATCATCTTTAGTTGACCACTGATGTCGTTTGTACAATAACATTCTCAGATAGCGTAGTTCACAGTACTTCAATGATCATCTTTAGTTGATCACTGATGTCCTTTGTACAGTAACATTCTCAGATAGCGTAGTTCACAGTACTTCAATGATCACTGATGGCGTTTGTACAATAACATTCTCAGATAGCATAGTTCACTGTACTTCAATTATCATCTTTAGTTGACCACTGATGTCGTTTGTACAATAACATTCTCAGATAGCGTAGTTCACAGTAGTTCAATGATCACTGATGTCGTTTGTACAATAACATTCTCAGATAGCGTAGTTCACAGTACTTCAATGATCACTGATGTCCTTTGTACAATAACATTCTCAGATAGCGTAATTCACAGTACTTCAATGATCACTGATGTCCTTTGTACAATAACGTTCTCAGATAGCGTAGTTCACAGTACTTCAATGATCACTGATGTCCTTTGTACAATAACATTCTTAGATAGCGTAGATCACAGTACTTCAATGATCACTGATGTCCTTTGTACAATAACATTCTCAGATAGCGTAGTTCACAGTACTTCAATGATCACTGATGTCCTTTGTACAATAACATTCTCAGATAGCGTAGTTCACAGAACTTCAATGATCACTGATGTCGTTCGCACAATAACATTCTCAGATAGCGTAGTTCACAGTACTTCAATGATCACTGATGTCCTTTGTACAATAACATTCTCAGATAGCGTAGTTCACAGTACTTCAATGATCACTGATGTCCTTTGTACAATAACATTCTCAGATAGCGTAGATCACAGTACTTCAATGATCACTGATGTCGTTTGTACAATAACATTCTCAGATAGCGTAGTTCACAGTACTTCAATGATCATCTTTAGTTGAGCACTGATGTCCTTTGTACAGTAACATTCTCACATAGCGTAGTTCACAGTACTTCAATGATCATCTTTAGTTGACCACTGATGTCGTTTGTACAATAACATTCTCAGATAGCGTAGTTCACAGTACTTCAATGATCACTGATGTCCTTTGTACAATAACATTCTTAGATAGCGTATTTCACAGTACTTCAATGATCATCTTTAGTTGACCACTGATGTCGTTTGTACAATAACATTCTCAGATAGCGTAGTTCACAGTACTTCAATGATCACTGATGTCCTTTGTACAATAACATTCTCAGATAGCGTAGTTCACAGAACTTCATTGGTCACTGATGTCGTTCGCACAATAACATTCTCAGATAGCGTAGTTCACAGTACTTCAATGATCACTGATGTCCTTTGTACAATAACATTCTTAGATAGCGTAGTTCACAGTACTTCAATAATCACTGATGTCGTTTGTACAATAACATTCTCAGATAGCGCAGTTCACAGTACTTCAATGATCACTGATGTCGTTTGTACAATAACATTCTCAGATAGCGTAGTTCACAGTACTTCAATGATCACTGATGTCCTTTGTACAATAACATTCTCAGATAGCGTAGTTCACAGAACTTCAATGATTACTGATGTCGTTCGCACAATAACATTCTCAGATAGCGTAGTTCACGGTACTTCAATGACCACTGATGTCGTTTGTACAATAACATTCTCAGATAGCGTAGTTCACAGTACTTCAATGATCACTGATGTCCTTTGTACAATAACATTCTCAGATAGCGTAGTTCACAGAACTTCAATGACCGCTGATGTCTTTCGCACAATAACATTCTTAGATAGCGTAGTTCGCAGTACTTCAATGATCACTGATGTCGTTTGTACAATAACATTCTCAGATAGCGTAGTTCACAGTACTTCAATGATCACTGATGTCCTTTGTACAATAACATTCTCAGATAGCGTAGTTCACAGTACTTCAATGATCACTGATGTCCTTTGTACAATAACATTCTCAGATAGCGTAGTTCACAGTACTTCAATGATCACTGATGTCCTTTGTACAATAACATTCTCAGATAGCGTAGTTCACAGAACTTCAATGACCACTGATGCCGTTCGCACAATAACATTCTTAGATAGCGTAGTTCACAGTACTTCAATGATCACTGATGTCGTTTGTACAATAACATTCTCAGATAGCGTAGTTCACAGTACTTCAATGATCACTGATGTCCTTTGTACAATAACATTCTCAGATAGCGTAGTTCACAGTACTTCAATGATCACTGATGTCGTTTGTACAATAACATTCTCGGATAGCGTAGTTCACAGTACTTCAATGATCACTGATGTCGTTTGTACAATGACATTCTTAGATAGCGTAGTTCACAATACTTCAATGATCACTGATGTCGTTTGTACAATAACATTCTTAGATAGCGTAGTTCACAGTACTTCAGTGATCACTGATGTCCTTTGTACAATAACATTCTCCGATAGCGTAGTTCACAGTACTTCAATGATCATCTTTAGTTGACCACTGATGTCGTTTGTACAATAACATTCTCAGATAGCGTAGTTCACAGTACTTCAATGATCATCTTTAGTTGACCACTGATGTCCTTTGTACAATAACATTCTCAGATAGCGTAGTTCACAGTACTTCACTGATCATCTTTAGTTGACCACTGATGTCGTTTGTACAATAACATTCTCAGATAGCCTAGTTCACAGTACTTCAATGATCATCATTAGTTGACCACTGATGTCCTTTGTACAATAACATTCTCAGATAGCGTAGTTCACAGCACTTCAATGATCATCTTTAGTTGACCACTGTTGTCGTTTGTACAATAACATTCTCAGATAGCGCAGTTCACAGTACTTCAATATTCATCTTTAGTTGACCACTGATGTCCTTTGTACAATAACATTCTCAGATAGCGTAGTTCACAGTACTTCAATGATCATCTTTAGTTGATCACTGATGTCGCTTGTACAATAACATTCTCAGATAGCGTAGTTCACAATACTTCAATGATCACCTTTAGTTGACCACTGATGTCGTTTGTACAATAACATTCTCAGATAGCGTAGTTCACAGTACTTCAATGATCACTGATGTCGTTTGTACATTAACATTCTCAGATAGCATAGTTCACAGTACTTCAATTATCACTGATGTGCTTTGTACAATAACATTCTCAGATAGCGTAGTTCACAGTACTTCAATGATCATCTTTAGTTGACCACTGATGTCGTTTGTACAATAACATTCTCAGATAGCGTTGTTCACAGTACTTCAATGATCATCTTTAGTTGACCACTGATGTCGTTTGTACAATAACATTCTCAGATAGCGTATTTCACAGTACTTCAATGATCATCTTTAGTTGACCACTGATGTCGTTTGTACAATAACATTCTCAGATAGCGTAGTTCACAGTACATCAATGATCATCTTTAGTTGACCACTGATGTCAGTTGTACAATAACATTCTCAGATAGCGTTGTTCACAGTACTTCAACGATCATCTTTAATTGACCACTGATGTCCTTTGTTCAATAACATTCTCAGATAGCGTAGTTCACAGTACTTCAATGATCATCTTTAGTTGACCACTGATGTCGTTTGTACAATAACATTCTCAGATAGCGTAGTTCACAGTACTTCAATGATCATCTTTAGTTGATCACTGATGTCCTTTGTACAATAACATTCTCAGATAGCGTAGTTCACAGTACTTCAATGATCACTGATGTCGTTTGTACAATAACATTCTCAGATAGCGTAGTTCACAGTACTTCAATGATCATCTTTAGTTGACCACTGATGTCGTTTGTACAATAACATTCTCAGATAGCGTAGTTCACAGTACTTCAAAGATCATCTTTAGCTGACAACTGATGTCGTTTGTACAATAACATTCTCAGATAGCGTAGTTCACAGTACTTCAATGATCACTGATGTCGTTTGTACAATAACATTCTCAGAGAGCATAGTTCGCAGTACTTCAATGATCATCTTTAGTTGACCACTGATGTCGTTTGTACAATAACATTCTCAGATAGCGTAGTTCACAGTACTTCAATGATCATCTTTAGTTGACCACTGATGTCGTTTGTACAATAGCATTCTCAGATAGTGTAGTTCACAGTACTTCAATGATCATCTTTAGTTGACCACTGATGTCGTTTGTACAATAACATTCTCAGATAGCGTAGTTCACAGTACTTCAATGATCATCTTTAGTTGACCACTGATGTCGTTTCTGCAATAACATTCTCAGATAGCGTAGTTCACAGTACCTCAATGATCATCTTTAGTTGACCACTGATGTCCTTTGTACAATAACATTCTCAGATAGCGTAGTTCTCAGTACTTCAATGATCATCTTTAGTTGACCACTGATGTCGTTTGTACAATAACATTCTCAGATAGCGTAGTTCACAGTACTTTAATGATCATCTTTAGTTGACCACTGATGTCGTTTGTACAATAACATTCTCAGATAGCGTAGTTCACAGTACTTCAATGATCATCTTTAGTTGATCACTGATGTCCTTTGTACAGTAACATTCTCAGATAGCGTAGTTCACAGTACTTCAATGATCACTGATGGCGTTGGTACAATAACATTCTCAGATAGCATAGTTCACTGTACTTCAATTATCATCTTTAGTTGACCACTGATGTCGTTTGTACAATAACATTCTCAGATAGCGTAGTTCACAGTAGTTCAATGATCACTGATGTCGTTTGTACAATAACATTCTCAGATAGCGTAGTTCACAGTACTTCAATGATCACTGATGTCCTTTGTACAATAACATTCTCAGATAGCGTAATTCACAGTACTTCAATGATCACTGATGTCCTTTGTACAATAACGTTCTCAGATAGCGTAGTTCACAGTACTTCAATGATCACTGATGTCCTTTGTACAATAACATTCTTAGATAGCGTAGATCACAGTACTTCAATGATCACTGATGTCCTTTGTACAATAACATTCTCAGATAGCGTAGTTCACAGTACTTCAATGATCACTGATGTCCTTTGTACAATAACATTCTCAGATAGCGTAGTTCACAGAACTTCAATGATCACTGATGTCGTTCGCACAATAACATTCTCAGATAGCGTAGTTCACAGTACTTCAATGATCACTCATGTCCTTTGTACAATAACATTCTCAGATAGCGTAGTTCACAGTACTTCAATGATCACTGATGTCCTTTGTACAATAACATTCTCAGATAGCGTAGATCACAGTACTTCAATGATCACTGATGTCGTTTGTACAATAACATTCTCAGATAGCGTAGTTCACAGTACTTCAATGATCATCTTTAGTTGAGCACTGATGTCCTTTGTACAGTAACATTCTCACATAGCGTAGTTCACAGTACTTCAATGATCATCTTTAGTTGACCACTGATGTCGTTTGTACAATAACATTCTCAGATAGCGTAGTTCACAGTACTTCAATGATCACTGATGTCCTTTGTACAATAACATTCTTAGATAGCGTATTTCACAGTACTTCAATGATCATCTTTAGTTGACCACTGATGTCGTTTGTACAATAACATTCTCAGATAGCGTAGTTCACAGTACTTCAATGATCACTGATGTCCTTTGTACAATAACATTCTCAGATAGCGTAGTTCACAGAACTTCATTGGTCACTGATGTCGTTCGCACAATAACATTCTCAGATAGCGTAGTTCACAGTACTTCAATGATCACTGATGTCCTTTGTACAATAACATTCTTAGATAGCGTAGTTCACAGTACTTCAATAATCACTGATGTCGTTTGTACAATAACATTCTCAGATAGCGCAGTTCACAGTACTTCAATGATCACTGATGTCGTTTGTACAATAACATTCTCAGATAGCGTAGTTCACAGTACTTCAATGATCACTGATGTCCTTTGTACAATAACATTCTCAGATAGCGTAGTTCACAGAACTTCAATGATTACTGATGTCGTTCGCACAATAACATTCTCAGATAGCGTAGTTCACGGTACTTCAATGACCACTGATGTCGTTTGTACAATAACATTCTCAGATAGCGTAGTTCACAGTACTTCAATGATCACTGATGTCCTTTGTACAATAACATTCTCAGATAGCGTAGTTCACAGAACTTCAATGACCGCTGATGTCTTTCGCACAATAACATTCTTAGATAGCGTAGTTCGCAGTACTTCAATGATCACTGATGTCGTTTGTACAATAACATTCTCAGATAGCGTAGTTCACAGTACTTCAATGATCACTGATGTCCTTTGTACAATAACATTCTCAGATAGCGTAGTTCACAGTACTTCAATGATCACTGATATCCTTTGTACAATAACATTCTCAGATAGCGTAGTTCACAGTACTTCAATGATCACTGATGTCCTTTGTACAATAACATTCTCAGATAGCGTAGTTCACAGAACTTCAATGACCACTGATGCCGTTCGCACAATAACATTCTTAGATAGCGTAGTTCACAGTACTTCAATGATCACTGATGTCGTTTGTACAATAACATTCTCAGATAGCGTAGTTCACAGTACTTCAATGATCACTGATGTCCTTTGTACAATAACATTCTCAGATAGCGTAGTTCACAGTACTTCAATGATCACTGATGTCGTTTGTACAATAACATTCTCGGATAGCGTAGTTCACAGTACTTCAATGATCACTGATGTCGTTTGTACAATGACATTCTTAGATAGCGTAGTTCACAATACTTCAATGATCACTGATGTCGTTTGTACAATAACATTCTTAGATAGCGTAGTTCACAGTACTTCAGTGATCACTGATGTCCTTTGTACAATAACATTCTCCGATAGCGTAGTTCACAGTACTTCAATGATCATCTTTAGTTGACCACTGATGTCGTTTGTACAATAACATTCTCAGATAGCGTAGTTCACAGTACTTCAATCATCATCTTTAGTTGACCACTGATGTCCTTTGTACAATAACATTCTCAGATAGCGTAGTTCTCAGTACTTCAATGATCATCTTTAGTTGACCACTGATGTCGTTTGTACAATAACATTCTCAGATAGCGTAGTTCACAGTACTTCAATCATCATCTTTAGTTGACCACTGATGTCCTTTGTACAATAACATTCTCAGATAGCGTAGTTCACAGTACTTCAATGATCATCTTTAGTTGACCACTGATGTCGTTTGTACAATAACATTCTCAGATAGCGTAGTTCACAGTACTTCAATCATCATCTTTAGTTGACCACTGATGTCCTTTGTACAATAACATTCTCAGATAGCGTAGTTCACAGTACTTCAACGATCATCTTTAGTTGACCACTGATGTCGTTTGTACAATAACATTCTCAGATAGCGTAGTTCACAGTACTTCAATCATCATCTTTAGTTGACCACTGATGTCCTTTGTACAATAACATTCTCAGATAGAGTAGTTCACAGTACTTCAATGATCATCTTTAGTTGACCACTGATGTCGTTTGTACAATAACATTCTCAGATAGCGTAGTTCACAGTACTTCAATCATCATCTTTAGTTGACCACTGATGTCCTTTGTACAATAACATTCTCAGATAGCGTAGTTCACAGTACTTCAACGATCATCTTTAGTTGACCACTGATGTCGTTTGTACAATAACATTCTCAGATAGCGTAGTTCACAGTACTTCAACGATCATCTTTAGTTGACCACTGATGTCGTTTGTACAATAACATTCTCAGATAGCGTAGTTCACAGTACTTCAACGATCATCTTTAGTTGACCACTGATGTCGTTTGTACAATAACATTCTCAGATAGCCTAATTCACAGTACTTCAATGATCACTGATGTCCTTTGGACAATAACATTCTCAGATAGCGTAGTTCACAGAACTTCAATAATCACTGATGTCCTTTGTACAATAACATTCTTAGATAGCGTATTTCACAGTACTTCAATGATCACTGATGTCCTTTGTACAATAACATTCTCAGATAGCGTAGTTCACAGTACCTCAATGATCATCTTTAGTTGACCACTGATGTCCTTCGTACAATAACATTCTCAGATAGCGTAGTTCACAGTACTTCAATGATCATCTTTAGTTGACCACTGATGTCGTTTGTACAATAACATTCTCAGATAGCGTAGTTCACAGTACTTCAATGACCACTGATGTCGTTTGTACAATAACATTCTCAGATAGCGTAGTTCACAGTACTTCAATGACCACTGATGTCGTTTGTACAATAACATTCTCAGATAGCGTAGTTCACAGTACTTCAATGACCACTGATGTCGTTTGTACAATAACATTCTCAGATAGCGTAGTTCACAGTACTTCAATGACCACTGATGTCGTTTGTACAATAACATTCTCAGATAGCGTAGTTCTCAGTACTTCAATGATCATCTTTAGTTGACCACTGATGTCGTTTGTACAATAACATTCTCAGATAGCGTAGTTCACAGTACTTCAATCATCATCTTTAGTTGACCACTGATGTCCTTTGTACAATAACATTCTCAGATAGCGTAGTTCACAGTACTTCAATGATCATCTTTAGTTGACCACTGATGTCGTTTGTACAATAACATTCTCAGATAGCGTAGTTCACAGTACTTCAATCATCATCTTTAGTTGACCACTGATGTCCTTTGTACAATAACATTCTCAGATAGCGTAGTTCACAGTACTTCAACGATCATCTTTAGTTGACCACTGATGTCGTTTGTACAATAACATTCTCAGATAGCGTAGTTCACAGTACTTCAATCATCATCTTTAGTTGACCACTGATGTCCTTTGTATAATAACATTCTCAGATAGCGTAGTTCACAGTACTTCAATGATCATCTTTAGTTGACCACTGATGTCGTTTGTACAATAACATTCTCAGATAGCGTAGTTCACAGTACTTCAATCATCATCTTTAGTTGACCACTGATGTCCTTTGTACAATAACATTCTCAGATAGCGTAGTTCACAGTACTTCAACGATCATCTTTAGTTGACCACTGATGTCGTTTGTACAATAACATTCTCAGATAGCGTAGTTCACAGTACTTCAACGATCATCTTTAGTTGACCACTGATGTCGTTTGTACAATAACATTCTCAGATAGCCTAGTTCACAGTACTTCAATGATCACTGATGTCCTTTGTACAATAACATTCTCAGATAGCGTAGTTCACAGTACTTCAATGATCACTGATGTCCTTTGTACAATAACATTCTCAGATAGCATATTTCACAGTACTTCAATGATCACTGATGTCCTTTGTACAATAACATTCTCAGATAGCGTAGTTCACAGTACCTCAATGATCATCTTTAGTTGACCACTGATGTCCTTCGTACAATAACATTCTCAGATAGCGTAGTTCACAGTACTTCAATGATCATCTTTAGTTGACCACTGATGTCGTTTGTACAATAACATTCTCAGATAGCGTAGTTCACAGTACTTCAATGACCACTGATGTCGTTTGTACAATAACATTCTCAGATAGCGTAGTTCACAGTACTTCAATGACCACTGATGTCGTTTGTACAATAACATTCTCAGATAGCATAGTTCACAGTACTTCAACGATCATCTTTAGTTGACCACTGATGTCGTTTGTACAATAACATTCTCAGATAGCGTAGTTCACAGTACTTCAATGATCATCTTTAGTTGACCACTGATGTCGTTTGTACAATAACATTCTCAGATAGCGTAGTTCACAGTACTTCAATGATCATCTTTAGTTGACCACTGATGTCGTTTGTACAATAACATTCTCAGATAGCGTAGTTCACAGTACTTCAATGATCATCTTTAGTTGACCACTGATGTCGTTTGTACAATAACATTCTCAGATAGCGTAGTTCACAGTACTTCAATGATCATCTTTAGTTGACCACTGATGTCGTTTGTACAATAACATTCTCAGATAGCGTAGTTCACAGTACTTCAATGATCATCTTTAGTTGACCACTGATGTCGTTTGTACAATAACATTCTCAGATAGCGTAGTTCACAGTACTTCAATGATCATCTTTAGTTGACCACTGATGTCGTTTGTACAATAACATTCTCAGATAGCGTAGTTCACAGTACTTTAATGATCATCTTTAGTTGACCACTGATGTCGTTTGTACAATAACATTCTCAGATAGCGTAGTTCACAGTACTTCAATGATCATCTTTAGTTGACCACTGATGTCCTTTGTACAATAACATTCTCAGATAGCGTAGTTCACAGTACTTCAATGATCATCTTTAGTTGATCACTGATGTCGTTCGCACAATAACATTCTCAGATAGCGTAGTTCACAGTACTTCAATGATCATCTTTAGTTGACCACTGATGTCCTTTGTACAATAACATTCTCAGATAGCGTAGTTCACAGTACTTCAATCATCATCTTTAGTTGACCACTGATGTCGTTTGTACAATAACATTCTCAGATAGCGCAGTTCACAGTACTTCAACGATCATCTTTAGTTGACCACTGATGTCCTTTGTACAATAACATTCTCAGATAGCGTAGTTCACAGTACTTCAACGATCATCTTTAGTTGACCACTGATGTCGTTTGTACAATAACATTCTCAGATAGCGTAGTTCACAGTACTTTAATGATCATCTTTAGTTGACCACTGATGTCGTTTGTACAATAACATTCTCAGATAGCGTAGTTCACAGTACTTCAATGATCATCTTTAGTTGACCACTGATGTCCTTTGTACAATAACATTCTCAGATAGCGTAGTTCACAGTACTTCAATCATCATCTTTAGTTGACCACTGATGTCGTTTGTACAATAACATTCTCAGATAGCGCAGTTCACAGTACTTCAACGATCATCTTTAGTTGACCACTGATGTCCTTTGTACAATAACATTCTCAGATAGCGTAGTTCACAGTACTTCAATGATCATCTTTAGTTGACCACTGATGTCGTTTGTACAGTAACATTCTCAGATAGCGTAGTTCACAGTACTTCAATGATCATCTTTAGTTGACCTTTTCCTTATTAACCCTTTACCCATCGCAGACGATATCAAAATTTATTATTTTAAATACCATTTTTTTAAATTTTTCAAAAAATTTAAACAAAACCATATCATGTGACCCCCTCATTGGAACAAGCTCGTCCCAATGAGGGGTCACATGATATGGTTTTGTTAAAATATTTTAAAAAATTTAATTTTTTGAACTGCTCAATTTGCATATTTTGCGGGCGGATGCGGGCGATTCGTTATGTAAAGGGTTAAAGCTTTTAAATGGTTAAAGCAATGATTGAACATTATGAATGTTTATGAGATAAGCAATATAAAATTCCAAATCCAATCCAATTAGAATTGAAATTAAAACTTTCTCAGCCCCTTTTCTTTCAAATGTTTTTGGCTTCTGTTAAAACGCAGCATTGAAAAAAGTGGAGATGGAACATTATGGTTCTTAGCCGACGTTCTCCAAACCGATGGCAAAATGTGGCAGGGCAACAGTTGGTCAATTATCAATGGATGTTGCCACATTGAAGTCCCAATGCGTCCATGTGCATCATGTCAGCCTAGAATGCAGGAGTCAGTTTTCCATTAGACATAAGTATGCCTATTAGAGAGAATGAATTATGCGGTTATGATGCGTGGAGCGTAGAATTATTTTAACAGATCTACTGCAGCATTGACTGTGCTCGCAATTGACTCGAAGATTTCCGATTATTTTGTATTAAAAATATAATCGTACTTTGGAGCGAGTTGGACAGTTTTGTTTGAATGAGGGATCATAGGTTGTGTTGAAAGCACAATATTTGAATTATGACAATTGTAAACAGTTCTCGCGAAATATTAACGATATGTCAGGTGGGGAGAGATTTCAAAATCAATTCGAGCGCGCTTTGAAATGGAGCAAGCTGTCGACATTTCAAACAAACACATTTTACTCTATAAAAGCGTGAATTAAATCAGGGCCAGCAGACAATCATTTCGCAACCTGACATCTCGAACTGAGAAAATCCAAAATGGCGAGACTCCTGGCGGTATGTGCGAGTGTGCCTTCTTGTGATGGTGGTTTGCATTGACGTTCCCGTTCAAGGTATTTATTACACATCCATTAAACTTTAAACCCTTGTATTCAACGGAATCGCCGCTATAATATAAATGATTCTGTATTCTGTGATATACAAGCCGAAACTCTTTTACCGCACCGTTTAGTCACCCTTCGAAAGGTTTCCAAATTTCGTTATACAATCATCGACCGTCTGTCGCAAAGTGTGGAAATGAAAAGGTCCAAAGCAAAATAAAGTCGGTTCACAAAAACTTATCCAAAAATGAGATACTATTTTTAAAAAACCCAATCATTTCCAACCAGAACATTAACCCAGTCCCGTGGCCGTCTCGTTTTGTGGATCCCATTATATCGAAATTGGTCAACTTTATGTCGGTAAATCTTCGTACATCTTGACATGCTTCGAACTTCTTTTAAAAACGTTTCTCCCAGCTGTTTTTCAAATCTGCACATATTTGTACTTATATTTTTACTAACAGTAATAGCCATCAAATTGTTAGGCGTGAATGCCCATTCACGCCTAACCATTTGGTGGCTATTACTGTTAGTAAACAGCGATACGAATTTCAACAAACACTGGTTTCGAAAAGGTTGTTTTGATTTTTTATCGATCCCTTTGATCAGTACAGCATCAGTCAAAACAAATTCTTCACCTTTGGGTTTAAACATCGGAATTAAAATTTGTTTATTTAAATTAATTTTAATGCATGGGTTGTGTAATAAACACAAAACGCGATGTGTGTTTGAATCGGTGGTGTTTTACATAACTCGTTGGAATGGTGTAATCATATTTCGCTCGAGCCTACAGCTCTCGCGAAATATGACTACGCCATTCCAACTCGTTATGTAAAATACCCACTGATTCAAACACACATCGCGCTCTGTCTATGTATACACTAGGTTAAAATACAGTAATCTATTTCAGGCACATATATCGGTTTCGTTATGGGTTTGTGGGAATGGCTAAATTACAAGAAAGCAAATTAATAGAAAACAGAAATGAACTTTGTGCATTTCATGAGTTCATCAAAATTGGAGAATGCTCGTAAACACCTTCTAGTGTATTCGAAAACATGGACACGATTAACCCTATCCCTATCACCACGGCAGATTCGAACTCTTCCTGTTTGTTTCAACTTCTCTATCTGCCTCATTAAATGTACGTCTCCGTCTCTGCACCATCTCGACACCTCTCTCTCTTTCTCTGTTTTTTTCTTGAGAGAGAGGGAGAGATAGAAAGCGAGAGTGAGTGAATGAGACTGGCATAGAGTGAGAGAGAGGGGGGGGGGGATTGAGAGGGTCAGAGACGCAGAGTGACGGAGTTAGAGTGATAAAGAAATACATGGAAACAGACATGAAGGGCTCGAATCGGTGACAGAGATGTGGTTAATAAATAGGAAAGTTTGGCATCATATGTGTTTCTTAAAGGGTTAATTTAGAACAACTTCAGTTTCCATTTATTTTGATTATCGTAAACGATTCTTAGACTTTGGATACACACTTTTGTGTTCTGTGGGGTAATTCTATTTTCACAAGATCATCTTATTCAAATGAGTGTGGTTTGAAATTTGAGTTTTTGTATGTGTATTATTTTGATTAGTTCAGCAAGAAAATGTCCTCGCTTCCTACCTTTCAACAGTGCTACCGGTGATTTGCCGGTAATTGAAAGTTTCAGCAAGAAAATGTCCTCGGCTTCCTGCCTTTCCTCAGGTCGACGGGTGATTTGCCGGTAATTAAAGGTTTCAGCAAGAAAATCCTCTCGGCTTCCTGCCTTTCCACAGGTCGTCGGGTGATATGCCGGTAATTAAATGCGGTGTTGTCTTACAACAAAAGAGTCTGTCTCGAATAACAATTTTCTGCGGTTTACCTTAGAAAGAACACAGTGGTCCCCGGTTTAACTTAACGAGTCATTGTTAATACAATAAAACAAAATTGTATCGAATATTGTTTTTCCTCAGAAAGTTCTTTATGTCATGAGACCTTTTTGTACCCCATTGTGCCTTACTAATGCAGAAGATAGTCCTTAATGACGAAATATTTAAGGAATCGTCCAAGAAAACTTTAGGAAATTCTTTAAAAGTTTTACTCGTGCCCAAAATAATGATAAAAGAATTAAACAAATTAATATTATATAACAAAATAATGATAAAAGAATTAAACAAATTAATATTATATAACAAAATAATGATAAAAGAATTAAACAAATTAATATTATATAACAAAATAATGATAAAAGAATTAAACAAATTAATATTATATAACAAAATACCGATAAAAGAATTAAACAAATTAATATTATATAACAAAATACCGATAAAAGAATTAAACAAATTAATATTATATAACAAAATAATGATAAAAGAATTAAACAAATTAATATTATATAACAAAATAATGACTACAGTACAAGGACATGGAATATATTCAATTTTTACGAAAAAAAAGTATTTTGACGATAGCGAAGTTTCCAATGGCATAAGTAACGAATTGCAAAAATCCTTAATAATGCGACAATTCCAATGACAAAGTTTCAAATAAATGACTTTGAACTCCAGACTCGGAGATAGCACAGTTTACTATTTGGTCTCCTGTGTGAACTCCAGACTCAGAGATAGCACATTTTACTATTAAGTCTCCTGCGTGAACTCCAGACTCGGAGATAGCACATTTTACTATTTCGTCTCCAGTGTGAACTCCAGACTCGGAGATAGGACATTTTGCCATTTCGTCTCCAGTGTGAACTCTAGACTCAGAGATAGCACATTTAACCACTTCGTTGCCAGTGTGAACTCCGGACTCAGAATAGCACATTTTACCATTTCGTCTCCTGTGTGAACTCCAGACTCGGAGATAGCACATTTTACTATTTCGTCTCTTGTGTGAACTCCAGACTCAGAGATAGCTCATTTTACCATTTCGTCTCCAGTGTGAACTCTAGACTCAGAGATAGCACATTTAACCACTTCGTTGCCAGTGTGAACTCCGGACTCAGAATAGCACATTTTACCATTTCGTCTCCTGTGTGAACTCCAGACTCGGAGATAGCACATTTTACTATTTCGTCTCTTGTGTGAACTCCAGACTCAGATAGCTCATTTTACTATTTCGTCTCCTGTGTGAACTCCAGACTCGGAGATAGCACATTTTATCATTTCGTCTCCAGTGTGAACTCCAGACTCGGAGATAGGACATTTTGCCATTTCGTCTCCAGTGTGAACTCTAGACTCAGAGATAGCACATTTAACCACTTCGTTGCCAGTGTGAACTCCGGACTCAGAATAGCACATTTTACCATTTCGTCTCCTGTGTGAACTCCAGACTCGGAGATAGCACATTTTACTATTTCGTCTCTTGTGTGAACTCCAGACTCAGAGATAGCTCATTTTACCATTTCGTCTCCAGTGTGAACTCTAGACTCAGAGATAGTACATTTAACCACTTCGTTGCCAGTGTGAACTCCGGACTCAGAAAAGCACATTTTACCATTTCGTCTCCTGTGTGAACTCCAGACTCGGAGATAGCACATTTTACTATTTCGTCTCTTGTGTGAACTCCAGACTCAGAGATAGCACATTTTACTATTTCGTCTCTTGTGTGAACTCCAGACTCAGAGATAGCTCATTTTACCATTTCGTCTCCTGTGTGAACTCCAGACTCGGAGATAGCACATTTTACTATTTCGTTTCTTGTGTGAACTCCAGACTCAGAGATAGCATATTTTACTATTTCGTCTCTTGTGTGAACTCCAGACTCAGAGATAGCTCATTTTACTATTTCGTCTCCTGTGTGAACTCCAGACTCGGAGATAGCACATTTGACCATTTCGTCTCCTGTGTGAACTCCAGACTCGGAGATAGCCCATTTTACCATTTCGTCCCCTGTGTGAACTCCAGACTCGAATTTTGCACATTTTACCATTTCGCCTCCTGTGTGAACTCCAGACTCGGAGATAGCGCATTTTACTATTTCGTCTCCTGTGTGAACTACAGACTCGGAGATAGCACATTTTACCATTTCGTCTCCTGTGTGAACTCCAGACTCGAATTTTGCACATTTTACCATTTCGTCTCCTGTGTGAACTCCAGACTCGGAGATAGCACGTTTTACTATTTCGTCTCCTGTGTGAACTCCAGACTCGGAGATAGCACATTTTGCCACTTCCTCTCCTGTGTGAACTACAGACTCGGAGATAGCACATTTTACTATTTCGTCTCCTGTGTGAACTCCAGACTCGGAGATAGCACATTTTACCATTTCGTCTCCTGTGTGAACTCCAGACTCGGAGATAGCACATTTTACTATTTCATCTCCTGTGTGAACTCCAGACTCAGAGATAGCACATTTTACCACTTCGTCTCCTGTGTGAACTATAGACTCGGAGATAGCACATTTTACCATTTCGTCTCCTGTGTGAACTCCAGACTCGGAGATAGCACATTTTACTATTTCGTCTCCTGTGTGAACTCCAGACTCGGAGATAGCCCATTTTACCATTTCGTCTCCTGTGTGAACTCCAGACTCGAATTTTGCACATTTTACCATTTCGCCTCCTGTGTGAACTCCAGACTCGGAGATAGCACATTTTACTATTTCGTCTCCTGTGTGAACTCCAGACTCAGAGATAGCACATTTCACCATTTCGTCTCCTGTGTGAACTCCAGACTCGGAGATAGCACATTTTACCATTTCGTCTCCTGTGTGAACTCCAGACTCGGGGATAGCACATTTTACCATTTCGTCTCCAGTGTGAACTCCAGACTCGGAGATAGCACATTTTACTATTTCGTCTCCTGTGTGAACTCCAGACTCGGAGATAGCACATTTTACCATTTCGTCTCCTTTGTGAACTCCAGACTCAGAGATAGCTCATTTTACCATTTCGTCTCCTGTGTGAACTCCAGACTCAGAGATAGCTCATTTCACTATTTCGTCTCCTGTGTGAACTCCAGACTCGGAGATAGCACATTTTACCATTTCTTCTCCAGGATGAACTCCAGACTCGGAGATAGCACATTTTACCATTTCGTCTCCAGGATGAACTCCAGACTCGGAGATAGCACATTTTACAATTTCGTCTCCTGTGTGAACCCAGACTCGAAGATAGCACATTTTACTGTTTCGTCTCCAGTGTGAACTCCAGACTCGGAGATAGCACATTTTACCATTTCGTCTCCTGTGTGAACTCCAGATTCGGAGATAGCACATTTTACCATTTCGTCTCCTGTGTGAACTCCAGACTCGGAGATAGCACATTTTACCATTTCGTCTCCTGTGTGAACTCCAGACTCAGAGATAGCACATTTTACCATTTCGTCTCCTGTGTGAACTCCAGACTCGGAGATAGCACATTTTGCCATTTCGTCTGCTGTGTGAACTCCAGATTCGGAGATAGCACATTTTACCATTTCGTCTCCTGTGTGAACGTCAGATTCGGAGATAGCACATTTTACCATTTCGTCTCCTGTGTGAACTCCAGACTCAGAGATAGCACATTTTACCATTACGTCTCCTGTGTGAACTCCAGACTCAGAGATAGCTCATTTTACTATTTCGTCTCCTGTGTGAACTCCAGACTCAGAGATAGCTCATTTTACCGTTTCGTCTCCTGTGTGAACTCCAGACTCGGAGATAGCACATTTTACCATTTCGTCTCCTGTGTGAACTCCAGACTCTGAGATAGCACATTTTACCATGTCGTTTCCTGTGTGAACTCCAGACTCGCAGATAGCACATTTTACTATTTGGTCTCCTGTGTGTTACAAACGACCAAAAGAAAAATGCACGAAAAAGAAATGAGCTTCCAGTTGAAAAAGATGTGGAGAAAACAGTCACACGACGGCTTGTAACCATAAAACGCAAATCGTTAACTTGGGCCAAATACTGCTTTCAAAGATCTGAGAACTGCAAAAACAGCCACTCTCTTCTCAAATCTGCACGGCAATGGAATTGAAAACGCACAAATACACTCAGGAGAGAAAGTCACATTGACGATCCCATTAATGCGAGATAAAGACGAAATTACAGAACAATTTGTCAGTTTCCTTATTCAGGAATGCCGTTTATAGAAATGGATCACTACGCACATTTTCCTAATATTATTATTTCGTTGTTGTCAATAAGTATAATATTAAACTTGATAAATAGGTTTCAAAACGAAATATATCTACACAAACATTAATGTAAATCGCCATTCTTGTATTTGTTCGAAAATATCATTTAATTGAAGGCGGAACTATATTTATCACCATTCCCTGTTTCCATTTTAATGTTTGTCTGCGACCCAAATGATATCGAAATAAGAGAACAAAAACCCTTTTAAATGGCCATCTTCATTAGAATTTGAGAATAATGTAAAGTTAAGTTTCTCTGCCACTCAATTATATTCAGTGTAAAATTGTTCAAAACCGATCTTATCACTCAACTTACTTTCCGATTGAAGTCATACACGCAATCCAGCAAACTGCAGTAACCAAAGCAATTAAATTCTTTAATCTACTCACGTCTTTATTAGTCTGTGTGTAACACGCAGACTATTGTTTTTGTACTGTTTCTTTTTTTCATTTATTTCTCTTCTTCTTCTTTTCCACCTTTTTCTTCTTCCTATTCTTCTTCTGTCGTCTATGCACTTCCTTGTCCTTACGATAACTCGATAACGAATAGTTCTATCTCTCTGATGTTTGGGATACTGACAGACAGTCACAAGTTCTCTCTCGGCACCCTATGTTTTTCAAACCGCTAGACCCCATGAGTATGGCCCAGTCGGCCACAAGGTTTTCACAGCCTTTAATTTCCAGCAACAGTAAATTATCCCCAAGCTATACTATACTGAGTTACAAAAGAAAGTATAATAGAAACAAATGTGAAAAAATATCATAAAAGATGAAATATAATAGTTCTAATATTGCGTGTTTGTGGACATGAAGTCGAGCAAAGAGTTTAATGACATGTTGTTGTTGTCCGCCTAACCGTATACAAATTTGCTACGGACTTCAAAATAGCACGTGCTACCCGAGAATGTCAAATTGAATGGGTGCCCGACGATTGTCTTTGTGTTATGTTGTGCTAGAGAGGCTGGGTTAATGAAAAAGCACGATTGTTTTTGTCTTCCGACATTTTAAAAAATGCCAAGTGTAACTGAAAATCAAAGGTTGCGTGCCATTGGTATGCAAGAGGCTGGGATACCGCCAAATGATGTCACAGGTGAGTTCGGAGTCACTTTGGCCACTATTTACCGTCTCATTGGAAGTTATAGAACCACTGGATCTACTACCGACGGACCGCGTTCAGGTCGACCAAGAGTTACAACCCTTGCACAAAACCGACATATCAGGACGTTTTACTTGCGGGATCGCTTCCTTCGGGCGACGACAGCAGCGATTACTCCTGGTAGAACTAACAATAGAATCAGTGCACAAACTGTCCGCAACAGACTCGCTGAACACGACATCCTAAGTAGTCGTCCATACCACGAACCAATCCTTACCCAACAACATTGTACCGTCAGAATGGAATGGGCACGCCAGCGTGTTCGCTGGACTGAGTAGCGTTGGGGCACAGTTCTTTTTAGTGATGAATCACGATTTTGTTTGCAGTGCGTTGATGGTAGGGCAAGAGTGTATCGCCGACGAGGTGAACGGCTTTCTAATGCTTACGTGCGGGAATGCGACCGTGGGGGTAGTGTAATGGTTTGGGCAGGAATTCCTTGCACCATCGAACGGAGTTGATCTTCATCGATGATAGCCTGAATGAACAGCGATATAGGGAAGAAATTTGTAACGCTGTTGTTGCCCCGCTGTTCAACGCTAACTTCGGATTGTAGTTATTCCAGCAAGGCAATGCCCGATGTCACGTGGCGCGTATCTGCCGTGACTTTCTTGAGGAGCAGTGCATCGAACTTCTTCCATGGCCCCCACTTTCCCTAGATTTGTCGCCAATCGAACATCTTTGGGATCAACTGGACCGTCGGGTATGACTTATAGATCTTCAAACGTTAGGCGATTTACGTAATGTTCTAAGGCAGGAGGAACGCAATACCACAGGGTGACATCCAGAGACTTATCAGGGCCATGCGCTGTTGATGTCTTGACATCGAATAGGCAAACGGTGGACATGCACGTTATTGACTGCATATGTGAACTCATTTCACCCCATGTCTGAATTGTGACGTCCTGACGTGACACTGACAACAGTAAGAACATGAAATTATGCAAATTCATACAGCTAGACTCGAAATATGAATTTACATTAATTTGTGTGGGATTAAAGTCGATAATACTAAAAGAATTGCTCTTCGAAGTGTATTATACTTTCTTTTTTTGACTCAGTATGTATTGTATTTATTCACACTGGAGAAATGTAACAGAACTAGAGGTAACTGTCAAACAATAAATATAATCTTATTATTATAATCAGATGTCGGTTCTTCAAACCAAGTTGAGAGAAGCCCTTTGCTTTACAGGGAAATAAAGAACAAATTATTCAGTTTAATGCTTTTGGCCCTCTCAGGACTTCAATGTGGGTTCCAAAGATATTATTTCAGTGAGAATAATGTTAACCCTTTCCATTCTCACATTACTGCTATAAACATCATTCAAATAAGTGGCAGATAAAAAGTGTCCATTTCTGATTCCTTAATTGAACCCTTTGAATGCTCAACACACACATGCTTTTTTCTTGTTCCTTAGAAAAATTCATCTGATTCCAGTTTGAATATCTTTAAATACCATTAACGAAAACATATTTCTGATTTCTTTAAAAATATTTCACCTCCAATATTAAGCCTCCATAAATTCTCTTTCTGTTTTGTTTATTTCTGATGCTTTAGCCTCTTTCATCCAGTCTTGAATTTACTGGATGCAGTAAATTATTTCTATATATTTTATTTATGCTCCTGTACAGCAGCAGGAAAGATGATATTCATAGAATGCACGGCCATTTCTTTTGTTTTCTAACATTGTCGAACTAATTTGTTACTTGGACGGGCAGTTGCGGAAATAAATCGCAGTGTTGCTATGATCGACTAAAGGCGAAACCGGGAAGGAAGGAAGGAAGGTGCTATTCATCCCCCAGTTTCTTCAACAGACATACTAATGTACATGATCAAACAATAATGTTAGAAAGGACACGTGTCAGTGTTCAATAATTACCAAACGATTATCTGTAAGAAAATACTGGAGAATTGTTTTCCAGGTAATTGTTTTTTTTCAGAAATGACCAATGCCTCCAATTCGTGTTTTTCCATCATTTTACTAAGGACGACAGCTCTCAAAAGCTATTCGATCCTCTAAATTTGTGTTTTTCTTGTTTGTTTCTGTTATGTTGTGTACTGTGGTTTACGATTTCGTTCAGTTATTCATTTTTTCTTGTTCCAGGCGGTATATACATATAACTGGGTTTCATAAATAAAAATATTAACTAAAAATACTGGAGAAAAGTGAGAAAAGTAATGGGGATGGAGAATTTGAATATTCTCTCTTCCTTTCCCTCTTTATTCTGCTTCATTGTGTATTAAGTTCTAGTCAGTATTTCAAATAACTGTTTCTCAGTTCAAATTATGCATATGCAATTACCTCGTCACGCGTTTTTATGTGTTAAGAATAAGCATCATGCTAGCCGCTGATGCCATATTTGTGTATTTTAAGTTTATGATTGTTTTTTCTCAAACCGCATAAATTTTATATACAACTTTGAAATTAACTGCTTCAAGAAAAACATTATTTGCAAGTTTGAACACCTTGGCCAGTAGTATACGCAGAAGGACTCAAGTGTGTGAGCGGGTTAATCAATATGGCACTTGTGCCATCGCGGAAGATAAAACCCCAGGCTTGCGGCCTCTCGGTCTATCCTTCCGCGCTGGCACTCGTGCCATATCGGTTAACCCATTCACACTCGTGTCATTCTGTGTTTATTACACGCCCTAACGTATATAAAAAAAAAACAATTATTAAAATGACACTCAGCAATTCATTTGACAACAATCAACAAAAACAACACATTTTATCGCCAACCAAATTTGCTAGGGGAACCCGTGTTAGTATTTCGTTCCCTGAGTTCTAATCTGTTCTATGTGCCTACGGGCACATAGAACACATTGCAACTCCGGGTACGATTTTCACCCATCGCTAGCGATTCAAATTGTAATTGCCTTTGCCTTACACGATTTGTAGAAAATTCCAGCGAAATTCTCCTTGTATTTAAAAATAGACCGTCAACGATTTCTGTTCCGCACACATGTGCGGAACAGATTTCCATTTTCCGCATGGTTTAGTGTTGATGCATATGGGGATTACACAGAACAGGCGTGTAATAAAATCTGTTCCGCCAATTTTTTTCATTTGGTTGATCCATTTCTCCTTCTTCACCCTTCATCCAATCCGTTAAGCCGGAAGATAATTCAGAAGAGAAACATATGGACTAAATAGTCACCAGATATTTGAACACCAGATACGAGGCCTAGCGAGTATTTGTACATATACAAGGTCTCAAGCCACTAGTCATATTTTGTAAGGAATTAGACGCCGTTTTATGACCCACACCCGGACTAGCCTGAAATACAAAATATAATACGCTATTAACGAGTTTGGCAGTGAATTCACGAACTGAACCGAGCAAAAAAGAAAGAAAATATTAAGACCACAATATGTGGAAGCAAGAGGTACTACTAATCGTTGTGGGATATATTTGTCACTTATTGCACGAAAGTTTGAAAGTTTGTTTTGTGCTGTTATGAACAATTATAATCACTTTTCGAGTGGGAATATAATAATATATAAATTCTGTATATGCAGTGGATTTTAATATCTATTTATGTCATTACATGTACATGTATCCCAGTAAGGGTTAGGAATGATGTTAATGATCTTTACTAGTATAGAATTATGCAGAGCTGTTTTTCTACAGGAATTGAGTTACGCTAATGGTGCAATTTGACAGCGACAAAAGTGTACTTACTCAGCATGCTGTTACTTCAAAATAGTGCATGTATGTCGTTAGAGAGCCATTTTGTGGCAAAAGGCTCCTAGAGGTTTTAAAATAATTAAATCGAAAGACTTAAAATGTGTTCATCTGTTCAGGTAGAGTCTCTAGATGTGCATAAAGGTTTTGAATTTTTGATCTGGCCCCAAGTGGCTACGGTCGTGGCACTTTTGTCTTTAGCCAATTGGGTTGCTGCAAATGGCTCCTAGGGGTTTTAATTCAAAATGTTGAAAGTGTGTTCACATGTTCAGGTAGGGTCTCTAGATGTGCTTAAAGGTTTCAGATTTTTGATTCGGCACCATTTACTAGTATAGAATAGTAAAGAGTTGGGCATGTTGTTTTTTGCAGAAACTGAAGGACACTAATGGTGCAGTTTGAT
Organism: Pictodentalium vernedei; assembly: GCA_031216915.1. Taxonomy (NCBI): domain Eukaryota; kingdom Metazoa; phylum Mollusca; class Scaphopoda; order Dentaliida; family Dentaliidae; genus Pictodentalium; species Pictodentalium vernedei. The sequence goes on along the minus strand of CM062296.1, from coordinate 868,731,174 downwards.
AGGGACAAAGGGGAACGTACCTAGTGAGCTATTATTTCAATATAGTACACAATTGTGTACAATGCTATTACTTCAATATAGAACTCAATCGTACCAAATGCTATTACTTCAATATGGTACACAACAGGGGACAATGCTATTATTTCAATAGAGTACACGATTGTGCACAATGCTATTACTTCAATATAGCACACAATAGTATACAATGCTACTACTTCAATATAAAACACAATAGTACACAATGTTATTACTTCAATATAGTACACAATAGTACACAATGCTATTACTTCAATATAGTACACAATAGTACACAATGCTATTACTTCAATATAGTACACAATAGTACACAATGCTATTATTTCAATATAGTACACAACAGTACACAATGTTATTACCTCAATATAGTACACAATAGTACACAATGTTATTACCTCAATATAGTACACAATAGTACACAATTTTATTACTTCAATATAGTACACAATGCTATTACTTCAATATAGTACACAACAGTACCCAATGCTATTACTCCAAAACAGCACAGAATAGTACACAATGCTATTACTTCAATATAGTACACCATTGTGCACAATGCTATTACTTCAAAATAGTACACAATAGTACACAATGATATTACTTCAATATAGTACACAATAATACGCAGTGCTATTACTTCACTATGGTACACAATAGTACCCAATGCTATTACTTCAAAATAGCACAGAATAGTACACAATGCTGTTACTTCAATATAGTACACAATTGTGCACAATGCCATTACTTCAAAATAATACACAATAGTACACAATGCTATTACTTCAATATAGTACACAATTGAATAAAATGCTGTTACTTCAATATATTACACAATAGTACACAATGCTATTACTTCAAAATAGCACACAGTAGTACACAATGCTATTACTTCAATATAGTACACAATAGTACACAATGCTATTACTTCAATATAGCAGACAATAGTACACAGTGCTATTACTTCAATATAGCACACAATAGTACACAATGTTATTACTTCAATATAGTACACAATTGTGCACAATGCCATTACTTCAAAATAATACACAATAGTACACAATGCTATTACTTCAATATAGTACACAATTGAATAAAATGCTGTTACTTCAATATATTACACAATAGTACACAGTGCTATTACTTCAATATAGTACACAATAGTACACAATGTTATTACTTCAATATAGTACACAATAGTACACAATGCTATTACTTCAATATAGTACACAATAGTACACAATGTTATTACTTCAATATAGTACACAATAGTACACAATGTTATTACTTCAATATAGCACACAATAGTACACAATGTTATTACTTCAATATAGCACACAATAGTACACAATGCTATTACTTCAATATAGCACACAATAGTACACAGTGCTATTACTTCAATAAAGTACACAATAGTACACAATGTTATTACTTCAATATAGTACACAATGCTATTACTTCAATATAGTACACAATAGTACACAATGCTATTATTTCAATATAGTACACAATAGTACGCAATGTTATTACTTCAATATAGTACACAATAGTACGAAATGTTATTACTTCAATATAGTACACAATAGTACACAATGTTATTACTTCAATATAGTACACAATAGTGTACAATGTTATTACTTCAATATAGTACACAATAGTACACAATGTTATTACTTCAATATAGTACACAATAGTACGCAATGTTATTACTTCAATATAGTACACAATAGTGTACAATGCTATTACTTTAATATAGTACACAATGTTATTACTTCAATATAGTACACAATAGTGTACAATGCTATTACTTCAATATAGTACACAATAGTACACAATGTTATTACTTCAATATAGTACACAATAGTACGCAATGTTATTACTTCAATATAGTACACAATAGTGTACAATGCTATTACTTCAATATAGTACACAATAGTACACATGTTATTACTTCAATATAGTACACAATAGTACACAATGTTATTACTTCAATATAGTACACAATAGTATACAATGTTATTACTTTAATATAGTACACAATGCTATTACTTCAATATAGTACACAATAGTGTACAATGCTATTACTTTAATATAGTACACAATGTTATTACTTCAATATAGTACACAATAGTGTACAATGCTATTACTTCAATATAGTACACAATAGTACACATGTTATTACTTCAATATAGTACACAATAGTGTACAATGCTATTACTTCAATATAGTACACAATAGTACACATGTTATTACTTCAATATAGTACCCAATAGTACACAATGCTATAACTTCAATATAGTACACAATGCTATTACTTCAATATAGTACACAATAGTGTACAATGCTATTACTTCAATATAGTACACAATAGTACACAATGTTATTACTTCAATATAGTACACAATAGTACACAATGTTATTACTTCAATATAGTACACAATAGTACGCAATGTTATTACTTCAATATAGTACACAATAGTGTACAATGCTATTACTTCAATATAGTACACAATAGTGTACAATGCTATTAATTCAATATAGTACACAATGTTATTACTTCAATATAGTACACAATAGTGTACAATGCTATTTCTTCAATATAGTACACAATAGTACACAATGTTATTACTTCAATATAGTACACAATAGTACACAATGCTATTACTTCAATATAGTACACAATAGTACACAATGCTACTACTTCAATATAGTACACAATAGTACACAATGTTATTACTTCAATATAGTACACAATAGTACACAATGTTATTACTTCAATATAGTACACAATAGTGTACAATGCTATTAATTCAATATAGTACACAATGTTATTACTTCAATATAGTACACAATAGTGTACAATGCTATTTCTTCAATATAGTACACAATAGTACACAATGTTATTACTTCAATATAGTACACAATAGTACACAATGCTATTACTTCAATATAGTACACAATAGTACACAATGTTATTACTTCAATATAGTACACAATAGTGTACAATGTTATTATTTCAATATAGTACACAATAGTGTACAATGTTATTACTTCAATATAGTACACAATAGTACACACTGTTATTACTTCAATATAGTACACAATAGTACGCAATGCTATTACTTCAATATAGTACACAATAGTACACAATGTTATTACTTCAATATAGTACACAATAGTGTACAATGTTATTACTTCAATATAGTACACAATAGTACGCAATGTTATTACTTCAATATAGTACCCAAAAGTACAAAATGCTATTACTTCAATATAGTACACAATAGTGTACAATGCTACTACTTCAATATAGTACACAATAGTACACAATGTTATTACTTCAATATAGTACACAATAGTACACAATGCTATTACTTCAATATAGTACACAATAGTACACAATGTTATTACTTCAATATAGTACACAATAGTACACAATGTTATTACTTCAATATAGTACACAATAGTACACAATGTTATTACTTCAATATAGTACACAATAGTACACAATGCTATTACTTCAATATAGTACACAATAGTGTACAATGCTACTACTTCAATATAGTACACAATAGTACACAATGTTATTACTTCAATATAGTACACAATAGTACACAATGTTATTACTTCAATATAGTACACAATAGTACACAATGCTATTACTTCAATATAGTACACAATAGTGTACAATGCTACTACTTCAATATAGTACACAATAGTACACAATGTTATTACTTCAATATAGTACACAATAGTACGCAATGTTATTACTTCAATATAGTACACAATAGTACACAATGTTATTACTTCAATATAGTACACAATAGTACACAATGTTATTACTTCAATATAGTACACAATAGTACACAATGTTATTACTTCAATATAGTACCCAAAAGTACAAAATGCTATTACTTCAATATAGTACACAATAGTGTACAATGTTATTACTTCAATATAGTACACAATAGTACACAATGTTATTACTTCAATATAGTACACAATAGTGTACAATGTTATTACTTCAATATAGAACACAATAGTGTACAATGTTATTACTTCAATATAGTACACAATAGTACGCAATGTTATTACTTCAATATAGTACACAATAGTACACAATGTTATTACTTCAATATAGTACACAATAGTACACAATGTTATTACTTCAATATAGTACACAATAGTGTACAATGTTATTACTTCAATATAGAACACAATAGTGTACAATGTTATTACTTCAATATAGTACACAATAGTACACAATGTTATTACTTCAATATAGTACACAATAGTACACTGTTATTACTTCAATATAGTACACAATAGTACACAATGTTATTACTTCAATATAGTACACAATAGTACACAATGCTATTACTTCAATATAGTACACAATAGTGTACATTGCTATTACTTCAATATAGTACACAATAGTGTACAATGCTATTACTTCAATATAGTACACAATAGTACACAATGTTATTACTTCAATATAGTACACAATAGTACGCAATGTTATTACTTCAATATAGTACACAATAGTACACAATGCTATTACTTCAATATAGTACACAATAGTACACAATGTTATTACTTCAATATAGTACACAATAGTACACAATGCTATTACTTCAATATAGTACACAATAGTACACAATGTTATTACTTCAATATAGTACACAATAGTACGCAATGTTATTACTTCAATATAGTACACAATAGTACACAATGTTATTACTTCAATATAGTACACAATAGTACACAATGTTATTACTTCAATATAGTACACAATAGTGTACAATGTTATTACTTCAATATAGTACACAATAGTACACAATGTTATTACTTCAATATAGTACCCAAAAGTACAAAATGCTATTACTTCAATATAGTACACAATAGTGTACAATGTTATTACTTCAATATAGTACACAATAGTACACAATGTTATTACTTCAATATAGTACACAATAGTACACAATGTTATTACTTCAATATAGTACACAATAGTACACAATGTTATTACTTCAATATAGTACACAATAGTACACAATGTTATTACTTCAATATAGTACACAATAGTACACTGTTATTACTTCAATATAGTACACAATAGTACACAATGTTATTACTTCAATATAGTACACAATAGTACACAATGCTATTACTTCAATATAGTACACAATAGTGTACATTGCTATTACTTCAATATAGTACACAATAGTGTACAATGCTATTACTTCAATATAGTACACAATAGTACACAATGTTATTACTTCAATATAGTACACAATAGTACACAATGCTATTACTTCAATATAGTACACAATAGTGTACAATGTTATTACTTCAATATAGAACACAATAGTGTACAATGTTATTACTTCAATATAGTACACAATAGTGTACAATGTTATTACTTCAATATAGTACACAATAGTACACAATGCTATTACTTCAATATAGTACACAATAGTACACAATGCTATTACTTCAATATAGTACACAATAGTGTAAAATGTTATTACTTCAATATAGTACACAATAGTACACAATGTTATTACTTCAATATAGTACACAATAGTACACAATGTTATTACTTCAATATAGTACACAATAGTGTACAATGTTATTACTTCAATATAGTACACAATAGTGTACAATGTTATTACTTCAATATAGTACACAATAGTACACACTGTTATTACTTCAATATAGTACACAATAGTACACAATGCTATTACTTCAATATAGTACACAATAGTACACAATGTTATTACTTCAATATAGTACACAATAGTGTACAATGTTATTACTTCAATATAGTACACAATAGTGTACAATGTTATTACTTCAATATAGTACACAATAGTACACAATGTTATTACTTCAATATAGTACACAATAGTACACAATGTTATTACTTCAATATAGTACACAATAGTGTACAATGTTATTACTTCAATATAGTACACAATAGTACACAATGTTATTACTTCAATATAGTACACAATAGTACACAATGTTATTACTTCAATATAGTACACAATAGTACACAATGCTATTACTTCAATATAGTACACAATAGTGTACAATGTTATTACTTCAATATAGAACACAATAGTGTACAATGTTATTACTTCAATATAGTACACAATAGTACACAATGTTATTACTTCAATATAGTACACAATAGGGTACAATGTTATTACTTCAATATAGTACACAATAGTACACAATGTTATTACTTCAATATAGTACACAATAGTACACAATGTTATTACTTCAATATAGTACACAATAGTACACAATGTTATTACTTCAATATAGTACACAATAGTACACAATGTTATTACTTCAATATAGTACACAATAGTACACAATGTTATTACTTCAATATAGAACACAATAGTGTACAATGTTATTACTTCAATATAGTACACAATAGTACACAATGTTATTACTTCAATATAGTACACAATAGTACACAATGTTATTACTTCAATATAGTACACAATAGTACACAATGTTATTACTTCAATATAGTACACAATAGTACACAATGTTATTACTTCAATATAGTACACAATAGTACACAATGTTATTACTTCAATATAGAACACAATAGTGTACAATGTTATTACTTCAATATAGTACACAATAGTACACAATGTTATTACTTCAATATAGTACACAATAGTACACAATGTTATTACTTCAATATAGTACACAATAGTACACAATGTTATTACTTCAATATAGTACACAATAGTACACAATGTTATTACTTCAATATAGTACACAATAGGGTACAATGTTATTACTTCAATATAGTACACAATAGTACACAATGTTATTACTTCAATATAGTACACAATAGTGTACAATGTTATTACTTCAATATAGTACACAATAGTACACAATGTTATTACTTCAATATAGTACACAATAGTACACAATGTTATTACTTCAATATAGAACACAATAGTGTACAATGTTATTACTTCAATATAGTACACAATAGTACACAATGTTATTACTTCAATATAGTACACAGTAGTGTACAATGTTATTACTTCAATATAGTACACAATAGTACACAATGTTATTACTTCAATATAGTACACAATAGTGTACAATGTTATTACTTCAATATAGTACACAATAGTACACAATGTTATTACTTCAATATAGTACACAATAGTACACAATGTTATTACTTCAATATAGTACACAATAGTGTACAATGCTATTACTTCAATATAGTACACAATAGTACACAATGTTATTACTTCAATATAGTACACAATAGTACACGATGCTATTACTTCAATATAGTACACAATAGTACACAATGCTATTACTTCAATATAGTACACAATAGTGTACAATGTTATTACTTCAATATAGTACACAATAGTGTACAATGTTATTACTTCAATATAGTACACAATTGTACACAATGTTATTACTTCAGTATAGTACACAATAGTGTACAATGTTATTACTTCAATATAGTACACAATAGTACACAATGTTATTACTTCAATATAGTACACAATAGTACAAAATGTTATTACTTCAATATAGTACACAATAGTGTACAATGTTATTACTTCAATATAGTACACAATAGTACACAATGTTATTACTTCAATATAGTACACAATAGTGTACAATGTTATTACTTCAATATAGTACACAATAGTACACAATGTTATTACTTCAATATAGTACACAATAGAACACAATGTTATTACTTCAATATAGTACACAATAGTACACAATGTTATTACTTCAATATAGTACACAATAGTATACAATGTTATTACTTCAATATAGTACACAATAGTACACAATGTTATTACTTCAATATAGCACACAATAGTGTACAATGTTATTACTTCAATATAGTACACAATAGTACACAGTGTTATTACTTCAATATAGTACACAATAGTACACAATGCTATGACTTCAATATAGTACACAATAGTGTACAATGTTTTTATTTCAATATAGTACACAATAGTACACCATGTTATTACTTCAATATAGTACACAATAGTACACATTGCTATTACTTCAATATAGTACACAATAGTACACAATGTTATTACTTCAATATAGTACACAATAGTGTACAATGCTATTACTTCAATATAGTACACAATAGTATACAATGTTATTACTTCAATATAGTACACAATAGTACACAATGTTATTACTTCAATATAGTGCACAATAGTACACAATGTTATTACTTCTATATAGTACACAATAGTGTACAATGTTATTACTTCAATATAGTACACAATGCTATTACTTCAATATAGCACACAATAGTACGCAATGTTATTACTTCAATATAGTACACAATAGTGTACAATGTTTTTATTTCAATATAGTACACAATAGTACACCATGTTATTACTTCAATATAGTACACAATAGTACACAATGTTATTACTTCAATATAGTACACAATAGTGTACAATGCTACTACTTCAATATAGTACACAATAGTGTACAATGTTTTTATTTCAATATAGTACACAATAGTACACCATGTTATTACTTCAATATAGTACACAATAGTACACATTGCTATTACTTCAATATAGTACACAATAGTACACAATGCTATTACTTCAATATAGTACACAATAGTGTACATTGCTAGTAATTCCATATAGTACACAATAGTACACAATGTTATTACTTCAATATAGTACACAATAGTACACAATGCTATTACTTCAATATAGTACACAATGTTATTACTTCAATATAGTACACAATAGTACACAATGTTATTACTTCAATATAGTACACAATAGTACGCAATGTTATTACTTCAATATAGTACACAATAGTGTACAATGCTATTACTTCAATATAGTACACAATAGTACACAATGTTATTACTTCAATATAGTACCCAATAGTACACAATGTTATTACTTCAATATAGTACACAATAGTACACAATGTTATTACTTCAATATAGTACACAATAGTACACAATGTTATTACTTCAATATAGTACACAATAGTGTACAATGCTATTACTTCAATATAGTACACAATAGTACACAATGTTATTACTTCAATATAGTACACAATAGTGTACAATGCTATTACTTCAATATAGTACACAATAGTACACAATGTTATTACTTCAATATAATACACAATAGTACAAAATGTTATTACTTCAATATAGTACACAATAGTGTACAATGCTATTACTTCAATATAGTACACAATAGTACACAATGTTATTACTTCAATATAGTACACAATAGTACACAATGTTATTACTTCAATATAGTACACAATAGTGTACAATGCTATTACTTCAATATAGTACACAATAGTACACAATGTTATTACTTCAATATAGTACACAATAGTACACAATGTTATTACTTCAATATAGTACACAATAGTACACAATGTTATTACTTCAATATAGTACACAATAGTGTACAATGCTATTACTTCAATATAGTACACAATAGTACACAATGTTATTACTTCAATATAGTACACAATAGTACACAATGTTATTACTTCAATATAGTACACAATAGTACACAATGTTATTACTTCAATATAGTACACAATAGTACACAATGTTATTACTTCAATATAGTACACAATAGTGTACAATGCTATTACTTCAATATAGTACACAATAGTACACAATGTTATTACTTCAATATAGTACACAATAGTGTACAATGCTATTACTTCAATATAGTACACAATAGTACACAATGTTATTACTTCAATATAGTACACAATAGTACACAATGTTATTACTTCAATATAGTACACAATAGTACACAATGTTATTACTTCAATATAGTACACAATAGTACACAATGTTATTACTTCAATATAGTACACAATAGTGTACAATGCTATTACTTCAATATAGTACACAATAGTACACAATGTTATTACTTCAATATAGTACACAATAGTACACAATGTTATTACTTCAATATAGTACACAATAGTACACAATGTTATTACTTCAATATAGTACACAATAGTACACAATGTTATTACTTCAATATAGTACACAATAGTGTACAATGCTATTACTTCAATATAGTACACAATAGTACACAATGTTATTACTTCAATATAGTACACAATAGTACACAATGTTATTACTTCAATATAGTACACAATAGTACGCAATGTTATTACTTCAATATAGTACACAATAGTGTACAATGCTATTACTTCAATATAGTACACAATAGTACACAATGTTATTACTTCAATATAGTACACAATAGTACACAATGTTATTACTTGAATATAGTACACAATAGTGTACAATGCTATTACTTCAATATAGTACACAATAGTACACAATGTTATTACTTCAATATAGTACACAATAGTACACAATGTTATTACTTCAATATAGTACACAATAGTACACAATGTTATTACTTCAATATAGTACACAATAGTACACAATGTTATTACTTCAATATAGTACACAATAGTGTACAATGCTATTACTTCAATATAGTACACAATAGTACACAATGTTATTACTTCAATATAGTACACAATAGTACACAATGTTATTACTTCAATATAGTACACAATAGTACACAATGTTATTACTTCAATATAGTACACAATAGTACACAATGTTATTACTTCAATATAGTACACAATAGTGTACAATGCTATTACTTCAATATAGTACACAATAGTACACAATGTTATTACTTCAATATAGTACACAATAGTACACAATGTTATTACTTCAATATAGTACACAATAGTACGCAATGTTATTACTTCAATATAGTACACAATAGTACACAATGTTATTACTTCAATATAGTACACAATAGTACACAATGTTATTACTTCAATATAGTACACAATAGTGTACAATGCTATTACTTCAATATAGTACACAATAGTGTACAATGCTACTACTTCAATATAGTACACAATAGTGTACAATGTTTTTATTTCAATATAGTACACAATAGTACACAATGCTATTACTTCAATATAGTACACAATAGTGTACATTGCTATTACTTCAATATAGTACACAATAGTACACAATGTTATTACTTCAATATAGTACACAATAGTACACAATGTTATTACTTCAATATAGTACACAATAGTACACAATGTTATTACTTCAATATAGTACACAATAGTGTACAATGTTATTACTTCAATATAGTACACAATGCTATTACTTCAATATAGTACACAATAGTACACAATGTTATTACTCCAATATAGTACACAATAGTACACAATGTTATTACTTCAATATAGTACACAATAGTACACAATGTTATTACTTCAATATAGCACACAATAGTGTACAATGCTGTTACTTCAATATAGTACACAATAGTACACAATGTTATTACTTCAATATAGTACACAATAGTGGACAATGCTATTACTTCAATATAGTACACAATAGTACACAATGTTATTACTTCAATATAGTACACAATAGTGTACAATGCTATTACTTCAATATAGTACACAATTGTGTACAATGTTATTACTTCAATATAGTACACAATAGTGTACAATGTTATTACTTCAATATAGTACACAATAGTACACAATGCTATTACTTCAATATAGTACACAATAGTGTACATTGCTATTACTTCAATATAGTACACAATAGTACACAATGTTATTACTTCAATATAGTACACAATAGTGTACAATGCTGTTACTTCAATATAGTACACAATAGTACACAATGTTATTACTTCAATATAGTACACAATAGTACACAATGTTATTACTTCAATATAGTACACAATAGTGTACAATGTTATTACTTCAATATAGTACACAATAGTACACTGTTATTACTTCAATATAGTACACAATAGTACACAATGCTATTACTTCAATATAGTACACAATAGTGTACAATGTTATTACTTCAATATAGTACACAATAGTACACTGTTATTACTTCAATATAGTACACAATAGTACACAATGTTATTACTTCAATATAGTACACAATAGTGTACAATGCTATTACTTCAATATAGTACACAATAGTGTACAATGCAACTACTTCAATATAGCACACAATAGTGTACAATTTTATTACTTCAATATAGTACACAATAGTACACAATGCTATTACTTCAATATAGTACACAATAGTGTACAATGTTATTACTTCAATATAGTACACAATAGTACACAATGTTATTACTTCAATATAGTACACAATAGTGTACAATGTTATTACTTCAATAGAGTACACAATAGTACACAATGTTATTACTTCAATATAGTACACAATAGTGTACAATGCTATTACTTCAATATAGTACACAATAGTACACAATGTTATTACTTCAATATAGTACACAATAGTGTACAATGCTATTACTTCAATATAGTACACAATAGTGTACAATGTTATTACTTCAATATAGTACACAATAGTGTACAATGTTATTACTTCAATATAGTACACAATAGTGTACAATGTTATTACTTCAATATAGTACAAAATAGTGTACAATGCTATTACTTCAATATAGTACACAATAGTACACAATGTTATTACTTCAATATAGTACACAATAGTGTACAATGTTATTACTTCAATATAGTACACAATAGTGTACAATGCTATTACTTCAATATAGTACACAATAGTGTACAATGTTATTACTTCAATATAGTACACAATAGTACACAATGTTATTACTTCAATATAGTACACAATAGTGTACAATGCTATTACTTCAATATAGTACACAATAGTACACAATGCTACTACTTCAATATAGTACACAATAGTACACAATGTTATTACTTCAATATAGTACACAATAGTACACTGTTATTACTTCAATATAGTACACAATAGTACACAATGCTACTACTTCAATATAGTACACAATAGTACACAATGTTATTACTTCAATATAGTACACAATAGTACACAAAGTTATTACTTCAATATAGTACACAATAGTACACTGTTATTACTTCAATATAGTACACAATAGTACACAATGCTATTACTTCAATATAGTACACAATAGTACACTGTTATTACTTCAATATAGTACACAATAGCACACAATGTTATTACTTCAATATAGTACACAATAGTACACAACGCTATTACTTCAATATAGTACACAATAGTGTACAATGTTATTACTTCAATATAGTACACAATAGTGTACAATGTTATTACTTCAATATAGTACACAATAGTACACAATGTTATTACTTCAATATAGTACACAATAGTGTACAATGCTATTACTTCAATATAGTACACAATAGTACACAATGTTATTACTTCAATATAGTACACAATAGTGTACAATGCTATTACTTCAATATAGTACACAATAGTGTACAATGTTATTACTTCAATATAGTACACAATAGTACACAATGTTATTACTTCAATATAGTACACAATAGTACACAATGCTATTACTTCAATATAGTACACAATAGTGTACAATGTTATTACTTCAATATAGTACACAATAGTACACAATGTTATTACTTCAATATAGTACACAATAGTACACAATGTTATTACTTCAATATAGTACACAATAGTGTACAATGTTATTACTTCAATATAGTACACAATAGTACACTATACTTCAATATAGTACACAATAGTACACAATGTTACTACTTCAATATAGTACACAATAGTACACAATGTTATTACTTCAATATAGTACACAATAGTGTACATTGCTATTACTTCAATATAGTACACAATAGTGTACAATGTTATTACTTCAATATAGTACACAATAGTACACAATGTTATTACTTCAATATAGTACACAATAGTACACAATGTTATTACTTCAATATAGTACACAATAGTGTACAATGTTATTACTTCAATATAGTACACAATAGTACACAATGTTATTACTTCAATATAGTACACAATAGTGGACAATGTTATTACTTCAATATAGTACACAATAGTACGCAATACTACTACTTCAATATAGTACACAATAGTGTACAATGTTATTACTTCAATATAGTACACAATAGTACGCAATACTACTACTTCAATATAGTACACAATAGTACGCAATACTACTACTTCAATATAGTACACAATAGTACACAATGTTATTACTTCAATATAGTACACAATAGTGTACAATGTTTTGATTTCAATATAGTACACAATAGTACACAATGTTATTACTTCAATATAGTACACAATAGTACACAATAGTACACAATGCTATTACTTCAATATAGTACACGATAGTACACAATGTTATTATTTCAATATAGTACACAATAGTGTACTATGTTTTTATTTCAATATAGAACACAATAGTACGCAATACTACTACTTCAATATAGTACACAATAGTACACAATGTTATTACTTCAATATAGTACACAATAGTGTACAATGTTTTTATTTCAATATAGTACACAATAGTACGCAATACTACTACTTCAATATAGTACACAATAGTACACAATGTTATTACTTCAATATAGTACACAATAGTGTGCAATGTTATTACTTCAATATAGTACACAGTAGTACACAATGTTATTACTTCAATATAGTACACAATAGTGTACAATGTTATTACTTCAATATAGTACACAATAGTACACAATGTTATTACTTCAATATAGTACACAATAGTGTACAATGCTATTACTTCAATATAGTACACAATAGTACACAATGTTATTACTTCAATATAGTACACAATAGTACACAATGCTATTACTTCAATATAGTACACAATAGTGTACAATGTTATTACTTCAATATAGTACACAATAGTACACAATGTTATTACTTCAATATAGCACACAATAGTACACAATGTTATTACTTCAATATAGTACACAATAGTACACAATGTTATTACTTCAATATAGTACACAATAGTACACAATGTTATTACTTCAATATAGTACACAATAGTGTACAATGTTATTACTTCAATATAGTACACAATAGTACACAATGTTATTACTTCAATATAGTACACAATAGTACACAATGTTATTACTTCAATATAGTACACAATAGTACACAATGCTATTACTTCAATATAGTACACAATAGTGTACAATGTTATTACTTCAATATAGTACACAATAGTACACAATGTTATTACTTCAATATAGTACACAATAGTACACAATGCTATTACTTCAATATAGTACACAATAGTGTACAATGTTATTACTTCAATATAGTACACAATAGTACACAATGTTATTACTTCAATATAGTACACAATAGTACACAATGTTATTACTTCAATATAGTACACAATAGTGTACAATGTTATTACTTCAATATAGTACACAATAGTACACAATGTTATTACTTCAATATAGTACACAATAGTACACAATGCTATTACTTCAATATAGTACACAATAGTGTACAATGTTATTACTTCAATATAGTACACAATAGTACACAATGTTATTACTTCAATATAGCACACAATAGTACACAATGTTATTACTTCAATATAGTACACAATAGTACACAATGTTATTACTTCAATATAGTACACAATAGTACACAATGTTATTACTTCAATATAGTACACAATAGTACACAATGTTATTACTTCAATATAGTACACAATAGTACACAATGTTATTACTTCAATATAGTACACAATAGTGTACAATGCTATTACTTCAATATAGTACACAATAGTACACAATGTTATTACTTCAATATAGTACACAATAGTACACAATGTTATTACTTCAATATAGCACACAATAGTACACAATGTTATTACTTCAATATAGTACACAATAGTACACAATGTTATTACTTCAATATAGTACACAATAGTGTACAATGCTATTACTTCAATATAGTACACAATAGTACACAATGTTATTACTTCAATATAGTACACAATAGTACACAATGTTATTACTTCAATATAGTACACAATAGTACACAATGTTATTACTTCAATATAGCACACAATAGTACACAATGTTATTACTTCAATATAGTACACAATAGTACACAATGTTATTACTTCAATATAGTACACAATAGTGTACAATGCTACTACTTCAATATAGTACACAATAGTGTACAATGTTATTACTTCAATATAGTACACAATAGTACACAATGTTATTACTTCAATATAGTACACAATAGTACACAATGCTATTACTTCAATATAGTACACAATAGTGTACAATGTTATTACTTCAATATAGTACACAATAGTACACAATGTTATTACTTCAATATAGCACACAATAGTACACAATGTTATTACTTCAATATAGTACACAATAGTACACAATGTTATTACTTCAATATAGTACACAATAGTGTACAATGTTATTACTTCAATATAGTACACAACAGTGTACATTGCTATTACTTCAATATAGTACACAATAGTACACAATGATATTACTTCAATATAGTACACAATAATACGTAGTGCTATTACTTCATTATGGTACACAATAGTACCCAATGCTATTACTTCAAAATAGCACAGAATAGTACACAGTGCTATTACTTCAATATAGTACACAATTGTGCACAATGCCATTACTTCAAAATAATACACAATAGTACACAATGCTATTACTTCAATATAGTACACAATTGAATAAAATGCTGTTACTTCAATATATTACACAATAGTACACAATGCTATTACTTCACAATAGCACACAGTAGTACACAATGTTATTACTTCAATATAGTACACAATAGTACACAATGTTATTACTTCAATATAGCACACAATAGTACACAATGCTATTACTTCAATATAGCACACAATAGTACACAATGCTATTACTTCAATATAGCACACAATAGTACACAGTGCTATTACTTCAATATAGTACAC
The DNA here is from genome assembly GCA_031216915.1 of Pictodentalium vernedei. NCBI lineage: Eukaryota > Metazoa > Mollusca > Scaphopoda > Dentaliida > Dentaliidae > Pictodentalium > Pictodentalium vernedei. The sequence continues at coordinate 868,714,183 of CM062296.1, read as the reverse complement.
AATAGTACGCAATGTTATTACTTCAATATAGTACACAATAGTACACAATGCTATTACTTCAATATAGTACACAATAGTGTACAATGTTATTACTTCAATATAGTACACAATAGTACACAATGTTATTACTTCAATATAGTACACAATAGTACACAATGTTATTACTACAATATAGTACACAATAGTGTACAATGTTATTCCTTCAATATAGTACACAATAGTACACTATACTTCAATATAGTACACAATAGTACACAATGTTATTACTTCAGTATAGTACACAATAGTGTACAATGTTACTACTTCAATATAGTACACAATAGTACACAATGTTATTACTTCAATATAGTACACAATAGTGTACATTGCTATTACTTCAATATAGTACACAATAGTACGCAATACTACTATTTCAATATAGTACACAATAGTGTACAATGCTATTACTTCAATATAGTACACAATAGTACACAATGCTATTACTTCAATATAGGACACAATAGTACACAATGCTATTACTTCAATATAGTACACAATAGTACACAATGTTATTACTTCAATATAGTACACAATAGTACACAATGTTATTACTTCAATATAGTACACAATAGTGTACAATGCTATTACTTCAATATAGTACACAATAGTACACAATGCTACTATTTCAATATAGTACACAATAGTGTACAATGTTATTACTTCAATATAGTACACAATAGTGTACAATGTTATTCCTTCAATATAGTACACAATAGTACACTATACTTCAATATAGTACACAATAGTACACAATGTTACTACTTCAATATAGTACACAATAGTGTACAATGCTATTATTTCAATATAGTACACAATAGTACACAATGTTATTACTTCAATATAGTACACAATAGTACACAATGTTATTACTTCAATATAGTACACAATAGTACGCAATACTACTACTTCAATATAGTACACAATAGTGTACAATGTTATTACTTCAATATAGTACACAATAGTGTACAATGTTATTCCTTCAATATAGTACACAATAGTACACTATACTTCAATATAGTACACAATAGTACACAATGTTACTACTTCAATATAGTACACAATAGTACACAATGTTATTACTTCAATATAGTACACAATAGTGTACATTGCTATTACTTCAATATAGTACACAATAGTACACAATGTTATTACTACAATATAGTACACAATAGTACACTATACTTCAATATAGTACACAATAGTACACAATGCTACTATTTCAATATAGTACACAATAGTACACAATGTTATTACTTCAATATAGTACACAATAGTACGCAATACTACTACTTCAATATAGTACACAATAGTGTACAATGTTATTACTTCAATATAGTACACAATAGTACGCAATACTACTACTTCAATATAGTACACAATAGTACGCAATACTACTACTTCAATATAGTACACAATAGTACACAATGTTATTACTTCAATATAGTACACAATAGTGTACAATGTTTTGATTTCAATATAGTACACAATAGTACACAATGCTATTACTTCAATATAGAACACAATAGTGTACAATGTTATTACTTCAATATAGTACACAATAGTGTACAATGTTATTACTTCAATATAGTACACAATAGTACACAATGTTATTACTTCAATATAGTACACAATAGTACACAATGTTATTACTTCAATATAGTACACAATAGTACACAATGTTATTACTTCAATATAGTACACAATAGTGTACAATGTTATTACTTCAATATAGAACACAATAGTGTACAATGTTATTACTTCAATATAGTACACAATAGTACATAATGTTATTACTTCAATATAGTACACAATAGTACACTGTTATTACTTCAATATAGTACACAATAGTGTACAATGTTATTACTTCAATATAGTACACAATAGTACACAATGTTATTACTTCAATATAGTACACAATAGTACACTGTTATTACTTCAATATAGTACACAATAGTACACAATGTTATTACTTCAATATAGTAATCAATAGTACACTGTTATTACTTCAATATAGTACACAATAGTACACAATGTTATTACTTCAATATAGTACACAATAGTGTACAATGTTATTACTTCAATATAGTACACAATAGTACACAATGTTATTACTTCAATATAGTACACAATAGTACACAATGTTATTACTTCAATATAGTACACAATAGTACACAATGTTATTACTTCAATATAGTACACAATAGTACACAATGTTATTACTTCAATATAGTACACAATAGTACACAATGTTATTACTTCAATATAGTACACAATAGTACACAATGCTATTACTTCAATATAGTACACAATAGTACACAATGTTATTACTTCAATATAGTACACAATAGTGTACAATGTTATTACTTCAATATAGTACACAATAGTACACAATGTTATTACTTCAATATAGTACACAATAGTACACAATGTTATTACTTCAATATAGCACACAATAGTGTACAATGTTATTACTTCAATATAGTACACAATAGTGTACAATGTTATTACTTCAATATAGTACACAATAGTGTACAATGTTATTACTTCAATATAGTACACAATAGTACACAATGTTATTACTTCAATATAGTACACAATAGTACACAATGTTATTACTTCAATATAGTACACAGTAGTGTACAATGTTATTACTTCAATATAGTACACAATAGTACACAATGTTATTACTTCAATATAGTACACAATAGTACACAATGTTATTACTTCAATATAGCACACAATAGTGTACAATGTTATTACTTCAATATAGTACACAATAGTACACAATGCTATTACTTCAATATAGTACACAATAGTACACAATGTTATTACTTCAATATAGTACACAATAGTACACAATGCTATTACTTCAATATAGTACACAATAGTACACAATGTTATTACTTCAATATAGCACACAATAGTGTACAATGTTATTACTTCAATATAGTACACAATAGTGTACAATGTTATTACTTCAATATAGTACACAATAGTGTACAATGTTATTACTTCAATATAGTACACAATAGTACACAATGTTATTACTTCAATATAGTACACAATAGTACACAATGTTATTACTTCAATATAGTACACAGTAGTGTACAATGTTATTACTTCAATATAGTACACAATAGTACACAATGTTATTACTTCAATATAGTACACAATAGTACACAATGTTATTACTTCAATATAGCACACAATAGTGTACAATGTTATTACTTCAATATAGTACACAATAGTACACAATGTTATTACTTCAATATAGTACACAATAGTACACAATGTTATTACTTCAATATAGTACACAATAGTACACAATGCTATTACTTCAATATAGTACACAATAGTGTACAATGTTATTACTTCAATATAGTACACAATAGTACACAATGTTATTACTTCAATATAGTACACAATAGTGTACAATGTTATTACTTCAATATAGTACACAATAGTACACAATGTTATTACTTCAATATAGTACACAATAGTACACAATGTTATTACTTCAATATAGTACACAATAGTACACAATGTTATTACTTCAATATAGTACACAATAGTACACAATGCTATTACTTCAATATAGTACACAATAGTGTACAATGTTATTACTTCAATATAGCACACAATAGTGTACAATGTTATTACTTCAATATAGTACACAATAGTGTACAATGTTATTACTTCAATATAGAACACAATAGTGTACAATGTTATTACTTCAATATAGTACACAATAGTACACAATGTTATTACTTCAATATAGTACACAATAGTACACAATGTTATTACTTCAATATAGTACACAATAGTGTACAATGCTATTACTTCAATATAGCACACAATAGTGTACAATGTTATTACTTCAATATAGTACACAATAGTACACAATGTTATTACTTCAATATAGTACACAATAGTACGCAATGTTATTACTTCAATATAGTACACAATAGTGTACAATGTTATTACTTCAATATAGTACACAATAGTACACAATGTTATTACTTCAATATAGTACACAATAGTACACAATGTTATTACTTCAATATAGTACACAGTAGTGTACAATGTTATTACTTCAATATAGTACACAATAGTACACAATGTTATTACTTCAATATAGTACACAATAGTACACAATGTTATTACTTCAATATAGCACACAATAGTGTACAATGTTATTACTTCAATATAGTACACAATAGTGTACAATGTTATTACTTCAATATAGTACACAATAGTGTACAATGTTATTACTTCAATATAGTACACAATAGTACACAATGTTATTACTTCAATATAGTACACAATAGTACACAATGTTATTACTTCAATATAGTACACAGTAGTGTACAATGTTATTACTTCAATATAGTACACAATAGTACACAATGTTATTACTTCAATATAGTACACAATAGTACACAATGTTATTACTTCAATATAGCACACAATAGTGTACAATGTTATTACTTCAATATAGTACACAATAGTACACAATGTTATTACTTCAATATAGCACACAATAGTGTACAATGTTATTACTTCAATATAGTACACAATAGTGTACAATGTTATTACTTCAATATAGTACACAATAGTACACAATGTTATTACTTCAATATAGTACACAATAGTACACAATGTTATTACTTCAATATAGTACACAGTAGTGTACAATGTTATTACTTCAATATAGTACACAATAGTACACAATGTTATTACTTCAATATAGTACACAATAGTACACAATGTTATTACTTCAATATAGTACACAGTAGTGTACAATGTTATTACTTCAATATAGTACACAATAGTACACAATGTTATTACTTCAATATAGTACACAATAGTGTACAATGCTATTACTTCAATATAGTACACAATAGTGTACAATGTTATTACTTCAATATAGTACACAATAGTACACAATGTTATTACTTCAATATAGTACACAATAGTACACAATGTTATTACTTCAATATAGTACACAGTAGTGTACAATGTTATTACTTCAATATAGTACACAATAGTACACAATGTTATTACTTCAATATAGTACACAATAGTACACAATGTTATTACTTCAATATAGTACACAGTAGTGTACAATGTTATTACTTCAATATAGTACACAATAGTACACAATGTTATTACTTCAATATAGTACACAATAGTACACAATGTTATTACTTCAATATAGCACACAATAGTGTACAATGTTATTACTTCAATATAGTACACAATAGTACACAATGTTATTACTTCAATATAGCACACAATAGTGTACAATGTTATTACTTCAATATAGTACACAATAGTACACAATGTTATTACTTCAATATAGCACACAATAGTGTACAATGTTATTACTTCAATATAGTACACAATAGTGTACAATGTTATTACTTCAATATAGTACACAATAGTACACAATGTTATTACTTCAATATAGTACACAATAGTACACAATGTTATTACTTCAATATAGTACACAATAGTACACAATGCTATTACTTCAATATAGTACACAATAGTACACAATGTTATTACTTCAATATAGTACACAATAGTGTACAATGTTATTACTTCAATATAGTACACAATAGTACACAATGCTATTACTTCAATATAGTACACAATAGTACACAATGTTATTACTTCAATATAGTACACAATAGTACGCAATGCTATTACTTCAATATAGTACACAATAGTACACAATGCTATTACTTCAATATAGTACACAATAGTACACAATGTTATTACTTCAATATAGTACACAATAGTACACAATGCTATTACTTCAATATAGTACACAATAGTACACAATGCTATTACTTCAATATAGTACACAATAGTACACAATGCTATTACTTCAATATAGTACACAATAGTACAATGTTATTACTTCAATATAGTACACAATAGTACACAATGTTATTACTTCAATATAGTACACAATAGTACACAATGTTATTACTTCAATATAGTACACAATAGTACACAATGTTATTACTTCAATATAGTACACAATAGTGTACACTGTTATTACAATGCTATTACTACAATATAGTACTCAATTCAATTGTGCGCAGTGTTGTTACTTCAATACAGTGCACAATACACAGACAGGACTTCTAGTTTCAACTGTTCCCATCAACTGAAACATTCCATGATTGTACACTATTGTGTACTGTATTGTACGATTCACTTTTCCCATCAACTGAAACATTCCATTTGATTGAACCTAAAAACATATTAACATTCGTTTTATTTCAATTAACACAAGAAAATTGATTTGACCTAACAGTTAATGACTACATCCGGGTACCATCAGGCATATAGCGGATACATCCGGGTACCATCAGACATAATGAGGATATATAATCTATGCTATTTTAATAAATATTGTGAATTATCTCATGAGTGTGGACCTGAAAATTTTATGTTTTCACAAGCGATTGTGCGAGTGAAAATAATACTTTCAGGTCCACACGAAGATAATTTGTGATAATTCACAGCCAAGCATATAATAAATTTGTTTATTGATTAATGAGGAAAGAAGGATTCGCCACACTGCAGTTTTATGAAAGTAATTGTGTTACTCAGCGAATTACATAAATAGTAACTGGAATATCTAGAAGTGGCGCACTAAAGAGTACCCGAATATCACTGCGAGTAAAGGAAATCACATATTTGTGTATTGAATAATTTTGAATAATTACATTGTTAATGTAGTTATACGTTTTGGGTCCAAATGCTCCATTCCCATTAGTCAGCTGGATGAAAACGTCATGACCAAATGTAATTCATTTTCTAATGAATACCTTTGGTCAAACGTTGACCCGCATTTACGTTCAAGTTAATAATTTGTGATATCTCAAACAATCTACAAGAAATGTCAATCTACAGTGCGAAATTATTTCAGTGATTTTATTATTGAACTTGTCGTTTCATAGGTGATTATAGTTTACTGATATGTTAAATAAATGGTTTTGAACATTGCAAGTTTCGTTGCGAAAGACGGCAATTTGACAAATTTGGTTCAATGCTGAAAACCTGCGTTCAACTCAGAGTTGTGCGCTTTGTCTTTTGTGTGAGGGTGGTTTTTCGCCTCGTTCGTTCATACATGTTTATTTTCGTCTTTCTGCTTTGTTGTTTGGTAAAAAGTAGTTTAAACAGTTACGGAATGTAATTATAAGAATTGAATGCAATTTTTATAATCTTTATTGGAGTATGAACGTGTGGGAATGGGTACAAATTGTATGAATACTGTCTGTTTAAACAGTATATTATTTTCTTTATAGAGATTAAGATTAAATATTAACAGAACTAAGCATAAATTGAGGGGGTTTCAGCCGTAAGTTTAGAGCTTATACGAGGTTGTCTCAAATCATTATTAAGCAAAGGAGATATGAACAGTTGGCATGAACCAGTTTCTATACAGAACCAAAACTGGTTCGATATCCCAACTGTTCATATCTCTTTTGTTTCAAAATGTTTGGCGACTGCGTTGAATAAGCTCCAAGTTTACTGCTGAATCTACTTCAGTTCATGTAATATTTTGTTAAAACTGAATGCTAATCTTGGTAAATTTATTTGATTTGAAATAAATAAATACTGTTTAAACAGAACTGGTTCCATTTCAGGGACAAGATTAGAACCAGTTTTGGTTCTAAAGAGAACCTATATTTTTTGTAGTGTACAGTATCTTGATGGTTGATTACTACTAAATCCAGTGGCGGCGCCAGAAATTTTTTCGTGGGGGGGGGGGGGGGAAGTAGGGGGGCAGACTCCCCATGAAGGGGGGCAAATACGTAAAGGATCATATCATTACTTTATTATGAGGTAGTCGAAACTTGGACACAAAGTCCGTAATATAATTTTTTGGTTTGGTACGTCCTGTGGACGTGCCAAACCAAAAAATGATATTACGGACTTTGGGTCCAAGTTTCGACTAAATGTAATGGTAATTAGCGCTCCTCCTTTCAAAAAATCCTGGATCCGCGTCTGGAGAGAGAGAAGGCAGAGATAGAGAGAGGGATAGAGAGAGGGAGGGAGGGAGAGAGGGACGGAGAGAGAGGGGAGAGAGAGAGAGATGGAGGGGGTAGAGAGAGAGAGAGAGAAGGGAGAGAGAGAGATGGAGGGGGATAGAGAGAGAGAGAAGAGATAGAGAGGGGGAGGGGCAGAGAGAGGGAGGGAGGGAGGAAGGGAGAGAGAGTGTGTGTGTTTGTGTGTGTGTTTGGATGGATGTGTATGTGGTGGGTGGGGGGGCAAGTGGGGGGGGGGCAGAGCTCACGTTTGGGGGGCAAATGCCCCCCCGCGCCCCCCTGTAGCGCCGCCACTGACTAAATCGCCACTTAGTAATTATTGACAATTTTCGAGGACAAAATTGCAAGAAACACTTGAAAACTTTTATTACCTGAACCACCGGATTGCACGTGTTTTTGTGTTAGCATGAACAATTATAAATACTTTTCGAGTGGAGAATATATGGCGCTGCGATAAAGTAATAATTAACTTTCCTCATTCTGTACATGCAGTCTGAATCTGAATCTGAATAGAGTTACTGTGTAAACCGCGATGACGCGTATAAAAACACAGGGGAGATGTGGTGTTTCAAACATGCGCAGTGGTGGTGCCACAAATGCTATCAATAGTGGCTTGATTTTTGGCGTTCCATTCCACAATTGTACGTGGAAAAAACGAGTGTTTGAATTCCTCTGTATTCGTTCTATAGACCGCCAATTTATTGTCATTTCTACTTCGTGTACGGGTCGTCCCCATTTGGATGTATTTTTCTTTGGGGATTGCATCGCACCCGGATATGATGTTATCGAGTGTCTGGATGCGTTTGTTTGCCCTTCGCTCCTGTAGAGATGGCCAATTCAAAATACGGAGCATTTTACTAACGCTGCTGTCTCTGCGATAGTCATTGCAAACAAAACGTGCCGCCCGTCGCTGTGTCATTTCAAGTTTGTCAATGTTCTTCATGGTATACGGATCCCAGACTGCGCAACCGTATTCAAGTTTTGAACGAACCAAGTTTTTTCGAAACAAGAAGTCCCGTCTATGCAGTACATGTATAATTTTAATATCTATTCACATCATTATATATGCATGCATTCCAGTAGAGGCAAAGGTTAGGAATGATGTTAATGATCTATGTTTACTCGTACAGAATTGTAGGGCACTTTGTTATTCTATAGGAATTGTGTTACCCTAATGTGGCAGTTTTAAGTTTGGGAGTGACGAAAAAGTGCCCTTACGCATGGCGCTATCACTTCACAGTAATGCACAACACATAGACGGGACTTCTTGTTTCGACTGTAGTTGCGTTGAAATCTATATGTTCGCACATTGAATTAAATACATAGTAGCTGGAATATCTATAAGTGGCGCTTGAAAGAATATCTAAATATTAATGCGAGTAAAGTAACTCACACTGCAGCATTGTTAGTCTGCGTGCAAACTCCACAAAAAGTGGGTAAACAATTTAACCCATAACAGCGTCGATTTCCCAACTTCATAAGACTGGTAACCAGACCTCTTGAAACATTTGGTGGCTTATGCTAATTATCCGTAACGCCACTTACATGACACTACAGGAGGTATCGAAGGCGTGATGTGTTCACCAGTCCCACCCCACCCCCTGTTCCAAACACAGGTTTGAACACTTTGTGTTGCTTTTGTCGTCAAAACCTGAGGATCAGAAAGTTGGTTAGTTAGTTAGTTATTGATGTTTAAGGTCACATATTTATGCACAATGGCTAACCATGACCGTGACAGTTTTACGGGTGGAGGAAGCCGGAGTACCCGAAGAGAACCACCGAGCAACGACGAGCAGCTGCCAGCTCCCCAACATCGTAACTCCGCACTGCAGCACAGGCAGGGTTAGATTGGTTGAAGGCATGCGTACCATCGACGCGCAGTACGCCTTAGTACTCGGCGTCATCGTGCCCCCACGTGGGCAATGGAGATGTGTCTTGCCCAAGGACACAACGCGGTTGCCGCAGGTGGGATTCGAACCGAGGACCTCTCGACTTGCAGCCTGCACCTCCACCTACTGGGCCACCGCGCTCCCTTAGAAAGTTGGTAGATATCTCTGGATACATTTTCAACTTTTTTTCTACCGGGCAGCTCCATGATAGGTCCGGTGCGTCTTGAACATCGGGGCCATCTTACTTTAACCCTTTACCTAACGTAACGGGAAAAACCGGTCAATGCGATTCTCAAAAATTGCCAATTAATTTTCATTATTTTTTTCATTTTGTGTCTCAAAAACATAGGTTATGACCCCTCGTTGGAACGAGCCCGTCGAGCTCGTTCCGACGTGGGGTCATAGCCTATGTTTTTGAGACAAAAAATGAAAAAAATTAGTTATTCAAGAATCATTTTTGCAAGTGTCGTCTGCTTTTCATGTAAGGTAAAGGGTTAATGGAGATTTCGTCGCCTGTGTTCGTGCGTCAACGACGACAAAATGCATGTTTTATACTTTAACGAATAATACATTTCAAATATTGCCCGTCTTGGAGGCGACTGTACCAGAATTGAGGTTGTCGAAAAGTGGATAGTCTACGCTCTGGAAGCGAGTGAACTATTATTTCTACAGGCTAACTATTTTGGCATAGTCAACGACACACCGTCCAATAGTTATCGAATTACATCAAAACCGAAAAAAAACAAAATGAACAAACAAAAAAAAAACAAAAAACAAGAAAAATCTTGCTATCATCAGTCAGGATTACAATCCCAAGTACATTGTCAATGTCTAGGTTTCCTGTCCAAGCCAATTATGCTCTTTGACACTTATGCTGCTGAAGGCGACTATTGCCACCTATTTTGCAATGATTATTTGTACGTTCTGGTTTGCGCAGATCACCGCTATTATCTGATTATTTGTTGGAAAGGCTCAGCGAGCCACTTCCAACAATTAATCAGATGATAGAGTTTTAAGTATGTCATAAATTTCATTAAACGACCTCGCATACAGGCATAAATAGATCGTCCCCTGAGTTCCAATGTGTTCTATGTGCCAGTAGACACATAGAACACATTGGAACTCAGTGGACGAGGTGTCCTCCATATATGGCTAAAAGGGGCGTAGAAATAACGAAAAAAACCAAAACGCGTTGTGTTCCTTCTGCCGATCATCCTAGACTATAAAATGTATAGTGCTGGGGAATAGAACCCCCAATAAATCAAGCTATCGCAAATCCGATAATACATGTACCTCACAACTATTCAATGGAAGGCAAAGTCACGTGAGATATGTTATAATACATCACATATATTCAGGGGAAGGCAAAGTCACGTGAGATATGTTATAATGCCCACAACTATTCAAGGGAAGGCAAAGTCACGTGAGATATGTTATCAACCCTACAGCTGTTATTTTTTCTACTCTTTTATTTTTAATGTTTAATATGTAGCCTTTCGATTCTTAGTAAACTGAGTTCAACGAGCTGCATTGTCGGAGAGATGATAACAAATTAGTGGAAAATACATTTGTGCAAACAATTGTGACTGATGATGAAACGTTTTCCCTGGATGCTATACAGCGAGACATATTCGCGTGTAAGGAATCAAATCTGTTCATCGGCTACCTAAGGGCAAATTCAATATTAACAGAGAACAAAGGTAACTTGTTCGTTTTTCCTGAACTGCCTACATAACTTTGTATCACTACAATATCGCCATCGTTTCTGATGTGGCTTTGACGTTAGGCTCCAAATAAACAAATACACAAAATTGCGCCTTAATAACGAAATGTTTTACTTTTATTTATTTATAGCCAAACTCACAGCAACCGATGATCGTGTTGATCTTAATAACCAGAAAGAGAGAGAAAGAAGACAAGCATGGAGACTTGAGACAATATGACAATTGTGCCCTACCTATCCCTATTGTTCTCAACACCTCTGAACAACTGCAGCCTCTTTATGGAACAAAAAGTTTAGCAACTAAATAAATCCTTAAAGAAATAGATAAATTGTTCGTTGATTTTTCAGTTCAACACTTCACCTAAAAAATCGGTGGTATAACGTGTAATGTATCTCTGATGAACAGTTTTTATCATTATCACTAGTAGTCTTCTGATCCATTATGTTGTGTCGGTTTTTGTAGTTGTAGTTGTGGTACCTGGTGTAGTAATGGTTGGCGTATTACTTGTAGTATTTCATGTTGTAGTTCTATGTCAAACACGACAATTACTACATCAAAATCTACCATGCCAACAACTATTCTATCAACCACATCTACACACAGCAACTACTTCTACCAAAACAACATCTAATACACCAACCTTTACTACACCAACCACCAAAACTACTACATCAACAACTACCACGCCAACAACTATTCTATCAACCACATCTACACACAGCAACTACTTCTACCAAAACAATATTACTACAGCAACCAACAAGTACCCCAAAAACAACTACTCCACCAACACCTACACACAACAACTACTTCTACCAAACATCATCTACTACACCAACCTTTATTCCACCAATCCCAAATCACACCTACGACATCAACAACTACACCAACAATTTATACAACTACATCTCCAGCATCTACTACATTGAAGTCAAGATATCACCAAACACCAAACTACCACACTAACAATTACAACCACAGCATCAACTGCCGCAACTACTCAACCAACAACTACCCCACCAACAACAACCCCACCAACAACGAACCCACCAACAACTACCCCACCAACAACTTCCCCACCAACAACTTCCCCATCAACAACTACTCAACCAACATCTGCTACACCAACCTTTATTCCACCCACAATCACACCTAATACATCAACAACTACACCAACAATTTATACAACTACATCTCCAACATCTGCTACACTGAAGTCAAGATATCACCAAAGACCAAACTACCACATTAACAACTACAACCTCAGCATCGACTGCCGCAATTACTCCAGCAACAACTACCCCACCAACACCTACTCCATCAACAACTACCCCACAAACAACTACTACATCAACAATTATTCCATCAACAACTCCCCACCAACATCTACTACACCAACAACTACCCCACCAACAACTACCCCACCAACAACTACTACACCAACAACTACCCCACCAACAACTACTCCACAAACAACTACCCCACCAACAACTACACCACCGACACCTACAACACCAACAACTACACCACCAACAACTACAACACCAACAACTACCCACACCAACACCTACAACACCAACAATTACACCACCAACAACTACAACACCAACAACTACCCACACCAACAACTACACTACCAACAACTACACCACCGACAACTGCACCACCAACAACTACACCACCAACAACTACACCACCGACAACTACACCACCAACACCTATAACACCTACCCCACCAACACATACAACACATACACCTAAAACACCAACACCTACACCACCATCACCTAAAACACCAACAACTACCCACACCAACAACTACACCATCGAAAACTACACCACCAACACCTACAACACCAACAACTACCCACACCAACACCTACAACACCAGCAACTACACCACCAACAACTACAACACCAACAACTACCCACACCAACAACTACACCACCAACAACTACACCACCGATAACTACACCACCAACAACTACACCAGCAACAACTACACCACCGACAACTACACCACCAACACCTACAACAACTACACCACCAAGAACTACCCACACCAACAACTACACCACCAACACCTACACCACCATCACCTAAAACACCAACAGCTACCCACACCAACAACTACACCACCAACAACTACACCACCGACAACTACACCACCAAGACCTACAACACCAACACCTACAACACCGACACCTACAACACCAACAACTACACCACCGACACCTACAACACCAACAACTACACCACCAACAACTACCCACACCAACAACTACACCACCAACACCTACAACACCAACAACTACACCACCAACAACTACCCACACCAACAACTACACCACCAACACCACCAACACCACAAACTACACCACCAGCAACTACACCATCGACACCTACACCACCGACACCTACAACACCACAAACTACACCACCGACACCTACAACACCAATAACTACACCACCGACACCTACACCACCGACACCTACAACACCAACAACTACACCACCAACAACTACAACACCAACAACTACACCACCAACAACAACTACAACACCAATACCTACAACACCAACACCTACAACACCAACAACTACACCACCAACAACTACAACACCAACAACTTCAACACCAACACCTACAACACCTACACCTAAAACACCAACACCTACAACACCAACAACTACACCACCAACAACTACAACACCAACACCTACAACACCAACAACTACACCACCGACAACTACCCACACCAACAACTACACCACCAACAACTACACCACCAACACCTACAACACCAACAACTACACCACCACCAACTACAACACCAAAACCTACAACACCAACAAACACCTACAACACCAACAACTACACCACCGACACCTACAACACCAACACCTACACCACCGACAGCTACACCACCGACAACTACACCACCAACACCTACACCACCAACAACTACACCACCAGCACCTACAACACCAACAACTACACCACCAAAAACTACAACACCAACAACTACACCAACAACAACTACAACACCAACAACTACACCAACAACAACTAACACACCAACAACTACCCACACCAACAACTACACCACCAACAACTACACCACCAACACCTACAACACCAACAACCACAACACCAACACCTACAACACCTACAACTGCACCAACAACAACTACAACACCAACACCTACAACACCAACAACTACACCAACAACAACTACAACACCAACAACTACCCACACCAACAACTACACCACCAACAACTACATCACCAACAACTACAACACCAACACCTACAACACCAACAACTACACCGCCAACACCTACAGCACCAACACCTACAACACCTACAACTACACCACCGATAACTACACCACCAACACCTACAACACCTACAACTACACCAACAACAACTACAACACCAACACCTACAACACCAACAACTACATCACCAACACCTACAACACCAACAACTACACCACCAACACCTACAACACCAACAACTACACCACCATCACCTACAACACCAACAACTACACCACCAACACCTACAACACCAACAACTACACCACCAACACCTACAACACCAACAACTACATCACCAACACCTACACCACCAGCAACTACAACACCATCACCTACAACACCAACAACTACACCACCAACAACTACAACACCAACAACTACACCACCAACAACTAAAACACCAACAACTACACCACCAACAACTACCCACACCAACACCTACATCACCGACAACTACCCACACCAACACCTACAACACCAACAACTACACCACCAACGGCTACACCACCGACAACTACACCACCAACAATTACACCACTGACAACTACACCACCAACAACTACACCACCGACAACTACACCACCAACACCTACACCACCAACACCTACAACACCAACACCTACAACACCAACAACTACACCACCAACAACTACAACACCAACAACTACAATGCCAACACCTACAGCACTGACAACTACACCACCAACAACCACAACACCAACAACTACACCACCATCACCTACAACACCAACAACTACACCACCAACAACTTCAACACCAACACCTACACCACCATCACCTAAAACACCAACAACTACCCACACCAACAACTACACCACCAACACCTGCACCACCAACACCTACACCACCAACACCAACTCCTACAACACCAACAGCACCAACACCTACAACACGATCAACTGCACCACCAATGCCTACAACACCAACAACTACACCACCATCACCTACACCACCATCACCTAAAACACCAACAAATACCCACACCAACAACTACACCACCAACACCTACAACACTAACACCTTCACCACCAACACCTACAACACCAAAATCTAGCCCACCAACACCTACAACACCAACATCTACACCACCAACACCTACAACACCGAAACCTTCACCACCAACATCTACAACACCTACAAACACGCCATCAACACCTACAACACGAACAACTACCCCACCAACACCTACAGCACCAACGCCTACCCCACCAACACCTACAAAACCAACACTTACAACACCAACAACTACACCACCAACACCTACAACACCAACAACTAAATCACCAACATCAACAACTACCCACACCAACACGTACAACACCAATACCTGCAACACCAACTCCTACAACACCAACAACTACCGACAATAACACTTACACCACCAACACCTATGCACACCAACACTTACAACACCAATACCTACAACACCAACACGTACAATACCAACAACTACACCATCAACACCTACAACACCAACAATTACGCCATCAACACCTACAACACCAACAACTACCCCACCAACACCTACAGCATCAACAACTACCCCACCAACACCTACAGCGTCAACAACTACACCACCAACACCTACAAAACCAACAACTACACACAACAACACCAACACCTACAACACCAACAATTACACCATCAACACCTACAACACCTACAACTACGCCACCAACACCTACGACACCAATAACTACCCACACCAACACCTACAACACCAACAACTACACCACCAACACCCACAGCATCAACAACTACACCACCAACACCAACAGCTACCCACACCAACACCTACAACACCAACACCTACTACACCACCAACAACTACACCACCAACACCTACACCACCAACAACTACCCCACCAACACCTACAACACCAACAACTATGCCACCAACACCTACAACACCAACAACTACAACACCAACACCTACAACACCAACAACTACAACACCAACATCTACAACACCAACAACTACACCACCAACACCTACAACACCAACAACTACACCACCAACACCTACACCACCAACAACTACCCCACCAACACCTACAACTATGCCACCAACACCTACAACACCAACAACTACAACACCAACACCTACAACACCAACAACTACAACACCAACATCTACAACACCAACAACTACACCACCAACACCTACAACACCTACACCTAAAACACCAACAACTACAACACCAACAACTGCACCACCAACACCTACAACACCAAGAACTACACCACCAACACCTACAGCACCAACAACTACCCCACCAAATCTGATCAAATAAAAGATGCTGTAGGGTGGCACAAATGAAGACGAGTTGATTGACATGTTGCCTGTCCACATAAGGTCTTTTTTATGGGGCAACCAAGGCCTTAAAAGCGACAACCTCCCAGAAAACCTTCTAGATGGGCAAATCTGATCAAATAAAATGTGCTGTAGGGTGGCACAAATAAAGACGAGTTGATTGACATGTTGCCCGTCCTCATAAGGCCTTTCTTTAGGGGCAACCAAGGACTTAAAAGTGACAACCTCCCAGAAAACCTAGATGGGCAAATCTTATCAAATAAAAGGTGCTGCGGGGTGTTACAAAGGAAGACGAGTTGATTGACATGTTGGCCGTCCACATAAGGCCTTTCTTTATGGGGCAACCAAGGCCCTAAAAGTGACAATATCCCAGAAAACCTTCTAGATGGGCAAATCTGATAAAATAAAAGGTGCTTTAGGGTGGCACAAATAAAGACGAGTTGATAGACATGTTGCCGTCTGCATAAGGCCTTTCTTTATTGGGCAGCCAAGGCCTTAAAAGTAACAACCTCCCAGAAAACCCTCTAGATGGGCAAATCTGATAAAATAAAAGGTGCTGTAGGGTGGCACAAATGAAGACGAGTTGATATACATGTTGCCCGTCCGCATAAGGCCTTTCTTTATCGGGCAACCAAGGCCCTAAATGTGACAACCTCCCAGAAAACCTTCTAGACGGGCAAAGCTGATCAAATAAAAGGTGCTGTAGGGTGGCACAAATGAAGGCGAGTTGATTGACATGTTGCCCGTCTGCAGAAGATCTTTCTTTATGGGGCAACCAAGGCCCTAAAAGTGACAACCTCCCAGAAAACATTCTAGATGGGCAAATCTGATCGAATGAAAGGTGCTGTAGGGTGGCACAAATGAAGACGAGTTGATTGACATGTTGCCCGTCCTCATAAGGCCTTTCTATATGGGCAACCAAGGCTTAAAAGTGACAACCGCCCAGAAAACCTTCTAGATGGGCAAATCTGATTAAAAAAATGTTTTGTAGGGTGGCGCAAATGAAGACAAGTTGATTGACATGTTGCCCGTCCACATAAGGCCTTTCTTTAAGGGGCAACCAAGGACCTAAAGGTGACAACCTCCAAGAAAACCTTCTAGATGGGCAAATCTGATCAAATAAAAGGTGCTGTAGGGTGGCACAAATGAAGTCGAGTTGATTGACATGTTGCCCGTCCGCATTAGGCCTTTCTTTAATGGGCAACCAAGGCCTTAAAAGTGACAACCTCCCTGGAAACCTTTTAGATGGGCAAATCTGATCAAATAAAAGGTGCTGTTGGGTGGCACAAATGAAGACGAGTTGATTGACATGTTGCCCGTCCGAATGCGGTCTTTCTTTATGGGACGACCAAGGCCCTAAAAGTGATATCCCGGAAAACCTTCTAGATGGGCAAATCTGATCAAATAAAAGGTGTTGTAGGGTGGCACAAATGAAGACGAGTTGATTTACATGTTGCCCGTCCGCATAAGCGTTTCTTTATGGGGCAACCAAGGCCCTAAATGTGACAACCTCCCAGTAAACCTTCTAGATGGGCAAATCTGATCGAATAAAAAGTGCTGTAGGGTGGCACAAATAAAGACGAGTTGATTGACACGTTGTCCGTTCGCATAAGGCTTTTCTTTATGGGGCAACCAAGGCCCTAAAAGTGACAACCTCCCAGAAAACCTTCTAGATGGGCAAACGTTATCAAATAAAAGGAACTGTATGGTGGCACAAATAGAGAAGAGTTGATTGACATGTTGTCCGTCCACATAAGGCCTTTCTTTATGGGGCAACCAAGGCCCTAAAAGTCACAACCTCCAAATAGACCTTCTAGATGGGGAAATCTGATCAAATAAAAGGTGCTGTAGGGTGGCACAAATGAAGACAAGTTGTTTGACATGTTGGCCATCCGCATAAGGCCTTTCTTTATGGGGCAACCAAACCTTAACAGTGACAACCTCCCAGAAAACCTTCTAGATGGGCAAATCTGATCAAATAAAAGGTGCTGTAGGGTGGCACAAATGAAGACGAGTTGATTGACATATTGCCCGTATTGACATAGCGGATAACTTGCTTTAACCCAGCAGATTGACTCCCCGAGTTTAACATGAGATTAACGCAAGTTAATCCGCTTTGTCAACTCGTATTTATCCGTGCAGTAAACGAGAGTTTATCCGCGAGTTCATCAGCAAGGATAACACGACTTTAATCCGAGTTTATTCACGTCATTAACGCGTGTTTAACGCATGTTTAACGCCTGTTTAACGCGTGCTGCGTCTGACGCGAGGTAATACTCGTGGTTAACTGGAGTTTATCCGCGAGATTAATACAAGTTTAACAGGAGTCTGTTCGCGAGGTTAACGCGAGTCTATCCGCAAAGCTAACGCCAGTTTGACGCCAGTTTAATCGAGTTAAACGCGAGTTTATCTGCGATGTTAACGCGAATTTAATGCGTGGTCGTCCGTGGTCGTGGCGTAAGGTTATCCGTGAGGTTAACGCGAGTTTACCCGCGAGGTAGACATGAGTTTTACGCGATGTTAAAGTTTATCGGCGATGTTAACGCGAGGTTATCAAGAGTTTATCTGCGAAGATAACGCGAGTTTGGCGCGAGTTGATACGCGAGGTTATCACGAGTTTATCCGCGAGGTTACCTCGTGTTTTACACGCGTTGGTCGGCGATGTTAACGCCAGGTTATGCACGAGATTATTACGAGTTCACCCACGTTGTTAGCGCGAGTAAAACGCGAGGTTAGCTCGAGTTTAACGCGAATTCGTCCTCGAGGTTATCGCGAGTTTATGCGCGTTGTTAGCGAGAGTTAACCCGCGATGTTAACTCGAGATTAACGCGGTTTTTTTCTGTGACGTTAGCGCGAGATTATGCGCAAGTATATTATTTGGCGCGAGTTTATCCGAGAGGTTAATTCGAGTTTAACGCGCGTTTATCGGCGATGTTAACACGCGGTTAATACAAGTCCATCCACGTGGTTAACGCGACATTGGCGCGTGTTTATCGGAGATGTTAACATCAGTTTATATGCGAGGTTATCACGAATTTATCCGCTTTATTAGCGCGAATTAAACGCGATGTTACGCGAGTATGAGGCGAGTTTATCCGCGAGTTCATCGCGAGTTTGGCGCGAGTATATCCCCGACGTTTACGCGAGTTTAACGCGAGTTAATCCGCGAGGTTAACGCGAATGTATCCGCGAGGTGAACTCAAGTTTAACGTGCGTTTATACGCGAGGTTAACGGGCGGGTGTTCGGGCGGGTGTGACGGGTGTTCATCCGCGAGTTAACGTGAGTTTATCTCTGAGGTTAACGCGAGTTTTAGGCGAGTTTAACGCGAGTTAATCCCCGAGATTGACGTGTGTTTATCGGCACAATCAGATCGAGTTTATGCCCGACGTTAACCCGAGCTTTTCCGCCAGTTTAACACGGGTTTTTCGGCGATATTAATGCGAGTTTGTGCGCAAGGTTATCACGAGTTTATCCGCGTTATTCGCGAGAGTGTAACTAGAATTTATCCACGAGGTTAACGCGGGTTTGGTGCGAGTTTATCCGCGAGATTAACACGAGTTTATCGGTGAGTTTAACTCGAGTTTGACGCGAGTTTATCCGCGATTATAACGCGAGTTTATGCGCGAGGTTAAATCGAGTACATCGAGTTTATCCGCGATGTTAACACGAGTTTATGCGCCAGGTTATCGCAAGTTTATCCGCGAGTTTATCCACGACGTTAACGCGAATTTAACGCGTGTTTGTCTGCGAGTTTAACACGAGTTTATCCCCGAGGTTAACGCGAGATTAACGAGTATCCGTGAGATTAGCGCGAGGTTATGCGCGACGCTAACCCGAGTTTATCCGCGAACTTAACGCGAGTCTGCCCACCGGGTGCGTGTTTAACGCGAAGTTGACTCGAGTTTAACACGCGTTTATCCGCGAGGTTCACTCGAGTTTATCCACGTTGTTAGTGCGAGTTTAACGCGAGGGTAACGCGAGTTTATCCGTGAGGTTAGCACGTGTTTAACGTAAGCTTATCCGCAAGTTTAACGCGAGTTTAACACGAGTTTATCCACGAGGGTAACGCAAATTTAACGCGAGGTTATGCGCGAGGTTAACGAGAGTTTGTCCGCGAGTTTGACGCGAGATAAACGTGAGTTTATCGGTGATGTTGACGCGAGATTATGCGCGAGGTTATCGCGAGTTTATCCAGGTTGTTAGCGCGAGCTGAACGCGAGCTTAGCGCAAATTTATCCCCGAGCTTATTGCGAGTTTATCCGCGAGTTAATCTGCGAGGGTAATGCGAATTTAACGCGTGTTTGCCCGCGATTTTAACACCAGTGTATCCCCGAGGTTAAAGCGAGATTAATCTGAGGTTCACTCGTGTTTATCCGCGCGGTTAACCGGCGTTTGGCGTGAGAATATCCGCGAGTTTATCGGCGTGTTTTTCGGCGAGTTACTCCGTGAGAATAACGTGAGTTTGGCGCGTGGTTGTCCGCGAGTTTAACGCAAGTATATCCAGAGGTTAACGTGAGATTAACGCGATTTAATCCGCGAGGTTAACGCGAGATTAACTCGAGTTAATACAGGAGATTAATATTAATTAATCCGCGAGGTTAACGCGAATTTAACGAGTGTTTGTCCGCGAGTTGAACGCAAGTTTATCCCTGAGGTTTAAGCGAGAATAACGTGAGTTTATCGGCGAGATTAACGCGAGTTTAACGCAAGTTTAACGCGAGGAAATTCGCGATGTTAACGTGTGTTTAGCCGCGAGTTTAACGCGATTTTATTCCTGAGGCTACGGCGAGTTTAACACGAGTGTAACGCGAGTTTAACCTACCGGTTAACGCGTGATTATACGTAACGTTAACTCGAGGTTAACGCGTGATTATACGCGAATTTAACGCGTGATTGTCCGCGAGTTTAACGCGAGTATATCCCCAATGTTAACACGAGATTAACGTGAGTGAATTCGCGATGTTAACGCGTGTTTATCCGTGCGGTTATCGCGAGTTGATTCGCGAATTTAACGCGAGGTAATCCGCGAGCTTAAAGCGACTTTATCCCTGATGTTAATGCGAGTTTATCCGCGAGTTAATCAGCAAGATTAACGCGACTTTAACCCCAGTTTATTTGGGAGGTTAACTCGAGTTTATTGTGAGTTCATCCGTCCGCGAGTTCAACGCAACTCGTGGTTAACGCGAGTTTATTCGCGTAAATAACGCAACGGGAGTCTGTTCGCGATGTTAATGCGAGTCTACCCGTAAGGGTAATGCCAGTTTAACGGGAGTTTATCCGCTGCGTTTAGTCGAGTTGAACGCGAGTTTATCCGCGACGATAACGCGAGATGATGCGTGAAGTTAACCCGAGTTTAACGCGTGTTTTTCCGCGAGGTTAAAACGCGTTTGGTGCGAGTTTATCCGGGAAGTTAACACGCGTTTATCCATTTATTTAACTTGAGGTTTTCTCGAGTTTATCGGCGATGTTAAGGCAAGTTTATATGCGAGGTTATCGCGAGTTTATCCGCGTTGTTAGCGCGAGTACAACGCGAGGTTAACTCGAGTTTAACGTAAATTTGTCCGCGAGGTTATCGCGAGTTTAGCTGCGTTAACATGTTAGCGAGTTTATCCATGAGGTTAGCGCGAGTTTAACCCGTGTTTATCCAGGATATTCATGCGAATTTATGCACAAGTAATCGCAAATTTATCCGCGATATTATCACGAGTTTGACGTGAGGTTAACATGAGTTTATACGCGAGGTTAACTCTAGTCCAACGCGAGTTTATATGTCTGTCCCCAAATTTAACACGAGTTGATTCCCGTGGTTAACGCGAAATAAACGCGAGTTAATTCGCGAGGTTAACGCGTGTTTATCCGCGGGACTAGCGCGAGTTTATGCGCGACGCTAACGCGAGCTTAACGTAACTTTATCCGCGAGACTAACGCGAGTCTAACCGCTAGGTTAACGCGAGGTTAACTCGAGTTTAAGACGAGTTCATCCGTGAGATAAACTCGAGTTTAACAGGACTTTATCTGCATTGTTAGCGCGAGTTTAACGCGAGTTTATCCGCAAGGTTAACGCAAGATTAACACGAGTTTATCCGCGAGGTTAACTTGAGTTTAACGCGAGTTTATCGGCGATGTTAATACGAATTTATGCACGAGGTTATCGTGAGGTTACATGCGTTGTTATCGCGAGTTTATCCGCGAGTTAATCCTCGAGGTTAACGCGAATATAACGTGTGTTTGTTCGTGAGTTTTACACGAGTGTATCGTCGCCGCGGTTAACGCGAGATTAAATAGAGTTAATTCGCGTGGTTAACGATGTGAGAACGAGTTTATGCGCGACACTAACGCGAGCTTAACGTGAGTTTATCCGCGAGATTAACGGGAGTCTAACCGCTAGGTTAAACTAAATGTAAATCAAGGTTAACTTGAGTTCAGCGGGAATTAATCTGAGAGGTTAACGCATGTTTATCTGCGAGGTTAACGCGAGGTTAACCCGAGGTTAACTTGAGTGTAACGCAACTTTAAAGTTAATCCGCGATGCTAACGTGTGTTTACCCGCGAGATTAACGCGAATTTATCCCCGATGTTAAGGCGAGTTTAACGCAAGTGTAAAGCTACTTAATCCGCGAGGTTAACATGCGTTTACCCCCGGGGTTTATGCAAGATTAATGCGAGTTAAATCGCGTGGTTAGCTCGGGTTCATCCGAGGAATTACAGCGAGATTAATCTCGAGATGAACGCGAATTTATCCGCTAGGTTTACGCGAGTTTAAAGTGAGATTAACTCGAGGTTAACGCGAGTTCATCCGGGAGGTGAATTCGAGTTTAACAGGAGTTTATTCGCGTTCTTAGTGCGAGGTTGACGCGAGGTTAATGCGAGAGTATCCGTGATGTTAGCACGTGTTTAACGCGAGTTTATCCACAAGGTCGCGAGCGTTAATCTCGCGTCAAACTTGTGGATCAACCTGCGAAAAATGCGCGTTAAACTCGCGTTAACCTCGCGTATGAACTCGCGTTTACTTTGCGGATAAATTCGCGGTTAAACTCACGTTAACCTCACGGAAAAACTCCTGTCAAACTCGCGTTAACCTTGCGTTAAACTCGCGCACAACTCCCGTTAAACTCGTGGATAACCTCGTATCAAACTCCCGCTAACCGTGCGGATTAACATCCGTTATCCTCGGGGGTCAACTAGCGTTAATCTCGAGTCAACCTCGCGGATAAACTCCTGTCAAACTCGCGTTAAGATTGCGTTCACCTCGCGTTAACCTCACGGAAAACTGGCGATAAAATCGCGTTAACCTGGCGAATTAACTCTCGCTAACAACGCGGATAAAGTCGCGATAACCTCGCGGATAAATTTGCGTTAATATCGCCGATAAACTAGATTTAAACTCGAGTTAACCTATAACAACTTTTATTTGAACAGATTTGTCCAACATGTCAATCAACTCGTCTTCATTTGTGCCACCCTACATCACATTTTATTTGATCAGGTTTGCCCATCTAGAAGGTTTTCTGCGAGGTTGTCACTTTTAGGGCCTTGCTTGCCCTATAAAGAAAGGCCTTATGCGGACGGGCAACATGACAATCAACTCGACATCATTTGTGCCACGCTACAGCACCATTTATTTGATAAGATTTGTCCATCAGGAAGGTTTTCTGAGAGGTGGTCACCTTTAAGGCCTTGGTTGCATCATAAAGAAAGGCTTTATGCGGACGGGCAACATGTCAATCAACTCGTCTTCATTTGTGCCACCCTACAGCACCTTTTATTTGATCAGATTTGCCCATCTAGAAGGTTTTCTGGGAGGTTGTCACTTTTAGGGCCTTGGTTGCCCCATAAAGAAAGGACTTATGCAGACGGGCAAAATGTCAATCAACTAGTCTTAATTTGTGCCACCCTACAGCACCTTTTATTTGATCAGATTTTCCCATCTAGGATTTCTGGGAGGTTGTCACTTTTAAGGCATTGGTTGCCCCACAAATAAAGACCTTATGTGGTCGGGGAACATGTCAATCAACTCGTCATTATTTGCACCACCCTACAGCACCTTTTATTTGATCAGATTAGCCCATCTAGAAGGTTTTCTGGGAGGTAGTCACTTTTATGGCCTTGGCTGCCCCATAAAGAAAGGCCTTATGCGGACGGGCAGCATGTCAATCAACTCGTCTTCATTTGTGCCACCCTACAGCACCTTTTATTTGATCAGATTTGCCAATCTAAAATGTTTTCTGGGAGATTGTCACTTTTAAGGCCCTGGTTGCCCCATAAAGAAAGGCCTAATGCGGATGGCCAACATGTCAATCAACTTATCTTCATTTGTGTCACCCTACAGCACCTTTTATTTGATCAGATTTGCCCATTTGGAAGGTTTTCTGGGAGTTTGTCACTTTTAAGGCCTTGGTTGCCCCATAAAGAAAGGCCTTATGCGGACGGGCAACATGACAATCAACTCGTCTTCATTTGTGCCACCCTACAGCACCATTTATTTGATTAGATTTGCTCATCTGGAAGGTTTTCTGGGAGGTTGTCACTTTTAAGGCCTTGGTTGCCCCATAATGAAAAGCCTTATGCAGACGGGCAAAATGTCAATCAATTCGTGTCCATTTGTGCCACCCTACATCACCTTTTATTTTATCAGATTTGCCCATCTAGGATTTCTGGGAAGTTGTCACTTTTAAGGCCTTGGTTCCCCCCATAAAAAAGACCTTATGCGGACGGGCAACATGTCAATCAACTCATCATTCGCGCCACCCTACAGCACTTTTTATTTGATCAGATTAGCCCATCTAAACGGTTGTCTGGGAGGTTGTCACTTTTAGGGTCTTGGTTGCCCCATAAAGGTCTTATGCGGACGGGCAACATGCCAATCAACTCGTCTTCGTTTGTGCCACCCTTCAGCACCTTTTATTTGATCAGATTTGCCCATCTAGAAGGTTTTCTTGGAGGTTGTCAGTTTTAAGGCCTTGGTTGCCCCATAAAGAAAGGCCTTATGTGGACGGGCAACATGTCAATCAACTCGTCTTCACTTGTGCCATCCTACAGCACCTTTATTTGATCGGATTTGCCCACCTAGAAGGTTTTATGGGACATTGTCACTTTTAGGGCCTTAGTTGCCCCATAAAGAAAGGCGTTATGCGGACGGGCAACATGTCAATCAGCTCGTCTTCATTTATGCCACCCTACAGCAGGTGCCATTTTTCCTGTTTTGATGGAATAAAAAATGTCAAAATGTCAAATAAGTAATTAACTTCACATCGCTTCTAAAACTGAGATAAAAGTTGCCGACAGTTTTACTTTTATTAAATATTACAGTGACCTGTCTTGTGATACCCAATTAGCACTTACGCACTTCATCCAGACATCGAGATAGCCTATTAATTACAAACCTACCAACTAAATACCGAGGGACAGTTTTCGGCGACAGCTCGGTCTGTATATCTTGCATTTACTGGAATAAATCAACGGTCATATCACATATTTTGCTTCAATGGACTAAATTATATATGCACATATATTGAAACCTTTTAAACAACTCGTACTTAAGTTATTTTCCTTCACCTCGGTATTTAGTAGGACCCGTGGTGGTCTTTCCTTGGGTTCTGGCTGTCGGATGACAAAGTCTAGGACAAATTCGATTCATTGCCCGATTGGTCCAGGTTGATTGAAGAACCAGGGTCGGGTTGGTTGACCGTCATCTCAAACTCCTCCCCACCTTCCGACTTCCTTGGGGAAGTGCGGCTAGGTGTGGGTGGGGTTGGTGGTGAAGGTGATTTGACGTCCGTTTCCCTCACCTCCTCCTGTTTCTGTTTCAGCTCTTCCCTTCTCGAGCCAAGCCTCCATATGTCTGGCATCCCGATGTCTGACCAATGGTGGTTTCCTCTTCTTCTTTCTCTGTGGCTGCTGTTGTCGGCCTTTTTCAGGCTTGGACTCTAGGCCCTTCCCCGGATGCGGACTAGTGTGGGTGGGTTTTTGTAGTATTTGACGGAGAGCTGAACACAGTCCCCACCAACGTGGACAGTCAGTTGATAGGCGAACTTGCATTCAGCACCATCAAACTTTGTTTAACTTTCGAAGGCAGGTAGTCCATTCTCTAATTAGGAAGGTACTAATTGGGAGCTTACACACATGCGTCTTGGAAAGCCAAGAGACTAAGTGAAAAGGGAAAGAACTGCTTTCTTATTTTTATGACTTTGACACTTGTGTTTGTATTTAATCCTCCTGTTCTCTCCAACCAACAACTGCTTTAATGGGCGTAACACGGCTACTGTTAAATAAAATATAATATATAACACAGCTACTGTTAAATAAATAGATGATATGGAATGAGGGTTTTTCTCATATATTTTTTATGAAACGAGTCTAAGAATTTTCCGTTTTGGCGAGCCTCTGGCGAGCCCAAACGGAAAATTCGGACGAGTTTCATAAATATTATATGAGAAAAACACTCATTTCATATTCTATTGATCATAGGACACACACACGCACAAATTAGCCACTTAGTATGACTTTTAACCCATCACCCAACCTGACTTGTAGACGGCATTTGGAAAAAACATCCTCGTATAACTAAACATTTTTATTTTTTGCTTCCAAAACATGGGTTATGACCCCTAATTGGAACGAGTTCGTCGAGCTCGTTCCGATGGGGGGTCATAACCTATGTTTTGGAAGCAAACAGTGAAAATATAAAAAAGAATGAATGGCGTTTTTCTTGTAGGTAAACGATTAATACAATATAACCCACCCTAAATAGGACAGATAACGTAAATTCTCCCTACTTAAATTATGCGAATGTGACCCAGTTGTATTTTGTTTAGCCAATCAAATTGTCCAGTTTTGAAATTGGCCAATGAAAGCTCCCAACTCTAATTATGCAAATTATGAAAATGTGACCCAGTTTTATTTTGTTCAGCCAATCAAATTGTCTAGTTTTGAAATTGATCAATGAAATTGACGGAAGGCTTTATTTATCACTGATTAATATGAAAACAAAATATCAAATGTTTTAAAGTGAACAAAACGGACGAGTTATATGATAAAATATAATATATAACATAAGTTAGGCCGACTCCTCTATTAATGGTCGTCAAGATATTAAACAAGTAATATTGTTCCGGCGAGATCAACTCGTCAATTCTAGACTCTCGGAGTAACATCACTAGATTTTTTTTTGAAAGTACGTAATATCCGGTGTAAGTTCAAATCAAAAAGTAGATACAACACTGTCAAAGGTGAAATGTGATTTACCTCGTGACCTGCAGTACATGCAAAATACGGTATGTCATTGAAACAAAACACACATTTCACGTTTGAATCTTGGAACACTTTAGGGGAATCAGAAACAAGACAGATAAATCCACCAGTAAGCACATTAATGAACTGGACCATTCGTCCAAAGTTGCATATTATTGATGTACTTCAGAGTGCCCCTGACCTCATAGAGAATACACAGATCAGGAGTGATAAAGAACTACAGCGGATTTTTATCCTCCAGACCATACATCCTTACGGGTTGAACAGGCTTGACTTTTAGTCTTTTTATTGTAGGTAGTGACATGCCCACTGACCTATTGACATGCCTACTGACCTATTGACATGCCCACTGACCTATTGACATGCCCACTGACCTATTGACATGCCCACTGACCTATTGACATACCCACATACCTATTGACATGCCCAATGACACACTGACATGCCCACTGACCTTTTGACATGCCTACTGACCTATTGACATGCCCACTGACCTATTGGCATGCCCACTGACCTATTGACATACCCACATACCTATTGACATGCCCAATGACACACTGACATGCCCACTGACCTATTGACATGCCTACTGACCTATTGACATGCCCACTGACCTATTGACATGCCCACTGATCTACTGACATGCCAACTCGCCCATTGACATGCCTACTGACCTATTGACATGTCTACTGACATGCCCACTGACCTATTGACATGCCTACTGACCTATTAAATCACGGACAAAGGTTACAAGAGGAGACCAACAATACTGTAACACAAAATACCAAAGTGTGTTGTACAGTAAAAATACCCAAGTGTTTTGTACAGTGTCAAATGAAAAAAAAAGGTGTAGCATAACTGTGAATTATTAAATATACATAAATTATATCTGCGTCGGGAAAGCCAGTCCCTGGTATCATTTTTCATAAGACTAAATATGTTGCCCTTCAAGCAATGATACCAGATACTGTTTTTATCAGAATAAAAACATTAATTAATGTGTAGCAGTCGAGGTATAAAGCTATTTACCAACTAACCTGGTTGGTCCAGATGTCTTTCACCTTGTGGTAAATCGGTCCCTTTGTGTGCAAGAGGTCGACAGTTCAAACCCCAGCTCCCACACTTATCTCTCCTCCTGTTACATTTAGGGGATCATCCGATACTCAGCAGTTGGTGGTGTTGTGGGCGCTGTGGTGAAGCAGGGTGGATGTTTCGACCACTCTTAGGTGGAATCTGGGGTGAGATTCACTGTGGGTGAATCTCAAAAGAATGGGACAATAGTGTAGCAGTCGAGGTATAAAGGGCATTTACCAACCAGCCTGGTTGGTCCAGGTCTCTTAGTTTTGTGGTAAATCGGTCGCTTTGTATACTAGAGGTCGACTGTTTGAACCCCGGCTCCCGCGCTTATCTCTCCTCCTGTTACAAATATAACAAAGACTATATATCAAGCAGAAGATATTGTTCTCTTAATGTATGTCGTAATCTGAATTATGGGTAAATTGACAAATGTAATAAAAAAGTATAATATTTATTACGTTTTTAAAAGTAATTGTAATATAATATAGTAAGAAAAAAATATATATTAAATTTGAAATAGCAAAAAATATATATTAAATTTGAAATAGCAAAAAATATATATTAAATTTGAAAGTAATAGACCCCAGCCCTGCTACTGAAGTAGAGACCTCATCTCTGGGCCTACAATGACATGTCCGTTATATGATCCAAAGATGAGGTCGAGACTTTCAAACACCATCTCGAAAACCCACTTGACTTGGTGTTAATAACCAATTTATCTTACTAGGTTCCTCCCATTCTTGTCTTAGTGGTAATAACCAATTTATCTTACTAGGTTCCGCCCCTTCTTGTCTTGGTGGTAATAACCAATTTATCTTACTAGGTTCCTCCCCTGCTTGACTTAATCCCACTTGGTGGTAATAACCAATTTGTCTTACTAGGTTCCGCCCCTTCTTGACTTGGTGGTAATATCCAATTTATCTTACTAGGTTCCTCCCCTTCTTGACTTGGTGGTAATAACCAATTTATCTTACTAGGTTCCTCCCCTGCTTGACTTAATCCCACTTGGTGGTAATAACCAATTTGTCTTACTAGGTTCCGCCCTTCTTGACTTGGTGGTAATAACCAATTTATCTTACTAGGTTCCGCCTCTTCTTGACTTGGTGGTAATAACCAATTTATCTTACTAGGTTCCTCCCCTGCTTGACTTGGTGGTAATAACCAATTTATCTTACTAGGTTCCTCCCCTTCTTGACTTGGTGGTAATAACCAATTTATCTTACTATGTTCTTCCCATTCTTCTCTTGGTGGTAATAACCGATTTATCTCACTATGTGGGAGCGTGGTGGCTCAGTAGGTAGAGGTGCAGGCTGCAAGCCGAGAGATCCTCGGTTTGAATCCCATCTGCGGCAATCGCGTTGTGTCCTTGGGCAAACCACTTCATCTCCATTGCCCGCGTGGGGGCACCATGACGACGTGTACTAATGTCTTCAACCAATCTGACCCTGCCTGTGCTGCAGCGCGGAGTTACGATGTTGGGGTGCTGGCAGCTGCTCGTCGTTGCTCGATGAATCTCTCTGGGTACTCTGGCTTCCTCCACCCGTGAAACTGTCACGGTCATGATTAGCCATTGTGCATAAATATGTGACCTTAAACATCAATAAATATGTGACCTTAAACATCAATAAATAAATAAATAATCTCACTATGTGGTAATAACCAATTTATCTCACTATGTTTCTCCCATTCTTGACTTTTATTTTGACAATCATTGAGAGTCTATGAATTCATTTTTTATGCATAAAGTTCATGACGTCATGTGGCACTACATTTTTGGGGTGTGTATGACGTAATCCCACATTTATTGTTCTACTTGTACTAATACTACTGAAGTCTATAGCAGTGTTTCAACTTTGTGTTTCTTCATTTTATTTTTCAGGTTTAATGCAGAGTTGGCCTAGATAACAAGAGGCCCCAAGGGGCCTTATAACAAGAAGCCCCAGGTGGCCTTAATCGCTCACCTGACAAAGTGGTTCAAAGAAGTATTTTGTGTCACATTCATCTAGTTATGGTTCGTCAACACTACAGAGGAATGTACCCATGGAATTATTCATAACTCTAGTGTCCATGTCAGATGATAATTGTCATAGATCCTGCTGACTGCTTCCAATCAGCCATAGACAAGCACTGCCCAACTTCCAAGTGTTGTTATGTCGCTGCAGTTTGAAAGGCAAATTTGATGGAAAAATGCTAAGGAAGGGATTTGAATAACCTTCAACTTAACCTGCTCCCCCTCCCCATTGAGAGAGCCCAAATATTAAGACAGGGACTTTGATCCCTCCTAGAGAAGTTATATACCAAATACGAAAGGATTCTGACTGGAGGATCTGAAGAAGATTTCTAAAGAAATCTCCTTCAATCTGACCCCCTAGAGACGTATCCCAAATATGAAAGCATTCCCACTAGAGCTGGTCTGTTTAACCGAACCGAAACCAAAACTCAGTTTTTTAGTGGAAACCGAAACTGAACCGAAGAAGAGATTAAAAACCGTACATTTTCAGTTTTGCTTAACTTTTGAATATTCACATTTAACAGGCCATAGATTTTGTACTATCAACAAAATGTTAGCTAAAACGAATGGTACAGTTAAAACTAGAAGTCCTGTCATGAAATGCGCAGAAATAGCACGTTGATATGCACGTTAATTTGCGCGTTATGGCCCAAGTAAAGCTATCAAATTCTGTACATATGGCCTGTGCACAAGCAATGTTTCAGCCAATGGACCTCCGGGTAACCCGGAGGTCCATTGGCAGAAACATTGCATGTGTTTGCTATAAGTAACTAGGAGAACCTGTCGTGCTTTGGATGCCATTCAATATGGCTATCGTGCGCAATTCCAACGCGCAATTAAGCCTAGATAAGCGCACTATTCGTGACAGGACTTCTAGTTTTAACTGTAGCATATCAATAAGAAACAACGATAGAAATGCCAAATGCCAATTATGCAATAAGTGAGTCATCGCCCAGTGCGTAAATACTTCCAAGCTACGTCGCCACATACAGGATCATCAGGCTGAAGAGTACAACACTGTTATTGAAAAAGAATGGACTGTGAAACCGTATCCAACAGTACCCGGTATCAGTGGAAAGGGGAATGAATAAGCTTTACAGTGGTGTATTACACAACCGTTGGGTGTTCATGATAACTGGGAGAAGTCGCAGAAAAGGCTGAAAAACATTTAGTCGACAAGATAGTGCACAGTGGAAAGTGGGTTACGAGCGACATATAATCATATACAAGAGTCAGGCAGACTGGATACAGATACCAGACAGGTATTCACATTTTGCCTGCCCTTTGAATGCAATGACGTAAGGGGATAGACAGAGATATTAACAGTATGTCTGTTCTGTGAATACAATCATATACAGGTGAAATCTAAAATATTTGATCTCCACGTGTAAGTGCATTGTGTCTTCGGGCAAAGCACTTAATTCCGATTGTCCATGTGGAAACACGATTGCATTGTGTACTAAGGCGTACTGCACTTTGATGGTGCAATTGTCTTCAACCAATGCTAACCATGCTTGTTAGGGAGTCTGACAGTTGCTCACCACCAGGCATTTAGATTACTCCAATTTCACACCATTTACAGGTGTGCCCAAATTAGAGAAAGTGTGAAGACATCAAGAAAAATAAATAAATTCTCTCTACTTTTTCTACATTTGAGTATAATTTCCATCACAATATGGCCATAGAAACACAAAGAAAGGCATGGCAATAAAACATAAGAGGATAAGGTTGTTCTTTCTGGGTTTAATGTCCCAAATTAGAGCAAAATGGTGTGCACAAAATATATGAATTTAAAGGCCTGTCACCACTGTTTGGGGTTCTCTCTGTGTACTCCGGCTTCCTCCACCCACAAATTTGTCCATCACAAGGTGACACTGGATGTTGAAAGTGTTATTAAACCCCAATAAATAAGTAGATCAAATAAATAAATAAATAAATAAATAGACAAATAGATAGATATCAATACAGTGGAACTCTGTTAATTGAATAGCCACTTTGACCATGAAAATTATTCAATTAACAGGACTATTCAATTAACAGGGATTGTGTCACTTTCCTGTATTGTAGTGATAAACTTGGCATTTAGTCTATTATATTTTGTTTGACAAAGCTTACACGGTGGAACCCTGTTAATTGAATAACCACTTTGTCAATGAAAATTATTCAATTAACATGGATTGTGTCACTTTCCTGTATTCTAGAGATAAACTCAGCATTTATTCTATTATATCTTGTTTGACAGAGCTCCATGAGGGCAGGATATACAGTGGAATGAAATTAATTGCATTTCTTTCAACTGCATTATCCCTTTACCCAACGCAGACGATTTCAAAATTTATTATTTTAAATATCATTTTTAAAAAATTTTTCAAAATATTTCAACAAAACCATATCATGTGACCCCTCTTTGGAACGAGCTCGTTCCAAAGAGGGGTCACACGATATGGTTTTGTTAACATATTTCGAAAAATAATATTTTTTCAGCTGCTGAATTTGCATATTACGCGGCGGATGCGGCCGATTCATTGAGTAAAGGATTACAAACAGTTAAGCCATAGCCCTCTGGCAGTGCAACAGAATTAAATATCAAACTGCATTATGGGAAATATTTGCTGCTGAAAACTTTGCCATTTTTACACCAGTGTCTAGAGGGCTAATAGAATATAGTTTCTCAAAATAATTGGCCTGTTAATTACATGTAGATTATATAGAGAACACTCCTGCTACTAATTCAACAAAAAATCTTGTAATATGTTGAGATATTATACTGAAACTCAACAAAGTTACATTTATTTATTATTTATTGGTATTTAAGGTCACATACTTATGCACAATGGATAATTGTGACCATGATAGTTTTACGGATGGAAGGAAGCCGTGGTACCTGGAGAGAAGCACCGATGAGCAACTGTCAGCTCCTCAACCATTCTACCTCTGTTGAAGCTTCGCTTAAGCAGGGTTACAGCAGCTGAACACATCAGCTGGATCAAGTTTGAAATATTGGAAGATATTGACTCAAAAATTAATAATTCATAATCTTCCCAGGAGGTCGCTCATATCTTACAATATATCTCAAAATAAAAAACCTAATGTCACACGAAATGCTTATTTTGCAGCTAGTCGTTTTGGACAAACACTGGGTCTCCTCAACAATTAGCAATAAGTTGTTTCATTTTTCATAATTTATTACATTTTTTATTTAATTTAATTTTTTTTTTTTATTATTATTATTCTTTCTATCTCCAAGCCAATCCAAGGTTTCAACGCTGCTATTATTAGAAAATAAGATGAAACGTTCAATTCCGAACAGTATCTTCATCATTTCTATCACGGGACAATTCGGAATTGGTACTTATCGGCATCGTGGCCAAAATAAGCCGCAAAAGCGTTCCTCTTAAGGACCGCTGCTCACTAGATGAGATGTGGGCGTAGCCTGGGGTGAGATGAAGGTAGAAATGGCAGTGTGCCAGGTTTGTGGGCTATGCCAGGGAGGCACTAGATTCGGCGTGTAGGCTACAGTGTGATGTTTCTAAATTTGTTTTTTGAGGCGGTGAATCGCTGTGTCAGAGCTATAAGGGATGACTTGGTGTTCTACCTAGCTCTTTGGACTCTGTGTGTCCGGTGGAAGTCATTGCACAAAGATAAAACTTCATAACGTAGCCGAATGTCATACAGAAAGAAAATATCTTTGACTTCGAATTTGTCGCATCGCACCTTTGTTTCTGTGTCGCACCTCTGTGCAGCGGCCCTTGATATGAAGCGGGAATCTGTAAAAACGTATGAAGGCTTCATTCCCCCTCACACGAATAGAAATTCTGGGGTTCTTTTTTTCTCTTTTTCGGGGTTCAAAAAGGAACGTCTAATATTGTTAAAACGTTTTCAAGCGATTTTGTTTTCTTTTATTATTCTCCCCTTTCTTTGAATTTCAGAAAAGCACAACTCCACTTCAGCTAGTCTTGCAATATCTTAAATCGGACTTTCCTCTCTCTTTCCTTCACTTTTAGCTAAATATGGTGTGGAGGTGGGGGTCTGCAGCGGAGTGTTTGCTTACTATGATTGTTGAACAACCAAATCACACCCCCCCCCCCCCCTCCTCGCCTCAACATTCTTCATACACAAAAGAACAGTTACTGCACTCGGCAGGTTTCTTTATTTGAATAAACTTGTACGTCGAAAAATTACCCCGCTAGTCACCAAACTCTTCGTGTTGATTGACCGATTTGTATAGGTTACAGCATAGAAAACGAGTGATATTGAATATACAATCGCGAGAGTTGTCACATAGTTATGACGTCACGCCTTTGTTAAAAGTGTGTGATATATTTCGAAGAGTTGGTTAGAGCATGTGTGATATTCAACATATATCGCCACACTTTTACCAATCAAGGAACAATAGACAGTGATTGTGTAACCTGTCAGTTCTAATACAAACACAGCCGAGAGGAAAGATTAAGGGCACCTGTGCTAAAATGTTTTGAACAGAGAAACGAGAATTTACCTGACTTTTGATTTTATTGAAAGAGTTAAAGAAAGAAATCCACACCCGGGTGTAAATGATAAATGGAACGTTTAATTTCTCGCTCAACCTTTTGAGCGCAATGACGAAACGGAAAAAATGAAGTAATATCACTTGCTTTCCATCAATCTTCATGTGTCTTGCAAGTTTGGCTTAAGAAATTAACCAATTAAACGGGAATGGACACGTGTCAGACAAGGGTTCAGTGGAGTGTTTGATTGTTCGTGTTTTGATTGTTTGTGCAAACATCAATGTGACAAGTCGGTTACAGCACAAAAACTCGTGATATTGAACATACAATCGCTCGAGCTAGTTACTCGGACAAGTCCTCGTTAACTAACTCTCGCGATTGTATATTCAATATCACTCGTTTTCTATGCTGTAACCTATACTTATTGTTATTATTGTTATTTGGTGTGATTGATGAAGTAACCCCCCCCCCCCCTTCTGCACGCAAAACAACATTTGCTATGCTCCGCGGGATTCCTTATCTACTATAATTTGGGGGAAATATTGAATGTAGCTCTCTTTCCAACAACCCATCTCTGTATTGTACTCACTTCTATAACAAAAAAATAAAAAACAGAAAGATTTTATGTCAAATCCCATGTCGGGCAGGAATTCCGTCGGGCATGGTCCTGGGACTATGCCTGGGGGACTTCCTGCCTGACATGGGCTCTGTATTGTGCTCCCTTCTATTAAAAAAAAAAAAAAAAAGATAAAAAAAATACAAAGATTTTATGTCAAATCCCGTGTCGGACAGGAATTCCGACGGGCATGGTCCTGGGACTATGCCTGGTGGACTTCCTGCCTGACATGGGCGATCCATAATTGGATCGAAGCAGTTGCAGTAACAGAATTAATAGTAAAAAGTATTGTAATAAGAACTAACAATAGATAGACTGAGATTGTTGTGTCCAAAAGCTGGGACCATAGATCACCATCGGAGTGAGCACGATGGAATTGGTCCGGTTGTTCTTGCTGGCTCCTTCGCTGAGCTTGCTACGATGAGGGGTCAAGGACTGTGTTTCAACATATAAAATGAATATACTTAGTTAGCCAAGTAATTTGTTTGCCAACGTCGCCCGCCCGCCTTTCATGTTGGTTAAAGGTTAAGCTTCTATGAGTTATGTCAAACCAGCTGCTACCAACGGGCAATACGTTTTTTCCATGTTTTCTACTAGTCCACCTTTTATCCATGTTTTCCCCCCAGTCTACCTTTTATCATTCTTTTCATAAATAAAAACACTTAATAGTACTGTGATTGCTTATGGGGCCCACCTTGAGCAAGGAGGGTAAGAGATGAAGAAAGTTGAACTATCGATTCTGATCAATTTCCTCTCATGAGGTGTGAGAAAAGTTTAATGATCTTCCAAACTGAGACAAGGGACCCAACCGATATGAGCTTCCTTTCCTCCAATTCGTGTTTCCTGCAAGCTGCATTAAATCACATTTTCAGTCTACCCTCTATTCAACGCCGATCGGTGTTTTTTATGTTCCTACAGCTAAGAACTGTCCCAATCCCCTCGACGACATCACTCGACATTTTAATCAGATTCTTTCCTATGTTTGCTATTAATCTTTTTATAATCATATTCTTCTCTTTATTTGTTATCTACCATATCATCATTCCTACACTATCTCAGACTGTAAAAAACATAAAGCTAATTTCTTCAATTTATTTTTCACAAAATATTAATCGTCTTGAGAGTCAACGTCTAAAATGTACAATGAAGACTTCAATGGACATTAATCAATCCACTTCTGGTGTTAGAATGGCATCAGGTGGCAGTATTGTGAACAATGGCGGGTAACTTAACCCTAGACGAGATCCAGACAAGTGTGGAATACGACTTCACCGCCCATATAAATTCAATTAATAATGCATTAATCGATGTAGATGACTCTCCATATAATAATATTGAAACAAACTGTAAATATTACCAGCCCGATGAATTTCTCTCAGCATTTGAGAACATCCACAAATCATTTTCTCTGTTTCATATTAACTGTCAAAGTCTGAATGCCCATTGGGACTCGCTGCATGAGCTGCTCTTTAACCTTCAAGGAGAACATAACATGTTTGATGTTATAGGTCTGAGACCTTCCAAATTCCCCCTAATACATCCTATAAATTGGAAGGCTACCACCCCCTAGTAAAAAACACTCGTCCCGAAAACGACGACGGTAGGGGTGGTGTGGGACTCTTTATCAGGGAAGATACGGAGTTTAAAATTCTTCACAATTTATCAGTCTTTATTCCTCACATATTTGAATCTCTTTTTGTGGAAATTAAAGTACGAAACTCACGAAACATAGTTGGAGTAATATATAGACCTAACACGCCACCCAAAGCTGACCTGGATCTTTTTCTTACGAAATTAAACTATATAACTGATAATTTAAATCACAGCTGTAAGAAATCCTACATAATGGGGGACATGAATATCGACCTTTTAAAATCGGAATCTCATCTCAAAACAATAACCTACACAGATCTAATGTTTAGTCAGGGCTTCATACCCTTCATCACTAGACCTACAAGACTTACACATAGTTCAGCCGGAATCTCATCTCAAAACAAAAACCTACACAGATCTAATGTTTAGTCAGGGCTTCATACCCTTCATCACCAGACCTACAAGACTTACACATAGTTCAGCCGGAATCTCATCTCAAAACGAAAACCTACACAGATCTAATGTTTAGTCAGGGCTTCATACCCTTCATCACTAGACCTACAAGACTTACACATAGTTCAGCCGGAATCTCATCTCAAAACGAAAACCTACACAGATCTAATGTTTAGTCAGGGCTTCATACCCTTCATCACTAGACCTACAAGACTTACGCATAGTTCAGCCGGAATCTCATCTCAAAACGAAAACCTACACAGATCTAATGTTTAGTCAGGGCTTCATACCCTTCATCACTAGACCTACAAGACTTACACATAGTTCAGCCGGAATCTCATCTCAAAACAAAAACCTACACAGATCTAATGTTTAGTCAGGGCTTCATACCCTTCATCACTAGACCTACAAGACTTACGCATAGTTCAGCCGGAATCTCATCTCAAAACGAAAACCTACACAGATCTAATGTTTAGTCAGGGCTTCATACCCTTCATCACTAGACCTACAAGACTCACGCATAGTTCAGCCGGAATCTCATCTCAAAACGAAAACCTACACAGATCTAATGTTTAGTCAGGGCTTCATACCCTTCATCACTAGACCTACAAGACTTACACATAGTTCAGCGACTATTATTGACCACATTTTCTCAAATAATATCATCACCAAAACACTGTCAGGAATAATCATAACCGATGTTTCTGACCATTTTGGCATCTTTCACCTTTAAACTATTCCAAAGAGGTCAAAAACACAATCCCACGTTCTGAAGCGGAAAATTAATACTGAGAGTATTGCAAATTTCAGAGCCATTCTTGCAGAATGCGATTTCTCCCCACCATGGGATCTAGCTGCCCCGACTTTGCTTATGATACATTTATGAATATATACCTTAACGCATTTGAGGCTGCATTCCCATCAGAGCTAGCTAGACTAAATAAGCGGTGGATAAAACGGCAACCGTGATGACGAAGGGATTAATAATCTCATCAAATAACAAAGCAAAATTTTATAATAAAAAAATAAAAAACCCGACCGATATAAATACCCAAAACTACAAAAACTACTGTAGAATTTTCAATAAAATTAAAAAACCGAGTAAAGCCATGTACTATAGGAAAATACTGAATGAATCTAAGTATAACATTCGTGACACCTGGAAAATTTTGAATGAAACAATTAGAAAAACAAAACAGACATCAAAACTACCCTCTTTCTTCGTTCAAGAAAATTAGGAAATGAATGATCCACATAAGATAGCCCAACAATTCAACAATTTTTTTGTAAACGTAGGGCGGCGAACATGCGAAAATATAGGAAATGCTAAAAAATCATTCCGTGACTACATGAAAACTCCCATTACGAACAACTTCTTCATAAGTCCGACATGTATTAATGAAGTACTACATGTGGTTAATTCTCTCAAATTTAAAACAAGTAAAGATTGGAATGATATAAGTACGGAACTTTTAAAAAAGACAATAGACCTAATAGGCGATCCCTTAACACACATTTTCAATTGTTCATTTGCGGAGGGAATATTCCCAAGCAAAATGAAAATTGCCAAAGTAATCCCGATTTTAAAATCAGGCGATGAACACACTTTCACGAACTACAGACCTATCAGCATGCTGCCAACTTTCTCAAAAGTACTTGAAAAACTTATGTCGACTAGATTAATCAATTTGTTGGACCATTTTGGTATTTTGAATCCAAATCAATATGGCTTTCGGAAAAAACATAGCACTATCCATCCAGTGCTGCATCTACTAAAACACATTGGACAGGAAAACAATAAGATCAGCAAAGATACCACGCTGGCTGTCTTCTTGGACCTATCAAAGGCTTTTGACACATTACAGCATGACATCTTATTGAGTAAACTGAATAGCTATGGTATAAGAGGATTAACGAACGACTGGTTCAAAAGCTACTTGTCCGGTAGACAACAGTATGTTAGCTATAATGACAACAGATCTGAAATGGCTGAAATAACACGTGGCGTCCCTCAGGGATCAGTTCTTGGTCCAATACTTTTTTTGTTATATATCAATGACATTTCTGAAGCATCTTCATTAAACCTCCTCGTGTTTGCTGATGATACAACAGCATACTCATCAGGTCCCGACACTTGCGTACTGGCCGGTTATATAAATAAAGAACTTGAAAAGATTTTTGATGGGTGTTGTGCGAACCAGTTAGCCTTAAATGCCAGAAAAACCAAATATATTTTGCTCAACCCAACCCAAAGTTACAGACAAAGATCAGTTAAACCAAATATCTTTATAAACAATGAGAAAATAAGTACTGTAGGGTCAGAGGAAACTGAAAAAGCGATTGAATTTCTAGGAATACATATTGATGAAAACATATAAGGACCACGTAAATAAACTTTGTTCTAAAATTGCATATGCAAATTTTGCCCTAAATAAGGTGAAGACTATATTGCCAACGGATGCCATGCGAACACTGTACCACGCACTAATACATAGTCACCTGGTATATGGAATTCATATCTGGGGAAACTCGAAGGCAATGAACAAGGTGTTGTTGCTCCAAAAACGTTCTCTGCGTATAATACATAACAAACGTTATAATGCCCACACGGATCCACTGTTCTTAAAAAGCAGAATAGTGAAAGTGAGCGACTTATTTAAACTCTATGCGAACCTATTTGTTTTTGACTTTCTCAATGGTAACCTCCCTCGATCTTCCGAAAACTTCTTCGGTCTTGTCAGCAATCGATCAATTAGGAACAATAGACAACGTAGTACACTAACAGTTGAACGAACAAGAACTAAAGCCCTAGATAGGTTCCCAAATTATGCTTATCCAAAATTATGGAACGACCTAAACTGTGAACTACGTGCGATAAGAAGCAGAAACTTGTTAAAAAAAGAAATAATGAATAAAATACTCGCGTCATATCCGGGTACTGTAGAATGTAACAATCCGTATTGCCCAGACTGTAACCCATAAGTTAACCCTTAGGATCATAATTACTACATATCTTATATATTACATCTTGCATTAAATCAAGTCTGGTATTCTCGTCATATTCTCGTCATATCGCACCTCACGCTTCCCATCCACTCCCTCCAGCTTGAAATATATTTTATGTTTCGGTAAATAAAACTGTTTTGTTTCCTCTAAATAACCACCTCAAGGGCCGACGTTTAAAAACAGGATGATCAAAGGCGTGAGGTGTGATGAATTTGTAGACACTAGCCACCTGATTCCGATCGATTACGATCGCAAAGAGGTCTTGTTAAATTTACTAATACTTGTATGAAGTATTCAAAATGAATGGTTGCTAACAGTCTGAGTGTGTGCCAAATGTACTTTTGGTTCTATAGAGGATGACAGGTAGACAGGCAATCTGGCTATGTCATCCCCTGGGAGTATACATATTTACGTCAATAATGTTTCTGTAAATGTGTTCATTGTTTTCTGTGTTGCATGATGTATTATGTATGCACCTAATAAAGTATCTATCTATCTATCTATCTACCCATCTATCACATGCGCACGTTCGGCGTGCAATATGCCTCAGTACATGCGTCATCGTGCCCCCTCATGTAGGCAACCGGGATAAAATGCCTTGCCCAAGGACACAGCGTGGGTCGTCCCGGACGGGGATCGAACTCGAGACCTCTAGCGTAGAAGTTCAACAGTCTACCACTATGTCATCACGCTCCCACTCAACAAAGCTCCCTTGTTTATAGACCAATCTGGCCTCAGTATATCCAGTGAAGGCATTTAATCTATTCTATCTTGTTACATTTCTTCCATGTGTCAAACAAGATCTAACAGATTAGACCACACAAAGTAGATCTTCTGTTTCTCAGGCCACTATTTGTGAAATTGCATGTGGGTGAGTGTTTTTTTATTTTATTTTTTATTTCAGTAATTACTTCTTTGCCATTAAAAGTTCATGTTCTTGGTTCAAGTTTTAGGCCTCATAATTTACAGAATAGCATGGGTGGTGGTGTATTTCATCCCTTGAGTGCAAGAAGGCTTTGCAATGCTAAAATTAACAGAGCTACATGTACACCATTTAATTAACAGAGCTACATGCACACAGTTTAATTAACAGAGCTACATGTACGCCGTTTATTGGCGTTTAATTAACAGAGCTACATGTACGCCATTTAATTAACAGAACTACAAGTACGCCATTTAATTAACAGAACTACATGTACGCCATTTAATTAACAGAGTTGCATGTACACAGTTTAATTAACAGAGCTACATGTACGCCGTTTAATTAACAGAACTACAAGTACGCAATTTAATTAACAGAGCTACATGTACGCCATTTAATTAACAGAGTTGCATGTACACAGTTTATTTAACAGAGCTACATGTACGCCGTTTAATTAACAGAACTACAAGTACGCAATTTAATTAACAGAGCTACATGTACGCCATTTAATTAACAGAGTTGCATGTACACAGTTTAATTAACAGAGCTACATGTACGCCGTTTAATTAACAGAACTACAAGTACGCAATTTAATTAACAGAGCTACATGTACGCCATTTAATTAACAGAGCTACATGTACACCATTTAATTAACAGAGCTAATTAACAGAACTACATGTACACAGTTTAATTAACAGAACTACAAGTACGCCATTTAATTAACAGAACTACAAGTACGCCATTTAATTAACAGAGCTACATGTACACCATTTAATTAACAGAGCTACATGTACACTGTTTAATTAACAGAGCTACATGTACACCATTTAATTAACAGAACTACATGTACACCATTTAATTAACAGAGCTACATGTACACTGTTTAATTAACAGAACTACATGTACGCTGTTTAATTAACAGAACTACATGTACACTGTTTAATTAACAGAGCTACATGTACACCATTTAATTAACAGAACTACATGTACACCATTTAATTAACAGAACTACATGTACACCATTTAATTAACAGAGCTAATTAACAGAACTACATGTACACCATTTAATTAACAGAACTACACGTACACTGTTTAATTAACAGAGCTACATGTACGCCATTTAATTAACAGAGCTACATGTACACCATTTAATTAACAGAGCAACATGTACACCATTTAATTAACAGAGCTACATGTACACCATTTAATTAACAGAGCTACATGTACACCATTTAATTAACAGAGCTACATGTACACCGTTTAATTAACAGAGCTACATGTACACCATTTAATTAACAGAACTACAAGTACGCAATTTAATTAACAGAGCTACATGTACGCAGTTTATTGGCGTTTAATTAACAGAGCTACATGTACACCATTTAATTAACAGAACTACATGTACACCATTTAATTAACAGAGCTATATGTACACCATTTAATTAACAGAACTACA
Source organism: Pictodentalium vernedei (assembly GCA_031216915.1). Taxonomy (NCBI): domain Eukaryota; kingdom Metazoa; phylum Mollusca; class Scaphopoda; order Dentaliida; family Dentaliidae; genus Pictodentalium; species Pictodentalium vernedei. Next base: position 868,669,929 of record CM062296.1, on the reverse strand, counting down.
AGTACGCAATTTAATTAACAGAGCTACATGTACACCATTTAATTAACAGAGCTACATGTATACCATTTAATTAACAGAACTACATGTACACCATTTAATTAACAAAGCTACATGTACACCATTTAATTAACAGAGCTACATGTACACCATTTAATTAACAGAGCTACATGTACACCATTTAATTAACAGAACTACATGTACACCATTTAATTAACAGAGCTACATGTACACCATTTAATTAACAGAACTACAAGTACGCAATTTAATTAACAGAGCTACATGTACGCCGTTTATTGGCGTTTAATTAACAGAGCTACATGTACACCATTTAATTAACAGAACTACAAGTACGCAATTTAATTAACAGAGCTACATGTACACCATTTAATTAACAGAGCTACATGTACACCATTTAATTAACAGAACTACAAGTACGCAATTTAATTAACAGAGCTACATGTACGCCGTTTATTGGCGTTTAATTAACAGAGCTATATGTACACCATTTAATTAACAGAACTACAAGTACGCAATTTAATTAACAGAGCTACATGTACGCCATTTAATTAACAGAACTACATGTACACCATTTAATTAACAGAGCTACATGTACACCATTTAATTAACAGAACTACATGTACACCATTTAATTAACAGAGCTACATGTACACCATTTAATTAACAGAACTACAAGTACGCAATTTAATTAACAGAGCTACATGTACGCCGTTTATTGGCGTTTAATTAACAGAGCTACATGTACACCATTTAATTAACAGAACTACAAGTACGCAATTTAATTAACAGAGCTACATGTACGCCATTTAATTAACAGAACTACATGTACACCATTTAATTAACAGAGCTACATGTACACCATTTAATTAACAGAGCTAATTAACAGAACTACATGTACACAGTTTAATTAACAGAACTACAAGTACGCCATTTAATTAACAGAACTACAAGTACGCCATTTAATTAACAGAGCTACATGTACACCATTTAATTAACAGAGCTACATGTACACTGTTTAATTAACAGAGCTACATGTACACCATTTAATTAACAGAACTACATGTACACCATTTAATTAACAGAGCTACATGTACACTGTTTAATTAACAGAACTACATGTACGCTGTTTAATTAACAGAACTACATGTACACTGTTTAATTAACAGAGCTACATGTACACCATTTAATTAACAGAACTACACGTACACTGTTTAATTAACAGAGCTACATGTACGCCATTTAATTAACAGAGCTACATGTACACCATTTAATTAACAGAGCTACATGTACACCATTTAATTAACAGAGCTACATGTACCCCATTTAATTAACAGAGCTACATGTACACCGTTTAATTAACAGAGCTACATGTACACCATTTAATTAACAGAGCTACATGTACACCATTTAATTAACAGAGCTACATGTACACCATTTAATTAACAGAACTACACGTACACTGTTTAATTAACAGAGCTACATGTACGCCATTTAATTAACAGAGCTACATGTACGCCATTTAATTAACAGAGCTACATGTACACTGTTTAATTAACAGAACTACATGTACACCATTTAATTAACAGAACTACATGTACACTGTTTAATTAACAGAGCTACATGTACGCCATTTAATTAACAGAGCTACATTACACCATTTAATTAACAGAGCTACATGTACACCACTTAATTAACAGAGCTACATGTACCCCATTTAATTAACAGAGTTACATGTACACCGTTTAATTAACAGAGCTACATGTACACCATTTAATTAACAGAGCTACATGTACACCATTTAATTAACAGAGCTACATGTACACCATTTAATTAACAGAGCTACATGTACACCATTTAATTAACAGAGCTACATGTACACCATTTAATTAACAGAGCTACATGTACACCGTTTAATTAACAGAGCTACATGTACACCATTTAATTAACAGAACTACAAGTACGCAATTTAATTAACAGAGCTACATGTACGCCGTTTATTGGCGTTTAATTAACAGAGCTACATGTACACCATTTAATTAACAGAACTACAAGTACGCAATTTAATTAACAGAGCTACATGTACACCATTTAATTAACAGAGCTACATGTACACCATTTAATTAACAGAACTACAAGTACGCAATTTAATTAACAGAGCTACATGTACGCCGTTTATTGGCGTTTAATTAACAGAGCTATATGTACACCATTTAATTAACAGAACTACAAGTACGCAATTTAATTAACAGAGCTACATGTACGCCATTTAATTAACAGAACTACATGTACACCATTTAATTAACAGAGCTACATGTACACCATTTAATTAACAGAACTACATGTACACCATTTAATTAACAGAGCTACATGTACACCATTTAATTAACAGAACTACAAGTACGCAATTTAATTAACAGAGCTACATGTACGCCGTTTATTGGCGTTTAATTAACAGAGCTACATGTACACCATTTAATTAACAGAACTACAAGTACGCAATTTAATTAACAGAGCTACATGTACGCCATTTAATTAACAGAACTACATGTACACCATTTAATTAACAGAGCTACATGTACACCATTTAATTAACAGAGCTAATTAACAGAACTACATGTACACAGTTTAATTAACAGAACTACAAGTACGCCATTTAATTAACAGAACTACAAGTACGCCATTTAATTAACAGAGCTACATGTACACCATTTAATTAACAGAGCTACATGTACACTGTTTAATTAACAGAGCTACATGTACACCATTTAATTAACAGAACTACATGTACACCATTTAATTAACAGAGCTACATGTACACTGTTTAATTAACAGAACTACATGTACGCTGTTTAATTAACAGAACTACATGTACACTGTTTAATTAACAGAGCTACATGTACACCATTTAATTAACAGAACTACACGTACACTGTTTAATTAACAGAGCTACATGTACGCCATTTAATTAACAGAGCTACATGTACACCATTTAATTAACAGAGCTACATGTACACCATTTAATTAACAGAGCTACATGTACCCCATTTAATTAACAGAGCTACATGTACACCGTTTAATTAACAGAGCTACATGTACACCATTTAATTAACAGAGCTACATGTACACCATTTAATTAACAGAGCTACATGTACACCATTTAATTAACAGAACTACACGTACACTGTTTAATTAACAGAGCTACATGTACGCCATTTAATTAACAGAGCTACATGTACGCCATTTAATTAACAGAGCTACATGTACACTGTTTAATTAACAGAACTACATGTACACCATTTAATTAACAGAACTACATGTACACTGTTTAATTAACAGAGCTACATGTACGCCATTTAATTAACAGAGCTACATTACACCATTTAATTAACAGAGCTACATGTACACCACTTAATTAACAGAGCTACATGTACCCCATTTAATTAACAGAGTTACATGTACACCGTTTAATTAACAGAGCTACATGTACACCATTTAATTAACAGAGCTACATGTACACCATTTAATTAACAGAGCTACATGTACACCATTTAATTAAGAGAGCTACATGTACACCATTTAATTAACAGAGCTACATGTACACCATTTAATTAACAGAGCTACATGTACACCGTTTAATTAACAGAGCTACATGTACACCATTTAATTAACAGAACTACAAGTACGCAATTTAATTAACAGAGCTACATGTACGCAGTTTATTGGCGTTTAATTAACAGAGCTACATGTACACCATTTAATTAACAGAACTACATGTACACCATTTAATTAACAGAGCTACATGTACACCATTTAATTAACAGAGCTACAATTACACTGTTTTATTAACAGAGCTACATGTACACCATTTAATTAACAGAACTACATGTACACTGTTTAATTAACAGAGCTACATGTACGCCTTTTAATTAACAGAGCTACATGTACACCATTTAATTAACAGAGCTACATGTACACCATTTAATTAACAGAACTACATGTACACCATTTAATTAACAGAGCTAATTAACAGAACTACATGTACACCATTTAATTAACAGAACTACATGTACACTGTTTAATTAACAGAGCTACATGTACGCCCTTTAATTAACAGAGCTACATGTACACCATTTAATTAACAGAGCTACATGTACACCATTTAATTAACAGAGCTACATGTACACCATTTAATTAACAGAGCTACATGTACACCGTTTAATTAACAGAGCTACATGTACACCATTTAATTAACAGAGCTACATGTACACCATTTAATTAAAAGAGCTACATGTACACCATTTAATTAACAGAGCTACATGTACACCATTTAATTAACAAAGCTTCATGTACACCATTTAATTAACAGAGCTACATGTACACCGTTTAATTAACAGAACTACATGTACACCATTTAATTAACAGAACTACAAGTACGCAATTTAATTAACAGAGCTACATGTACGCCGTTTATTGGCGTTTAATTAACAGAGCTACATGTACACCATTTAATTAACAGAACTACAAGTACGCAATTTAATTAACAGAGCTACATGTACGCCATTTAATTAACAGAACTACATGTACACTGTTTAATTAACAGAGCTACATGTACACCATTTAATTAACAGAGTTGCATGTACACTGTTTAATTAACAGAACTACAAGTACGCCATTTAATTAACAGAGCTACATGTACGCCATTTAATTAACAGAGCTACATGTACGCCATTTAATTAACAGAGCTACATGTACACCATTTAATTAACAGAGCTACATGTACACCATTTAATTAACAGTGCTACATGTACACCGTTTAATTAACAGAACTACATGTACACCATTTAATTAACAGAGCTACATGTACACCATTTAATTAACAGAGCTACATGCACACTGTTTAATTAACAGAACTACATGTACACCATTTAATTAACAGAGCTACATGCACACCGTTTAATTAACAGAGCTACATGTACACCATTTAATTAACAGAGCTACATGTACACCATTTAATTAACAGAGCTACATGTACACCATTTAATCAACAGAGCTACATGTACACCGTTTAATTAACAGTGCTACATGTACACTGTTTAATTAACAGAGCTACATGTACACCATTTAATTAACAGTGCTACATGTACACCATTTAATTAACAGAGCTACATGTACACCATTTAATTAACAGAGCTACATGAACACTGTTTAATTAACGGAGCTACATGTACGCCATTTAATTAACAGAGCTACATGTATGCCATTTAATTAACAGAGCTACATGTACACCATTTAATTAACAGTGCTACATGTACACCATTTAATTAACAGAGCTACATGTACACCATTTAATAAACAGAGCTACATGTACACCATTTAATTAACAGAGCTACATGTACACCGTTTAATTAACAGAGCTACATGTACACCATTTAATTAACAGAGCTACATGTACACCATTTAATTAACAGAACTACATGTACACCATTTAATTAACAGAGCTAATTAACAGAACTACATGTACACTGTTTAATTAGCAGAACTACATGCACCCCGTTTAATTAACAGAGCTACATGTACACTGTTTAATTAACAGAGCTACATGTACGCCGTTTAATTAACAAAGCTACATGTACACAATTTAATTAACAGAGCTAATTAACAGAACTACATGTACACTGTTTAATTAACAGAACTACATGTACAATGTTTAATTAACAGAACTACAAGTACGCAATTTAATTAACAGAGCTACATGTACGCCGTTTATTGGCGTTTAATTAACAGGGCTACATGTACGCCATTTAATTAACAGAACTACAAGTACGCCATTTAATTAACAGAACTACATGTACACTGTTTAATTAACAGAGCTACATGTACACCGTTTAATTAACAGAGCTACATGTACACCGTTTAATTAACAGAGCTACATGTACACCATTTAATTAACAGAGCTACATGTACGCCATTTAATTAACAAAACTACATGTACACTGTTTAATTAACAGAGCTACATGTACACCGTTTAATTAACAGAGCTACATGTACAGCGTTTAATTAACAGAGCTACATGTACACCATTTAATTAACAGAGCTACATGTATGCCGTTTAATTAACAGAGCTAATTAACAGAACTACATGTACACTGTTTAATTAACAGAGCTACATGTACACTGTTTAATTAACAGAGCTACATGTATGCCGTTTAATTAACAGAGCTACATGTACACCGTTTAATAAACAGAGCTACATGTACACCATTTAATTAACAGAGCTACATGTACACCATTTAATTAACAGAGCTACATGTATGCCGTTTAATTAACAGAGCTACATGTATGCCGTTTAATTAACAGAGCTACATGTACACTGTTTAATTAACAGAGCTACATGTACACCGTTTAATTAACAGAGCTACATGTACACCATTTAATTAACAGAGCTACATGTACACCATTTAATTAACAGAGCTACATGTACACCATTTAATTAACAGTGCTACATGTACACCGTTTAATTAACAGAGCTACATGTACACCATTTAATTAACAGAGCTACATGTACACCATTTAGTTAACAGAGCTACATGTACACCATTTAATTAACAGAGCTACATGTACACTGTTTAATTAACAGAGCTACATGTACACCATTTAATTAACAGAGCTACATGTATGCCATTTAATTAACAGAGCTACATGTACACCATTTAATTAACAGAGCTACATGTACACCATTTAATTAACAGAGCTACATGTACACCATTTAATTAACAGAGCTACATGTACACCGTTTAATTAACAGAGCTACATGTACACCATTTAATTAACAGAGCTACATGTACACCATTTAATTAACAGAGCTACATGTATGCCATTTAATTAACAGAGCTACATGTACACCATTTAATTAACAGAGCTACATGTACACCATTTAATTAACAGAGCTACATGTACACCATTTAATTAACAGAGCTACATGTACACCGTTTAATTAACAGAGCTACATGTACACCATTTAATTAAGAGAGCTACATGTATGCCATTTAATTAACAGAGCTACATGTATGCCGTTTAATTAACAGAGCTACATGTACACTGTTTAATTAACAAAGCTACATGTACACCATTTAATTAACAGAGCTACATGTACACCATTTAATTAACAGAGCTACATGTACACCATTTAATTAACAGAGCTACATGTACACCGTTTAATTAACAGAGCTACATGTACACCGTTTAATTAACAGAGCTACATGTACACCATTTAATTAACAGAGCTACATGTACACCATTTAATTAACAGAGCTACATGTACACCATTTAATTAACAGAGCTACATGTACACCGTTTAATTAACAGAGCTAATTAACAGAACTACATGTACACTGTTTAATTAACAGAACTACATGCACCCCGTTTAATTAACAGAGCTACATGTACACTGTTTAATTAACAGAGCTACATGTACACCATTTCATCAACAGAGCTACATGTACGCCATTTAATTAACAGAGCTACATGTATGCCATTTAATTAACAGAGCTACATGTACACCATTTAATTAACAGTGCTACATGTACACCATTTAATTAACAGAGCTACATGTACACCATTTAATTAACAGAGCTACATGTACACTGTTTAATTAACAGAGCTACATGTACACCATTTAATTAACAGAGCTACATGTACACCATTTAATTAACAGAACTACATGTACACCATTTAATTAACAGAGCTAATTAACAGAACTACATGTACACTGTTTAATTAACAGAACTACATGCACCCCGTTTAATTAACAGAGCTACATGTACACTGTTTAATTAACAGAGCTACATGTACACCATTTAATTAACAGAACTACATGTACACTGTTTAATTAACAGAGCTACATGTACGCTGTTTAATTAACAAAGCTACATGTACACAATTTAATTAACAGAGCTAATTAACAGAACTACATGTACACTGTTTAATTAACAGAACTACATGTACACTGTTTAATTAACAGAGCTACATGTACACCATTTCATCAACAGAGCTACATGTACGCCATTTAATTAACAGAGCTACATGTACACCATTTAATTAACAGAGCTACATGTACACCATTTAATTAACAGAGCTACATGTACACCATTTAATTAACAGAGCTACATGTACACCGTTTAATTAACAGAGCTAATTAACAGAACTACATGTACACTGTTTAATTAACAGAACTACATGCACCCCGTTTAATTAACAGACCTACATGTACACTGTTTAATTAACAGAGCTACATGTACACCATTTCATCAACAGAGCTACATGTACGCCATTTAATTAACGGAGCTACATGTATGCCATTTAATTAACAGAGCTACATGTACACCATTTAATTAACAGAGCTACATGTACACCATTTAATTAACAGAGCTACATGTACACCGTTTAATTAACAGAGCTACATGTACACCATTTAATTAACAGAGCTACATGTATGCCATTTAATTAACAGAGCTACATGTATGCCGTTTAATTAACAGAGCTACATGTACACTGTTTAATTAACAAAGCTACATGTACACCATTTAATTAACAGAGCTACATGTACACCATTTAATTAACAGAGCTACATGTACACCATTTAATTAACAGAGCTACATGTACACCGTTTAATTAACAGAGCTACATGTACACCGTTTAATTAACAGAGCTACATGTACACCATTTAATTAACAGAGCTACATGTACACCATTTAATTAACAGAGCTACATGTACACCATTTAATTAACAGAGCTACATGTACACCGTTTAATTAACAGAGCTACATGTACACCATTTAATTAACAGAGCTACATGTACACCATTTAATTAACAGAGCTACATGTACACCGTTTAATTAACAGAGCTAATTAACAGAACTACATGTACACTGTTTAATTAACAGAACTACATGCACCCCGTTTAATTAACAGAGCTACATGTACACTGTTTAATTAACAGAGCTACATGTACACCATTTCATCAACAGAGCTACATGTACGCCATTTAATTAACAGAGCTACATGTATGCCATTTAATTAACAGAGCTACATGTACACCATTTAATTAACAGTGCTACATGTACACCATTTAATTAACAGAGCTACATGTACACCATTTAATTAACAGAGCTACATGTACACTGTTTAATTAACAGAGCTACATGTACACCATTTAATTAACAGAGCTACATGTACACCATTTAATTAACAGAACTACATGTACACCATTTAATTAACAGAGCTAATTAACAGAACTACATGTACACTGTTTAATTAACAGAACTACATGCACCCCGTTTAATTAACAGAGCTACATGTACACTGTTTAATTAACAGAGCTACATGTACACCATTTAATTAACAGAACTACATGTACACTGTTTAATTAACAGAGCTACATGTACGCCGTTTAATTAACAAAGCTACATGTACACAATTTAATTAACAGAGCTAATTAACAGACCTACATGTACACTGTTTAATTAACAGAACTACATGTACACTGTTTAATTAACAGAGCTACATGTACACCATTTCATCAACAGAGCTACATGTACGCCATTTAATTAACAGAGCTGCATGTACACCATTTAATTAACAGAGCTACATGTACACCATTTAATTAACAGAGCTACATGTACACCATTTAATTAACAGAGCTACATGTACACCGTTTAATTAACAGAGCTAATTAACAGAACTACATGTACACTGTTTAATTAACAGAACTACATGCACCCCGTTTAATTAACAGACCTACATGTACACTGTTTAATTAACAGAGCTACATGTACACCATTTCATCAACAGAGCTACATGTACGCCATTTAATTAACAGAGCTACATGTATGCCATTTAATTAACAGAGCTACATGTACACCATTTAATTAACAGTGCTACATGTACACCATTTAATTAACAGAGCTACATGTACACCATTTAATTAACAGAGCTACATGTACACTGTTTAATTAACAGAGCTACATGTACACCATTTAATTAACAGAGCTACATGTACACCATTTAATTAACAGAACTACATGTACACCATTTAATTAACAGAGCTAATTAACAGAACTAAATGTACACTGTTTAATTAACAGAACTACATGCACCCCATTTAATTAACAGAGCTACATGTAAACTGTTTAATTAACAGAGCTACATGTACACCATTTAATTAACAGAACTACATGTACACTGTTTAATTAACAGAGCTACATGTGCGCCGTTTAATTAACAAAGCTACATGTACACAATTTAATTAACAGAGCTAATTAACAGAACTACATGTACACTGTATTAATTAACAGAACTACATGTACACTGTTTAATTAACAGAGCTACATGCACACTGTTTAATAAACAAAGCTACATGTACACCATTTAATTAACAGAGCTAATTAACAGAACTACATGTACACTGTTTAATTAACAGAGCTACGTGTACACCATTTAATTAACAGAACTACATGTACACTGTTTAATTAACAGAGCTACATGTACGCCGTTTAATTAACAAAGCTACATGTACACAATTTAATTAACAGAGCTAATTAACAGAACTACATGTACACTGTTTAATTAACAGAACTACATGTACACTGTTTAATTAACAGAGCTACATGTACACCATTTCATCAACAGAGCTACATGTACGCCATTTAATTAACAGAGCTGCATGTACACCATTTATTTAACAGAGCTACATGTACACCATTTAATTAACAGAGCTACATGTACACCATTTAATTAACAGAGCTACATGTACACCGTTTAATTAACAGAGCTAATTAACAGAACTACATGTACACTGTTTAATTAACAGAACTACATGCACCCCGTTTAATTAACGGACCTACATGTACACTGTTTAATTAACAGAGCTACATGTACACCATTTCATCAACAGAGCTACATGTACGCCATTTAATTAACAGAGCTACATGTATGCCATTTAATTAACAGAGCTACATGTACACCATTTAATTAACAGTGCTACATGTACACCATTTAATTAACAGAGCTACATGTACACCATTTAATTAACAGAGCTACATGTACACTGTTTAATTAACAGAGCTACATGTACACCATTTAATTAACAGAGCTACATGTACACCATTTAATTAACAGAACTACATGTACACCATTTAATTAACAGAGCTAATTAACAGAACTACATGTACACTGTTTAATTAACAGAACTACATGCACCCCATTTAATTAACAGAGCTACATGTAAACTGTTTAATTAACAGAGCTACATGTACACCATTTAATTAACAGAACTACATGTACACTGTTTAATTAACAGAGCTACATGTACGCCGTTTAATTAACAAAGCTACATGTACACAATTTAATTAACAGAGCTAATTAACAGAACTACATGTACACTGTTTAATTAACAGAACTACATGTACACTGTTTAATTAACAGAACTACATGTACACTGTTTAATTAACGGAGCTACATGTACGCCGTTTACTGGCGTTTAATTAACAGAGCTATATGTACGCCATTTAATTAACAGAACTACAAGTACGCCATTTAATTAACAGAACTACATGTACACTGTTTAATTAACAGAGCTACATGTACACCGTTTAATTAACAGAGCTACATGTACACCGTTTAATTAACAGAGCTACATGTACACCATTTAATTAACAGAGCTACAGGTATGCCATTTAATTAACAGAGCTACATGTATGCCGTTTAACAGAGCTACATGCACACTGTTTAATTAACAAAGCTACATGTACACCATTTAATTAACAGAGCTACATGTACACCATTTAATTAACAGAGCTACATGTACACCGTTTAATTAACAGAGCTACATGTACACCGTTTAATTAACAGAGCTACATGTACACCATTTAATTAACAGAGCTACATGTACACCATTTAATTAACAGAGTTGCATGTACACAGTTTAATTAACAGAGCTACATGTACGCCGTTTATTGGCGTTTAACAGAGCTACATGTACGCCATTTAATTAACAGAACTACAAGTACGCCATTTAATTAACAGAGCTACAAGTACGCCATTTAATTAACAGAACTACATGTACACTGTTTAATTAACAGAGCTACATGTACACCATTTAATTAACAGAGTTGCATGTACACTGTTTAATTAACAGAACTACAAGTACGCCATTTAATTAACAGAGCTACATGTACGCCATTTAATTAACAGAGCTACTGTACGCCATTTAATTAACAGAGCTACATGTACGCCATTTAATTAACAGAGCTACATGTACACCATTTAATTAACAGAGCTACATGTACACCATTTAATTAACAGAGCTACATGTACGCCATTTAATTAACAGAGCTACAGGTATGCCATTTAATTAACAGAGCTACATGTACACCATTTAATTAACAGAGCTACATGTACACTGTTTAATTAACAGAGCTACATGTACACCATTTAATTAACAAAGCTACATGTACACCATTTAATTAACAGAGCTACATGTACACCATTTAATTAACAGTGCTACATGTACACCATTTAATTAACAGAGCTACATGTACACCATTTAATTAACAGAGCTACATGTACACTGTTTAATTAACAGAACTACATGTACACCATTTATTTAACAGAGCTACATGTACACCGTTTAATTAACAGAGCTACATGTACACCATTTAATTAACAGAGCTACATGTACACCATTTAATTAACAGAGCTACATGTACACCATTTAATTAACAGAGCTACATGTACACTGTTTAATTAACAGAGCTACATGTACACCATTTAATTAACAGAGCTACATGTACACCATTTAATTAACAGTGCTACATGTACACCATTTAATTAACAGAGCTACATGTACACCGTTTAATTAACAAAGCTACATGTACACTGTTTAATTAACAAAGCTACATGTACACCATTTAATTAACAGAGCTACATGTACACCATTTAATTAACAGAGCTACATGTACACCATTTAATTAACAGAGCTACATGTACACCATTTAATTAACAGAGCTACATGTACACCGTTTAATTAACAGAGCTACATGTACACCGTTTAATTAACAGAGCTACATGTACACCATTTAATTAACAGAGCTACATGTACACCGTTTAATTAACAAAGCTACATGTACACTGTTTAATTAACAAAGCTACATGTACACCATTTAATTAACAGAGCTACATGTACACCATTTAATTAACAGAGCTACATGTACACCATTTAATTAACAGAGCTACATGTACACCATTTAATTAACAGAGCTACATGTACACCGTTTAAATAACAAAGCTACATGTACACTGTTTAATTAACAAAGCTACATGTACACCATTTAATTGACAGAGCTACATGTACACCATTTAATTAACAGAGCTACATGTACACCATTTAATTAACAGAGCTACATGTACACTGTTTAATTAACAGAGCTACATGTACACCACTTAATTAACAGAGCTACATGTACACCATTTAATTAACAGTGCTACATGTACACCATTTAATTAACAGAGCTACATGTACACCGTTTAATTAACAAAGCTACATGTACACTGTTTAATTAACAAAGCTACATGTACACCATTTAATTAACAGAGCTACATGTACACCATTTAATTAACAGAGCTACATGTACACCATTTAATTAACAGAGCTACATGTACACCGTTTAATTAACAGAGCTACATGTACACCGTTTAATTAACCCGTTTAATTAACAGAGCTACATGTACACCATTTAATTAACAGAGCTACATGTACACCATTTAATTAACAGAGCTACATGTACACCGTTTAATTAACAGTGCTACATGTACACCGTTTAATTAACCCGTTTAATTAACAGATCTACATGTACACCATTTAATTAACAGAGCTACATGTATGCCATTTAATTAACAGAGCTACATGTACACCATTTAATTAACAGAGCTACATGTACACCATTTAATTAACAGAGCTACATGTACACCATTTAATTAACAGAGCTACATGTACACCGTTTAATTAACAGAGCTACATGTACACCGTTTAATTAACAGAGCTACATGTACACCATTTAATTAACAGAGCTACATGTACACCGTTTAATTAACAGAGCTACATGTACATTGTTTAATTAACAAAGCTACATGTACACCATTTAATTAACAGAGCTACATGTACACCATTTAATTAACAGAGCTACATGTACACCATTTAATTAACAGAACTACATGTACACCATTTATTTAACAGAGCTACATGTACACCATTTAATTAACAGAGCTACATGTACACCATTTAATTAACAGAGCTACATGTACACCGTTTAATTAACAGAGCTACATGTACACCGTTTAATTAACAGAGCTACATGTACACCATTAAATTAACAGAGCTACATGTACACCATTTTATTAACAGAGCTACATGTTCGCCATTGAATTAACAGAGCTACATGTACACCGTTTAATTAACAGAGCTACATGTACACCATTTAATTAACAGAGTTGCATGTACACTGTTTAATTAACAGAGCTACATGTATGCCATTTAATTAACAGAGCTACATGTATGCCGTTTAATTAACAGAGCTACATGTACACTGTTTAATTAACAGAACTACATGTACGCCTTTTAATTAACAGAGCTACATGTACACCATTTAATTAACAGAGCTACATGTACACCATTTAATTAACAGAACTACATGTACACCATTTAATTAACAGAGCTACATGTACACCATTTAATTAACAGAGTTGCATGTACACTGTTTAATTAACAGAACTACAAGTATGCCATTTAATTAACAGAGCTACATGTACACCATTTAATTAACAGAACTACATGTACACCATTTAATTAACAGAGCTACATGTACACCATTTAATTAACAGAGCTACATGTACACCATTTAATTAACAGAGCTACATGTACACCGTTTAATTAACAGAGCTACATGTACACCGTTTAATTAACAGAGCTACATGTACACCATTTAATTAACAGAGCTACATGTACACCATTTTATTAACATAGCTACATGTACGCCATTTAATTAACAGAGCAAAATGTACACCATTTAATTAACAGAACTACATGTACACCATTTAATTAACAGAGCTAATTAACAGAACTACATGTACACTGTTTAATTAACAGAACTACATGCACCCCGTTTAATTAACAGAGCTACATGTGCACTGTTTAATTAACAGAGCTACATGTACACCATTTAATTAACAGAACTACATGTACACTGTTTAATTAACAGAGCTACATGTACGCCGTTTAATTAACAAAGCTACATGTACACAATTTAATTAACAGAGCTATTTAACAGAACTACATGTACACTGTTTAATTAACAGAACTACATGTACACTGTTTAATTAACAGAACTACATGTACACTGTTTAATTAACAGAGCTGCATGTACGCCGTTTATTGGCGTTTAATTAACAGAGCTACATGTACACCATTTAATTAACAGAACTACAAGTACGCCATTTAATTAACAGAACTACATGTACGCTGTTTAATTAACAGAGCTACATGTACACCGTTTAATTAACAGAGCTACATGTACACTGTTTAATTAACAGAGCTACATGTACACCATTTAATTAACAGAGCTACAGGTATGCCATTGAATTAACAGAGCTACATGTATGCCGTTTAATTAACAGAGCTACATGTACACTGTTTAATTAACAAAGCTACATGTACACCATTTAATTAACAGAGCTACATGTACACCATTTAATTAACAGAGCTACATGTACACCGTTTAATTAACAGAGCTACATGTACACCATTTAATTAACAGAGCTACATGTACACCGTTTAATTAACAGAGCTACATGTACACCATTTAATTAACAGAGCTACATGTACACCATTTAATTAACAGAGTTGCATGTACACAGTTTAATTAACAGAGCTACATGTACGCCGTTTATTGGCGTTTAATTAACAGAGCTACATGTACGCCATTTAAGTAACAGAACTACAAGTACGCCATTTAATTAACAGAGATAAATGTACGCCATTTAATTAACAGAACTACATGTACACTGTTTAATTAACAGAGCTACATGTACACCATTTAATTAACAGAGTTGCATGTACACTGTTTAATTAACAGAACTACAAGTACGGCATTTAATTAACAGAGCTACATGTACGCCATTTAATTAACAGAGCTACATGTACGCCATTTAATTAACAGAGCTACATGTACACCATTTAATTAACAGAGCTACATGTACACCATTTAATTAACAGAGCTACATGTACACCATTTAATTAACAGAGCTACATGTACGCCATTTAATTAACAGAGCTACATGTATGCCATTTAATTAACAGAGCTACAGGTACACCATTTAATTAACAGTGCTACATGTACACCATTTAATTAACAGAGCTACATGTACACCATTTAATTAACAGAGCTACATGTACACCATTTAATTAACAGAGCTACATGTACACCGTTTAATTAACAGAGCTACATGTACACCATTTAATTAACAGAGCTACATGTACACCATTTAATTAACAGAGCTACATGTACACCATTTAATTAACAGTGCTACATGTACACCGTTTAATTAACAGTGCTACATGTACACCGTTTAATTAACAGTGCTACATGTACACCATTTAATTAACAGAGCTACATGTACACCATTTAATTAACAGAGCTACATGTACACCGTTTAATTAACAGAGCTACATGTACACCATTTAATTAACAGAGCTACATGTACACCGTTTAATTAACAGAGCTACATGTACACCATTTAATTAACAGAGCTACATGTACACCATTTAATTAACAGAGCTACATATACACCATTTAATTAACAGAGCTACATGTACACCATTTAATTAACAGAGCTACATGTACACCGTTTAATTAACAGAGCTACATGTACACCATTTAATTAACAGAGCTACAAGTACGCAATTTAATTAACAGAGCTACATGTATCCCATTTAAATAACAGAGCTACATGTACACTGTTTAATTAACAGAGAGACATGTACACCATTTAATTAACAGAGCTACATGTACACCATTTAATTAACAGTGCTACATGTACACCATTTAAATAACAGAGCTACATGTACACCATTTAATTAACAGAGCTACAAGTACGCAATTTAATTAACAGAGCTACATGTATCCCATTTAATTAACAGTGCTACATGTACACCGTTTAATTAACAGTGCTACATGTACACCATTTAATTAACAGAGCTACATGTACACCATTTAATTAACAGAGCTACATGTACACCGTTTAATTAACAGAGCTACATGTACACCATTTAATTAACAGAGCTACATGTACACCGTTTAATTAACAGAGCTACATGTACACCATTTAATTAACAGAGCTACATGTACACCATTTAATTAACAGAGCTACATATACACCATTTAATTAACAGAGCTACATGTACACCATTTAATTAACAGAGCTACATGTACACCATTTAATTAACAGAGCTACATGTACACCATTTAATTAACAGAGCTACAAGTACGCAATTTAATTAACAGAGCTACATGTATCCCATTTAAATGACAGAGCTACATGTACACTGTTTAATTAACAGAGAGACATGTACACCATTTAATTAACAGAGCTACATGTACACCATTTAATTAACAGTGCTACATGTACACCATTTAAATAACAGAGCTACATGTACACCATTTAATTAACAGAGCTACAAGTACGCAATTTAATTAACAGAGCTACATGTATCCCATTTAAATAACAGAGCTACATGTACACTGTTTAATTAACAGAGAGACATGTACACCGTTTAATTAACAGAGCTACATTTACACCGTTTAATTACCAGAGCTACATGTACACCATTTAATTAACAGAGCTACATGTATCCCATTTAATTAACAGAGCTACATGTACACCATTTAATTTACAGAGCTACATGTACACTGTTTAATTAACAGAGAGACATGTACACCATTTAATTAACAGAGCTACATGTACACTGTTTAATTAACAGAGAGACATGTACACCATTTAATTAACAGAGCTATATGTACACCATTTAATTAACAGAGCTACATGTACACCGCTTAATTAACAGTGCTACATGTACACTGTTTAATTAACAAAGCTACATGTACACCATTTAATTAACAGAGCTACATGTACACCATTTAATTAACAGAGCTACATGTACACCATTTAATTAACAGTGCTACATGTACACCATTTAATTAACAGAGCTACATCTACACTGTTTAATTAACAAAGCTACATGTACACCATTTAATTAACAGAGCTACATGTACACCATTTAATTAACAGAGCTACATGTACACCATTTAATTAACAGAGCTACATGTACACCATTTAATTAACAGAGCTCCATGTACACCATTTAATTAACAGAGCTACATGTACACAGTTTAATTAACAGAGCTACATGTACACTATTTAATTAACAGTGCTACATGTACACCATTTAATTAACAGAGCTACATGTACACCATTTAATTAACAGAGCTACATGTATCCCATTTAATTAACAGAGCTACATGTACACTGTTTAATTAACAGAGAGACATGTACACCGTTTAATTAACAGAGCTACATTTACACCGTTTAATTAACAGAGCTACATGTACACCATTTAATTAACAGAGCTACATGTATCCCATTTAATTAACAGAGCTACATGTACACCATTTAATTAACAGAGCTACATGTACACTGTTTAATTAACAGAGAGACATGTACACCATTTAATTAACAGAGCTACATGTACACTGTTTAATTAACAGAGAGACATGTACACCATTTAATTAACAGAGCTACATGTACACCATTTAATTAACAGAGCTACATGTACACAGTTTAATTAACAGAGCTACATGTACACTATTTAATTAACAGTGCTACATGTACACCATTTAATTAACAGAGCTACATGTACACCATTTAATTAACAGAGCTACATGTACACTGTTTAATTAACAGAGAGACATGTACACCGTTTAATTAACAGAGCTACATTTACACCGTTTAATTAACTGAGCTACATGTACACTATTTAATTAACAGAGCTACATGTACACCATTTAATTAACAGAGCTACGTGTATCCCATTTAATTAACAGAGCTACATGTACACTGTTTAATTAACAGAGAGACATGTACACCGTTTAATTAACAGAGCTACATTTATACCGTTTAATTAACTGAGCTACATGTACACCATTTAATTAACAGAGCTACATGTATCCCATTTAATTAACAGAGCTACATGTACACCATTTAATTAACAGAGCTACATGTACACTGTTTAATTAACAGAGAGACATGTACACCATTTAATTAACAGAACTACATGCACACTGTTTAATTAACAGAGAGACATGTACACCATTTAATTAACAGAGCTACATGTACGCCATTTAATTAACAGAGCTACATGTACACCATTTAATTAACAGAGCTACATGTACACCGTTTAATTAACAGTGCTACATGTACACTGTTTAATTAACAGAGCTACATGCACACCATTTAATTAACAGAGCTACATGTACACCTTTTAATTAACAGAGCTACATGTACACCGTTTAATTAACAGAGCTACATGTACACCATTTAATTAACAGAGCTACATGTACACCGTTTAATTAACAGTGCTACATGTACACCGTTTAATTAACAGAGCTACATGTACACCGTTTAATTAACAGAGCTACATGTACACCGTTTAATTAACTGAGCTACATGTACACCATTTAATTAACAGAGCTACATGTACACCATTTAATTAACAGAGCTACATGTACACCGTTTAATTAACAGTGCTACATGTACACCGTTTAATTAACAGAGCTACATGTACACCGTTTAATTAACAGAGCTACATGTACACCGTTTAATTAACTGAGCTACATGTACACCGTTTAATTAACTGAGCTACATGTACACCATTTAATTAACAGAGCTACATGTATGCCGTTTAATTAACAGAGCTATTTAACAGAGCTACATGCACACTGTTTAATTAACAGAGCTACATGTACACCATTTAATTAACAGAGCTACATGTACACTGTTTAATTAACAGAGCTACATGTACACCATTTAATTAACAGAGCTACATGTACACCATTTAATTAACAGAGCTACATGTACACTGTTTAATTAACAGAGCTACATGTACACTGTTTAATTAACAGAGCTACATGTACACCATTTAATTAACAGAGCTACATGTACACCGTTTAATTAACAGAGCTACATGTACGCTGTTTAATTAACAGAGCTACATGTACACCGTTTAATTAACAGAGCTACATGTACACCATTTAATTAACAGAGCTACATGTACACTGTTTAATTAACAGAGCTACATGTACACTGTTTAATTAACAGAGCTACATGTACACTGTTTACTTAACAAAGCTACATGTACACCATTTAATTAACAGAGCTACATGCACACTGTTTAATTAACAGAGCTACATGTACACCATTTAATTAACAGAGCTACATGTACACCATTTAATTAACAGAGCTACATGTATGCCGTTTAATTAACAGAGCTATTTAACAGAGCTACATGCACACTGTTTAATTAACAGAGCTACATGTACACCATTTAATTAACAGAGCTACATGTACACTGTTTAATTAACAGAGCTACATGTACACCATTTAATTAACAGAGCTACATGTACACCATTTAATTAACAGAGCTACATGTACACCATTTAATTAACAGAGCTACATGTATGCCGTTTAATTAACAGAGCTATTTAACAGAGCTACATGCACACTGTTTAATTAACAGAGCTACATGTACACCATTTAATTAACAGAGCTACATGTACACTGTTTAATTAACAGAGCTACATGTACACCATTTAATTAACAGAGCTACATGTACACTGTTTAATTAACAGAGCTACATGTACACTGTTTAATTAACAAAGCTACATGTACACCATTTAATTAACAGAGCTACATGCACACTGTTTAATTAACAGAGCTACATGTACACCATTTAATTAACAGAGCTACATGTACACCATTTAATTAACAGAGCTACATGTACACTGTTTAATTAACAGAGCTACATGTACACTGTTTAATTAACAAAGCTACATGTACACCATTTAATTAACAGAGCTACATGTACACCATTTAATTAACAGAGCTACATGTACACTGTTTAATTAACAGAGCTACATGTACACTGTTTAATTAACAAAGCTACATGTACACCATTTAATTAACAGAGCTACATGCACACTGTTTAATTAACAGAGCTACATGTACACCATTTAATTAACAGAGCTACATGTACACCATTGAATTAACCGAGCTACATGTATGCGGTTTAATTAACAGAGCTATTTAACAGAGCTACATGCACACTGTTTAATTAACAGAGCTACATGTACACCATTTAATTAACAGAGCTACATGTACACTGTTTAATTAACAGAGCTACATGTACACCATTTAATTAACAGAGCTACATGTACACCATTTAATTAACAGAGCTACATGTACACTGTTTAATTAACAAAGCTACATGTACACCATTTAATTAACAGAGCTACATGCACACTGTTTAATTAACAGAGCTACATGTACACCATTTAATTAACAGAGCTACATGTACACTGTTTAATTAACAGAGCTACATGTACACTGTTTAATTAACAGAGCTACATGTACACCGTATAACCTGGGAAAAGGGAAAAGAAAACTTTTCTTTCGGTAATCAAATCCAGGCCTTCAAACTCCCACAAAGTTACACTGTTGGAACACTTTACCTATGTTACCAAAATATGCCCAAATTAGCATTTGAGGCAAAAGTATTTTCATTGAAGACAGATGCGAAGTAAGCTTCACACAATATCTTTCATAAGAAATAGTATCGAAACACAGAAACAAGAGCATTAAAACACCATTGGGAAGCAGCTCATCTGCAAATGCCTGGAAACTGAATCACTTTTACTTCGGTGGCTGTACAACAATTAGTACTGAAATGGTTAACCGGATAACCAGTTTGAAACCTGTTACCTACCTAATCGATTAAAAAAAAACGTCAACCGGTTATCCAAAATATTGATAGTGATCGTCATTCCACAGTTAAAACCTAGTAAATCTGCCACTTCTCATTTGAGATTGATTACACCTCAAAGCAGCGCTGTTTATATTGAGAAATAATCGACTTTGGCTTTCAAGACATCTTAATGATTGGCAATTTCCGTAAATACTGAATAACCGCAGAAACTATTCTGTAGTATGTACACATGTATACAAACGAACATTGGCGAGTACTCGACAATGTTCGTTTGTATACACACTACGGAATAGTTTCTGAGAATACTGCTTTCCAATTCCTATAGTTTTGATCCCAGATTTGGTGAAATAATGGCTACGGTTAACCGGATATTATCCGGTTATAGCTCTTGGTTAGTCGGTTGTGAATATGAGCCAACCGTTTCAGCCCTAACAACAATGTTTCACTGCACTTACTTTCTGCCTCAATTACTGCCTTGATTTGAAGTTTGTGCCTTTCTTCAATGAAGTCTCCAGCTGAGTCGAACCATGGCTGGCCTGGTGGGTTTGTAGTCTCCCTGGTGTGCTAAAATTAAAAGAGTCTGAAAAGGCTGCTGGTCCTAAAATTGATCCTGTTTCACGACAATCGGATTGGATTCTCGTGAACTTCTGCGACGCGAATCAATTTTCAGTCCCTAGAATTTTATTTAGAATTTAAAAGTACTGTTAAACCCTTGTGAGTGTAACCATATATTCCGAAGTGAAAACCAATATATTCCTAAATGAAAACCCAATATATTCCTAAATGAAAACCACTATATTCCTAAATGAAAACCAATATATTCCTAAATGAAAACCTCTATATTCCTAAATGAAAACCAATATATTCCTAAATGAAAACCAATATATTCCTAAATGAAAACCAAGCCTCATAGTTATATATTTATCATAGTTTTATTCTTAACCCTTTACCCAATGCAGACAATATCAAAATTAATTATTTTAAATATCATTTTTTTAAATTTTTTAAAAAAATTTCAACAAAACCATATCATGTGACCCCTTTTTGGAATGAGCTCATTCCAAAGAGGGGTCACATGATATGGTTTTGTTGAAATTTTCGAAAAGTTAAAAAATTTATAGTAAATTATATATTTTTTATACTTACCAATGACCCAGACTTAGCTGGTGCTAACTCTAACAAAACCAGGGCCAAACACAAATTTTGCCCCCCAATCCCCAAAATTTGCATCCAAAACAAAAAGAAATCATGTCCTAAAGGACCTCCATACTACGCCTCTACTGCGCATGCGCAGTGACGCAGACGTCCCGAAATTGGCGCCAATTATCATTCTTACTGGCAGTGCCTGGTCAGCGCTATGTACTCAGCGGGGAGGCAAGAGTTCCCAACTCCAGGGAGGGCCATCCCCGTCTGGGTCATTGGTAAGTATAAAAAATATATAAATTACTATAAATTTTTTAACATTTTTATACTGTACCAATGACCCAGACTTAGCTGAATAGTAAACAGGCTGGAGGGCCTAGGACATAGAGGAAAATCCAATAAGCTCAACTATATAGTAAAGAGGTAACCCCTTAAGGAGAAAAGGAGTATTAGGCTTTACATGTATCTTTCTTATTTAATATTAAATTAGAAAGATACACTACCCTTAATAATTGAGCACAATAACATTCATGTTCTCTATTAACATCCAGTGTATCCCTTATACTAATTATTTTTAAAGTAAGCCAATAAATAAAGTAGTCCAGAGAACTGAGACTCTTTATAGTCATTTAAAAGTGTCCGAGTATTGTATATTAAAGCCCGTTTGACACTTGACATATACAAATGCTTCACACCGAGCTACACTTTAAAAATAAGACATGAATGAATTTTAACATTAATATTACACTTTAAAACCATCCCGGAAGCGACTCAGAAATACTGACTTGGAGGAGGCATTCCCTTGCTTTTCACTATAAAGCAGGTGACCTGAGGGAACACCCCCCCCCCCCCCCCTTCCCCTTGCCCTGGGTCAAATAGCCCAGAGCGAAGAGGGCAGCCGGACGGAGTCACTGCCGGAACAGAAAGCCTGCATAACTATAGTTGCAACTGTTTAGTGGACGACATTCTGAGCAACAGATAACGGACCTAAACAATGCAGGTCTCCAGAAATGGACTCAATATTTCTGAGATAAAAATTCGTAAATGTGGATGGCTGAGACCAATAAGCAGCCTTCATTAAATCTGTAATAGCAACACTATTAGCATAAGCCCAGGAAGTAGAAAGAGCTCTTACTTCATGAGCAGAAATCTTAAGCACAGACTGCTGAGAAGAAGATAAACTCTCATAAGCAGTACGGATAGTTAATTGAATCCATCTAGCAATAGAATGGACCGAAATGTCCTTTCTATTAGGCATCAAAGACAGAAAGAAACGGTTCCGTCCCTTTCTGATAAACTGAGATCTCTGTTTATAGATACGTAATGCTCTAACAGGACAGAGTAAAGGCCTACGCCCGTCTGAAGACGGAAGAGCCTTAATAACAATAGGTTCCGGATATTTATTAGGAGCCTGATTCTTAGCTAAAAAACCCACATTAGTAGTGAAGGTGATAGTGTTCCCGACACTACGATAGTGAGAATCATCCACCGACAGTGCATGAAGCTCACTGACTCTTCTAGCAGAAGAGAAAGCTAAGAGAAAAGCTGTCTTATAAGATAAGAATTTGAAATCTACTGTCCCAAGAGGTTCAAATGGCTTTTCCTTCAATTTAAGAAGAACCCAAGCTAAATTCCACTTAGGAATTAATCTAAGAGTTCTGGGTCTATTTATCGAAAAGTTTCTAACCAACTTAGATAAAGAGACATTAGATCCAATTTGTAAACTATCATGATGTGATTAGGTATCAGATAACATAGACCTATAACCCTTTATAGTAACAGGCTGCAGTTTGATTTCGTCAAACAAGTATACTAGAAAGTTTGCAATGTCTGGTATAGAGGGATCGAATATATCTACAGAATGATCCCTACACCAACGACGAAAAACCTTCCACTTAGCCGCATAGTTTAGCGAAGAGGAGGTCCTCCTACAGTTAGAAATCGCGTCCACTGCTCGTCCTGTAAAGTGCTTGCCATGCAAGAAGGACCGCACAACGGAAAAACGTGAAGGTTGAGACCTTGTGGGTTGTGATGGAGTTGGCGCGATTTCCCCTGCGAAAGAAGATCCTCCCGTGGAGGAAGCTTTCGCGGTAGGTCCCACAACAGACACCTGAGTAGATTTATCCACGGTCTCTGTGGCGACAGAGATGCTACCAACAGAATCTTGCATTGAGATTGTTTTATCTTTAGCAATACTTGTTGAATTAACGGCGCTGGAGGATATGCATATCCTATCATTCCGTCCCAAGGGATCGACAGAGCGTCTACTGCAAATGCTCTTGGATCCGGACACGGAGACACATACGTCTGCAACTGATTGTAGAGATGTGTCGCAAATAAGTCTATCATTGGCCGTTCCCATTGGTAGCAAATCTGATTGAATACTTGTTTGTTGAGAGTCCATTCCGACGGCAACAAGCGACCCTTTCGTGAAAGGGAGTCTGCTAGCACATTCAGACGACCCGGTATGTGACGGACCGAAAGAAGAACGTGATGTTCTAGAGCAAACAGAAGGATTCTTTCCGTTAGATTGAACAACGGAACTGAATGAGTGCCTCCCTGATTCCGTATATACGCCACTACTGTCGTATTGTCGGATAGGATTTGGACATGAGCATTGTGAATAATGTCCATCCAGTGACGTAACGCAAGCCAAACTGACATCATTTCCTTGATGTTTATGTGCTTGCACAGGAATTGCGGATCCCAAAGACCCTGGCATCTCGAATCCATTGGGATTAATGATGCACCCCAACCTGTTTGACTGGCATCCGTCATAATGGTAAAACTCGGATCCGGCAACTGCAGTGGAACTCCCTGAGTTAACCACTGAATGTTTGCCCAAGTCTGAATCTCTTGTTTCACTTGATCTGACAAGAGAACGTATACGTCGAGTGAATGAATTTTCACACTCCAATTCTGAGTCAAGAAAATTTGAAGAGGACGTGTGCGTAACCGCCCCATCGGAATGAGATCCGCAGCGGCTCCGCACAGACCTATCAGTCTCATAAATTCTCTCGCTGTGACTTTGTCTGCGTGCAGACAATAGCGAGCGTAACAACTGACTAATTTCGCTCTGGTTAACGGCAGACGAATGAGATTGTTGTGCGTCTCGAAGCTCATTCCCAGCTGAGTGAATGACTTGGACGGCACCAGATCTGACTTCTCCTCGTTTACTATAAAACCGAGACGTCGGAGCAATAGAAGAAGAATCTGAACATCGTTCTGAAGCGTTAACTCATTGCTGTACCTCTGAAGAATGTCGTCCAGGTAGGCCGACGTTACCGCAGACGAATGAGCTCGGAAATAGATCATTACCGAGTTCATTACCCGAGTGAAAGCCCAGGGTGCTAGATTCAATCCGAAGCACATCGCCCGGAATTGATACACCACTCCTAGGACTGCGAAGCGTAGGTACTTTCAGAATGTCGGATGTACCATGACGTGAAAGTACGCATCTTTGAGATCTATGCTTGTTGCATAATCGTTCACCCGAATACTCGCTCTGACCGACCGAATCGTCTCTATATAAAATTTCGGAGCGACGATCAGCTTGTTTATCCAGCTCAAATCTATGACTGGACAGAACGAGCCGTCTGGTTTCGGAACCAGAAACAGATGGCTGTAGAATCCCGGAGTTTCCTGGTTTTCTACGACCTCTACCGCGTTCTTCATTAAAAGAGACTGCACCTCTGATAACAGAGCGTCTCTTTTCTGCTGATTTGACGGAAGATGAGTCCACTTTGGACTTCGAGTTAATGGAGGCTTTCGTTTGAAGGATATCTTTAGACCTTCGGAAGTCACTCCTCTCACCCAAGGGTCGTCCGTAATCGACGCCCATTCTTGTGAAAAGTTCGACAACCTTCCGCCAACCGGTACGCGATAGAGGTTTAAGCAATCACCTCCTGGACCTGCGAGGCCTGCGGTAGGAGAAACCACGTCCTCCACGACCCGCACCGTCGACCTCGGGGCGTCCGACCGATTGTCCCGGCCCGAAGGACGTCCCGAACGAGAGTCGCTACCCAGACGGTCTCTCGAATAAGACCAAGAGGACGCACCGGAACCTCTATAGGAACCTCTCTTGGGCGCATTAGACCCAGAAGTGCCTGTCTTATTCTTGTCTGCTGTATCCGACTTCTTAGAAGCAGATTTGAACAACAGAGAATCCGAAGCTTTCTTTGTAATTTTATCATAAATAGCAGAAAGCTTGCCGTCAAAGAGAAGTTCTCCGGAGACCGAAGCAACTCTAAGAGAGTTCTTCACCTTAGTATCCACGAGTGTGGATGTAGCTAGGGCTGCGTCACGTCTAACCAACTCCAGATTTGCCACTGAAAGGGCGGAGTTACACGTGGAATAAGCTACTGCCCTTGAAAGAAGTCTTAAAGAGGATTGTATATCCTGAAACTCTTTCCCTTGAAGGCGCAGTGATAACGCCTTAGTAAGGTGATCTGCGTAAGATAAGGCATCTAAATTTGCTCTGTTAGACGCAATAGCTGTTTCCAACACCGCAGTTGGAATAGAAGCCGACGACGGTAATGATAGCTCTAAGTCTTCCGCCTCGTCGTCCATACGCAGAGGAACTCTCGGGATACCCTGTCCTGCCGTATCGAATTTATTCCTTGCATTAATGAAAGGCAGGTTGAGAGTATTAGCGGACAAGAAACCTGCTTTCCCCGTCTTGGAAGCAAGTTTAAATATAGCGTCGTTCAATAATTCAAATGTTCTTGCAACATTATTGGACTGCGACGGAAACTCGGGAGCGATGTCCCTGAACCGCTCAAAAAATTCAGAGTCCAATGACGCTATAATCCTCTTGTCCGGAACCGCAGCAGTCTGGCCCGACGGAACAACTTGAGGGAGAAAGTGCCGGATGAAGTCCACGGCAGCTTTATGTTGTTCCGAAAGGGATAGCTCCAAATCATCCGTATCCCTTTCACCATCCGGTCGGACCTCATGATGTTCCCGGTCGTCCGCCCCCGATGCTTCGGCGGAGCGTACCGACCCAGCGCCATCGGATAATTCTCGATCCGACACCGTTTCTGTCGGCTGCTGGGATGCTGCGATAAGCTGTGCTATCTGCACAAGAATGTCCGGCGTCGAGACCTGCGGAGGCGCAGTCTTTCGCTGCTTCGCCGAGGGCAGCTCCGCATCAGATGGCTCCCGCATACTTTTCCTATGCGAACGTCCATCGGTCTCGAATCCCTGGCTGCCGGATGGCGTGACCTGGTCGCCGAAGAATCCTTGATCGGCGAAGCTGGTAATATATCGGCGGTCACGCAGCCAAGGTGCGGTCGTGTGCGCTGACGAGAAGAGGAAGCCTTAGCAGTCTCCGCGGACTGCCTATACAACGGAGCGTCCCGAGCGACGGACGTATGCTCCGCTTGCGACACATTTTGTACCACAACATCTGGTCCCAGATGTTGTTGTACGAGAGAGGGGCCTCTCTCGCTCGCGGCCCGGCTGGACCTGGACGAGCTAGGAACCGGACTCAAAGGCTTCCTCCGTTCTCGCTTACTATCCGCCGTCACTGGGTGTGCATCTATTATGTTTATAGTGCTCGCATCACCCAAAATTTCCTCCTGGACCGCATCGGACGAACCCAGCTGCCGAACCATTCGGTGAATGGACGCTACACCGGGCGAGCTAGCGGACGACATTTGTGTAATCTCCATGAGCACTTTTGCCGCTAGCTCTGAATTCATTTGTGACGACGGACGCACACTTGTAGAAGATAACATGGAAACATCACCCTGTTCTTGTTCCTCTGAAATAGAAACTGAGAGAGTAGAGTGACCTTGCGGAGAAAGAGCCGGCATAGCCCTTTCTCCAGAAACAACATATCGTGACACACGTTTCCAATGTTTCTCATCCCAATATTCACATATAGGACAGGGATTAATGCGAGAACACTGACTACAATTAATACAATGATCATGAAAGTCAGAGGAAGATTTCTTCCTATTACAATTTGAACAATGTCCCTTCATTGTGAAAGGACAACAATAAGTCCTAGTTACTCGCACAAACCCCTGACACAAAGATACATAATAACATGATCCATTAATAAATGAAAAAACAATTGCAAATCAAAATAATTTTGAAAAAATATTTTTTCAGCGAAGCCCAAGTTGCTGAAAAGTAATGTTGAGCCCCGATGGATCCGATGGCAAAGTGTGGTCAAAAATTTTAAATTTATATTAAATAATTAATGAGACACTTACGGATAATATAAATGTATCTTATAGTGAGATAAACTACAGCAAAGGCAAACAGCCCCCCTCAAAAAAAGGCTGTTGCCAATGTAAACAAACAGTGTAAAACACCAGAAAACATGACTCCAGGCACTGAAAAAACTGACCCGGAATCAGTCATCAAAATTACACTCTATCTGATGCAAAACAGAGACTCCCAGGGGAGAATCTGCAGAACATCAGATGGAAGATGCAGAACACAACGTTATACACCCATGGGTGAAAACGTAACTATGGGGAAAATAACAGAAAACATTCTGTAACCAAGCAACTCTCCCAGTAAATTTTAGAAATGAACTTTCTCAAAAATATGCCAAAAGCATGGGAGAATTGCAAGGGGGGACTTTAGAAGGCTAGGGGAGAGGAAACACTGAATAAGCAGTGCAACATTTAGCAAGAATGACAACAAGAGGCCCATGCCTCGAAAATAGGCAACTTAACATAATTTCATCAAAAAATTTTAAGTACAGCCCTGATTATTTTTTGTCACTTCTTTTTCCTTGCCTCCTTCTATCCTCCTTAGAATCACATTTTCTCCAAAAATTACATGTCTGGCATCCTTTAAACTGAGATTTACAAGCACAAAGATCAGTGAGATGTTGACTGATGAAGGGCCAAACAGAGAATGATAATTGGCGCCAATTTCGGGATGTCTGCGTCACTGCGCATGCGCAGTAGAGGCGTAGTATGGAGGTCCTTTAGGACATGATTTCTTTTTGTTTTGGATGCAAATTTTGGGGATTGGGGGGCAAAATTTGTGTTTGGCCCTGGTTTTGTTAGAGTTAGCACCAGCTAAGTCTGGGTCATTGGTACAGTATAAAAATATAATATTTTTTCCGCTGCTGAATTTGCATATTACGCGGCCGGATGCAGGCGATTCGTTGGGTAAAGGGTTCAGGGCCTTGTTCCAATTTTGCCAAAGTGCCTTGTTCCAATTTTGCCAAAGTGCCGTTTTCCAATTTTGCCAAAGGCTTTTTGTGGTCTTGCTGATGGAAGTTACAACACTTTGGCAGTGGCTTCATATGAAGTCTTGGCTGGATTTTCAGGCAGCCAAGATGTCACTAGACACCTTTAGACAGCCAAGATGTCACTAGACACCTCTGCTAAGCCAAAATGTTGCCTTATCATGAGGGAACAAAATAGACACAACTCTGTAGGCCTTCAAAGGCACGATCAGAATTTACGAGAATCAAATCAACATTATCCCAGAATTAAAATTGATTCTCATTGGGGGCATGATGACGCCGTGTACTAAGGCGTACTGCACGTCGATGGTACGCATGTCTTCAACCAATCTAACCCTGCCTGTGCTGCAGTGCGGAGTTACGATGTTGGGGAGCTGGCAGCTGCTTGTCATTTTATTCTTAACCCTTTACCCAATGCAGACAATATCAAAATTTATTATTTTAAATATCATTTTTTAAATTTTTTTTAAAAAATGTCAACAAAACCATATCATGTGACCCCTTTTTGGAACGAGCTCGTTCCAAAGAGGGGTCACATGATATGGTTTTGTTGAAATTTTTCGAAAAATAATATTTTTTCCGCTGCTGAACTTGCATATTACGCGGGCGGGTGCGGGTGATTCGTTGGGTAAAGGGTTGAGGGCCTTGTTCCAATTTTGCCAAAAGCTTTTGGTGGTCTTGCTGATGGAAGTTACAGCACTTTGGCAGTGGCTTCGTGTGATTTCTTGGCTGCCTTTTCAGGCAGCCAAGATGTCACTAGACACCTTTAGACAGCCAAGACGTCACTAGACACCTTTAGACAGCCAAGACGTCACTAGACAGCTTTAGACAGCCAAGACGTCACTAGACACCTTTAGACAGCCAAGACGGCACTAGACACCTTTAGACAGCCAAGACGTCACTAGACACCTTTTGGCAGGCAAGACGTCACTAGACACCTCTGCTAAGACAAAATGTTGCCTTATCATGAGGGAACAAAATAGACAGAACTCTGTAGGCCTTGAAAGACACGATGAGAATTTACGAGAATCAAATGAACATTATCCCAGAATTAATAATTGATTCTCATTATTTTTGTGAGAAGCATTTGCGAGAATCGATTCTGATTCGCGTAACAATTTTAAGCCCTGGGTTGAAATTAAAAATAATGTGATACTCTTCATCACTTCACTCATGATATGTGTGATTCACGTATCAATTTTAAGCCCTGGGTTGAAATTAAAAATAATGTGATACTCTTCATCACATCACTCATGATATGTATGAGAAGAAAATCTCTCTATCCTCTCTATTTGATTGAGATGGAGAAACGGTTTTAGCAATCACAGAGTTAAATGATTCACTGTTCTCGGATTCATTTTGTGAATTATTATGAAGTCCTGGAGGATGTATTGTGTTACATTTCCTTACAGCTGTGATATTACATTCCACAGTCTGTTTATTGTTTAATTTAGTATTATAAGTATAATTATCCTTCCGATATTTAACATGTGAAAAGTAAACATCAAAACATAATGATATAGTATTATCATATAGTACCCGATAACGTGTTGGTAGAAAATAGAAGTTAATTAATTGAGCTGGAGTCCAAACTACACATTCTGTTGTAAATAAAATCACCCCTTTCTCTACTATTTCTGTTTTCAGATCCTTCCATGGCATCCTCTCCAACATTCCTAGAGTTCCAAGAAAGACAGCAATCAACACTGGAGAACAAATTAATTGGTCAAGCACAAGTTTCTTAAACACAACACGTGTTGTCCTAGCAGGCAGCCACCAGTCTAGGAATAAATACCAATAATGACAAAGCGGACCAGTAAGAAAACCAGTAAAGCCAACAGAACAATTACGATACCATTGCAACCTCTCAATTTCTTTCTTTCTCATTTGGTTTTTCTGTGCTACCAAGTCACCAATCATACTCATTGACATACTAATAACGGTATTTGTATATAGTAAGCACTTCCGAGAGAATAAAATCTTGTTGCATGTCACCATACAGTTTTTAATTGGAATCAAAAGGCGAACTTTTCCTCCCAAATTCATTTGTCGTCCGTTTTCTGAAAATGTAAAAAGAATACACGTTATTACTTCAACTATATCAAAATGCAGAAACCAATCTAAATAAACAAGAAACCCTACAGGGCCTGAGGCACTCAAGCCTGAAAGTTAAAAAATTTATAGTAATTTATATATTTTTATACTTACCAATGACCCAATGCTAACTCCTTAAATTCGAGGGCCAAACACAAATTTTGCCCCCCAATCCCCAAAATTTGCATCAAGATCCAGACGGCTGGACAGACAGACAGGCGGACAGACAAAGGATGAACGAATGACAGAGGGCCACCCCGGATGCCGACATTATGTGTACCATACATGATATGGGTACACATAAAAAGATTCTGAATGGGGATTCGTGAGAAGATTTTTAAAGAATATTCTTCATATTGCATCAAGTTAAAATTTGGGCCATATATTAAGCGAGTGACTTAATTTGAACAACCTTGAATATGGTCCCCATAATGAAGCTGTATGTCAAATATGAAAAGATAATGATTGGTGGACCTGAAAAAGATTTTTAAAGATTATTCCCCATACTGCATTAACCCTTTACCCAACGCAGACGATATCAAAATTTATTAATATAAATATCGTTTTTTAATTTTTTAAAAAGAATTTCACCAAAATCATAACATTTGACCCTTACTGGAACGAGCTCGTTCCAAAGAGGGGGGCACATGATATGGTGTTGTTGAAATTTTTCGAAAAATAATATTTATTAAGCTGCTGAATCTGCATATTACACAGGCAGATGTGGGCGATTCGTTGGGTAAAGGGTTATGTTAAAATTCAGGCCCTCATAGCAGGCCCAATTATTAACCAAACAGCTTGTTTTGAACAAACTTTATTCTGACCTCTGTAAGTATTCTATATACCTCATAGCGGGCCCAATTATTAACCAAACAGCTTGTTTTGAACAAACTTGATTCTGACCTCTGTAAGTATTCTATATACAATATATTAAAGGAATCTCACTGGTGGTTTGATTAACACCAAGTCAAGTTACATGTATCTGTGCAATGTCTGGGTCATTGGTACAGTATAAACTTGATTCTGACCTCTGTAAGTATTCTATATACCATATATTAGAGGAATCTCACTGGTGGTTCTGGAAAATTGGGAATGGTCGCTACACCGGGCGAGCTAGCGGACGCCAAAGCCAACGATCCTACTTGCGACCTCTTAGGCAATTGACATATCTGCACAAGCACTTTTGCTGCTAGCTCTTCATTTGACTGTGACGACGGAAGCACACTTTTCGAAGACATCATGGAAACATCACCCTGTTCTTGTTCCTCAATGAGACCTGTGGAGCCACGGTCTTACGTAATTAGCTGCTGGAAGCTCCAGGGACGTTCATTCCTGCATTTATATAATATGCGAACGTCCCAACTGGAAAGGCCTCGTGTCCTTGGCTAGCGGATGGAGTGACCTGGTTGACGTGGATTCCCTGGTCGGCGAAGCAGGAGCTCTAGGGACGTTCATTCCTGCATTTATATAATATGCGAACGTCCCCTGAAAATCTGTGGTCACATAGCCAAGGTGCGGTCCTGTGTGCTGATGTGAGGATGAGAAAGCCAATAGAACAGCCGTATCGGACTGTCTATGCGACAGAGCGTCCCGAGCAGGAGGAGTGGATGCATGCTCCGACTAACGAACAAACATACAACAACATCGCGGTGCAGATGTTGTCGTAGGAGAGAGGGGCCTCTCCCGCTCGCGGTCCGGATAGACCTGGACGAGCTAGCTACCGGACTAACAGGCTTCCTCTGTACTATCCTCGGATCTGTCGTTGCTGGGTGTGCACGTTCAATGTTTATAGTGCTCGCATCACCCAAACTGCTTCCCAGGACCGCAACGGACGAACCCGGCTGATGAATGGTTGCTACACCGGGCGAACTAGCGGACGATCAACGCCTTCGATCCTTCTAGGAACCTCTTCGGCAATTGTTGAATTTCCATGAGCACTTAGCCGCTAGCCCTAATACTGCAACGACGGAGACACACTTGTTGAAGACATCACGGAAACATCACCCTGTTCTTGTTCTTCTGAAAAAAGAGACTGATAAACTAGAGTGACCTTGTGGAGAGAGGACCGGAATGGACCCCTCACTGCTAACAATATACCATACCATGACACACATCTCCAATGTTGTCATTCCAATTAGCAAACACTGAGCAAGAATTAGTGCAGTACATTGACGACAAGAAAACAATGAACATGAGAATCAGGGGAAGATTTCCTCGCATTACAAATTGAACAATATTTTTTCATCATGAAAAAATATAAACAGTCATAGTACTCGCACTAACCCTTGAAACAAAGATACATAATATAATAAAATCCATTATAACATTTCGAAAAAATAATTTAAAAAAAAAAAAAAATTTTCAAAAATTTTCAGAAGAGCCTAAGTTCCCAATGGGAACAATGAGCCCAAATGGATCCCCAAAAAAGCCTAAATGTGGACAAAATATTTGAAAACATTTTTTAAAAATTAATGCAACACTTCCGGACAATATTAATGTATCTGGCTATGAGCAGAACTAATAGAAGACAAGTAATCACCATCAGAAGTAACCGTTGTCAACATAAGCAAAAGTGAACAGAAACTGGAAACATGACTCCAGGCACTGAAACCATGGCCCAAAATCAGTAACCAATTTAAACACTATCCGATGTAAAACAGAGGGTTCCAGAGAAGAAACTGCAGTACATCAGATGGTAGATGCAGAAAACAACGCCTAAACACCCAAGGGTGAGGACGTAAACATGGGCAAAAAACAGAATAATCATTCTGTTACCAAGCCAAAACTCCCAAGAAATTTTAGTAAGAAAAAATTCCAAAATTATGCCAAAAGCATGGGAGAATAGCAAGAGGGTTATTAAGGAAAGGAAGAGAGGAAACACTGAACAAACAATGGTAAGTTCATAGCCAGAATGACAACATAAGGCTCATACCCTGAAATTAGGGAACATGAAATAATTTCGTAAAAAAAAATGATAAGTTACGACCCAGAACACATTCTGCCACTGTTTCTTCCTCTCATCCTTTATTTCATCCTTAGATCCACCATTTCTTCAAAATTATGTGTCTGGCATCATTTAAACTGAGATTTACAAGCACAAATATCAGTGACATGTTACTGATTTTAGGGCCAAATAAAGAATGATATTTGCGCCAATTTCGAGACC
Source organism: Pictodentalium vernedei (assembly GCA_031216915.1). Lineage (NCBI taxonomy): Eukaryota > Metazoa > Mollusca > Scaphopoda > Dentaliida > Dentaliidae > Pictodentalium > Pictodentalium vernedei. Next base: position 868,634,148 of record CM062296.1, on the reverse strand, counting down.
TCCTTGACACTGCGCATGCGCAGTGGAGTGAAAGTATGGAGGACCATATAGGACATGTAATTTTCAGTTTTTGATGCAAATTTTGGGGATTGGGGGGCAAAATTTGTATTTGGCCATAGATATTTAAGAGTTAGCACCAGATAAGTCTGGGTCATTGGTACAGTATAAAAATATATAAATACCAAAAATAAGCGATATTTTCATTTTGTTTCGGTTCAGTTTTCTCTATCCCTGTAATACCAAAACCGCACAGAAAATCTGGTATACTGCTCACATGACTACCTTAAGCTACCATAGGAGGCAGCTCAACTTTTAAGCTTTGTTTGCAGTTCATATTTAAAAAAATCGGATATTTATTGCTGCAAACAAAGCTCAACGAACCAGACGATTTTTCCAATCAGTTGCGTGAATTGGGAAACTTGACCACATCATTCATTCTTCTTTGTGAAATATATACGTAGTATTTGACAAATATACAACACTTCCTGTGTAGTTTATACAATATTAAAGAAACTGTATAGGTCAATGAAATGTTAAAACATTCAAAATATAAGGAAATTTACTTTTTTATTAATCCAGTTGGCACCGGAGTTGTTCAGATCAATTCCGTCATCAAGGAATTCTGTGATTGACTGAAAAGTTAAAAAATTTATAGTAATTTATATATTTTTTATACTTACCAATGACCCAGACATAGCTGGTGCTAACTCTTAAAATATAGGGCCAAACACAAATTTTGCCCCCCAATCCCCAAAATTTGCATCTAAAACTAAAGAAAACATGTCCTGAAAGGCCCTCCACACTTCGCCCCTACTGCGCATGCGCAGTGTCAAGGACGTTCCGAAATTGGCGCCATTTATCATTCTAATAACCAGTGCCTGGTAAGCGCTATGTACTCAGCGGGGAGGCAAGAGTTCCCAACTCCTGGGAGGGCCATCCCCGTCTGGGTCATTGGTAAGTATAAAAAATATATAAATTACTATAAATTTTTTAACATTTTTATACTGTACCAATGACCCAGACATAGCTGAATAGTAAAAAGGCTGGAGGGCCAAGGACATAGAGCAAAATGGAATACGCTCAATAAAATAAAATAGAGTCATCCCCTGTAGGGAAAAGAAGTAATAGGCCTTACATGTATCTTTCTTATTTATGATAAATTAGAAAGATACAACACCTTCCAAAAATTGAGCTTCATACATCCATGTACTCTATTAATATCCAATAATCCTTATACTAATAATTTTTAAAGTAAGCCAATAATAAAGTAAGTCTAGAGAATAGAGACTCTTATACTTCTAAAAGTGTGTGAGAATTGCATAATCATATCCGTTGACATATGCAATATTCAAAGGCTATACTTTAAAAACTAAGACTTGAATGAATTTTATAAACTTAAACTTCTCACTAAACAACCATCCCAATAACAGCTCAGAATTACTAACTCCGGAGGAGGTATCCCCCTGTTTTCATAGTAAAAACAGGTGACCCAAGGGAACACCCTCCCCCCCCCCCTTTTTCTTGCCCTGGGTCAAATAGCCCAGAGCGAAGAGGGCAGCCGAACGGAGACACTGCCGAAACAGACAGCCTACCTAGCTATAGTAGCAACTGTTAAGTGAATGACATTCTGAGCAGTAGATAATAGACCTAACAATAGAGGCCTCCAGAAATGGACTCGATATTTCTGAGATAAAATTCATGAATGGATGGCTGAGCGCAATGAGCAGCCTTCAAAAATCTATAATAGCAACACTATTAATGTAAGCCCAAGAAGTAGAAGAACTCTTACTTCATGAGCCGAAATCTTAAGCACAACTGCTAAGCTAATGATATACCATAAGCAGTACGCTAGTTAATAGAATCCATTAACAATAAAATGGAGCGTAACGTCCTTCTACTAGACATCAAAGACAGAAGAAGCTTACGCCCTTGTAATAAACAGATATCTGTTTATAAATACATAAACTGTACCCGGAAAGAGTAAAGGCCTATGCCCATACGAAGACGGAAGGACCTTAAAATAATAGGTTCCGGATAATAGGAGCCTAACTCTTATGCAACAATCCAACCTAAATAGTAACGGAAGTATTGATTCCGAAACTATGAAAGTGAAAATCATCCATCGATAGTGCATGAAACTCACTGACTCTACAGTAAAAGAGAAACCAACAGAATTACTGTCTAAAAGGTCAGAATTTGAAAACTACTGTTTCCAGAGGCTCAAATGATTACTTAGCTAAATAAGAACCGAAGTTAAAATCCGTATAGGAATTTAATCTAAGATTCTAAGTCTATTTATCAAAAAGTTACTGACTTAGATAAAGAGACAAAAGACTCAATTGTAAACTATAGTAGAGTGCATAGGTATGAGGTAACATAAACCTATAACCTAAATAACACAGGCTGCAGTAGATCTTGTGAAACAAGTATACTAAAAAATAGCAATGAGTAGTATGGAGGGATCAACCATATGAACATAATGATCCCTACACCACGACGGAAGAGCCTCCACTTTAGTCGCATAGAATAGCGAAGAAGAGGATCTCCTATAGTAAGAAATCGCATCCAAAGCTCGTCCAGTACAGTGTTTACAATGCAATACGGACCACACAACGGAATACATGAAGGTTGCGACCTTGCTGGTTGTGATAAAGATGACACGATTTACCCAGTGAAAAAAGATCCTCACATAGAGGAAGATTTCACGTTAAGATCCACAGTAGACAAGAGAGTAAATTACTCATGATCTCTGTGAAGATAGAGATGCTATCAACAGAAATGTATTGTGGTTGTTTATCTTAGCAATACCTGCTAAAACAACAGCGCCGGAGGATACGCGTATCCTATCATTCCGTCCTATAGATCAATAGAGCGTTAACAGTATTAGCTCAGAGATCTGGACAAGCCAACACATACGTCTGCAATTGATTAGCAAGCTGTGTCATAAATAAAACATCATTGGGTGCTCCCATAGATAGCAAATCTGATTAAATACTTGTTTGTTGAGAGTCCATTCTGACAGCAACAAGCGACCCGTAAGAGAACGGGAGTGCGATAAAACAATCAGACGACCCAGAATATGACGGACCAAAATTGAACTTGGTGTACTATAACCAACAGACGGATTCTTTCCATTAAATTGAATAACGGAAACGAAAGAGTGCCTCCCTGGTTCCGGAGATACGCCACTACTGTCGAATTAAAGGACAGGAATTTGGGCATGCGTTTCTGAATAATGTTCATGCAATGACATAAAGCAAGCCTAAAAAAACATTATTCCGCGGAAGTTAAACTGATAGCTAAAAGACTGCGGAACCCAAAGACCCTGGCACTTCGAATCCGTAGGGATCAGTATATATCCCAATCTGTTTGACTGGCAACCGTCATAACAGCCACACTCGGGTCCGGCAACTGCGGCGGCACTCTCTGAGTCAACCACCGAATGTTTGCCCCAGTCTGAATCTCTTGTAACACTAGATAGACAAGAGAATGTATAAATCAAGCAATTCATGGATTGCCGGAAAGTTGCCGTCGAAGAGAAGCTCCTCCGAGAACGAAGCGACTCTGAGAGAGTTCTTAACCTACTATCCACGCGTGGATGTAGCTAGGGCTGCATCACGTCTAACCAACTCCAATCAGCCACTGAAGGGCGGAGTTATACGTGAACAAACTACTGCCCTCAAAAGAAATACATTGAGAATAATATCCCGTAAATCTTTTCTTGAAGACGTAATGATAACGCCTCAGTAAGGCGGATTACGTATAATAAAGCGTCTAAGTTAAGTCTACTATACATAATGTCGTTCCCAACATTGAAATTGGAAAAGACATAAACGGCGAAAAAGAATATATGCAGTCTTTAATCACCGTCTAGACGCATATGAACTCTCGGTATGCCCTGCTCTGCCAAAATAAACTATATGTAAAAAAGATAAAATGGCAGAAATGAGCCACGCGGACAAGAAACTAAACTATCATGCTTAGTAGCAGGCTTGTATATATATATAAATATATAGCGTCGAAAAATAAAACACATGTTGTAATGACAATATTGGACTGCGTCAGTAAGTCAGGGACAAAGTCCCTGTACCGATCGAAAAATCCGAGTCCAATGACGCTATAAGTCTCTTATCCAAGATCGCAGCAATGAAGTCCGAAAAATAATCACTGGAAGAAATGCCAGAAGATATGAAAGGCATCTTCCGATACTACTAAAGGGAAAACTCGAAATCTTTCGAATCCCTTTTGCCATCCTGTCGGACCCTATAAAGCGTTCGGTCGTCCGTAGCTTGATGCAACCGCGGACCGCACCGACCCAGCGCCGTCGGATAATTCCTGATTCGACCGAGAAACCGTCAATTGCTGGGATGCTGCGAAACAACTGTGCTAACTCGGATAGCACGTCCGTCACTGAGGCCTGAGGAGCAGCGGTCTTACGATGCATTGCCGCAGGAAGCTCCGAGATCGTTACCCCGTGCATACTTCCAATATGCGAGCGAACGGAGTGTATAGGCCTCGTGTCCCTTGGCTACCGGATGGCGCGACCTATTCGCTGTGGAATCACTGAATGCCGAAACTGATCGGATACTCGAGGTCACGTAGCCAATGTGCGGTCGTGTGCCCTGCTGTGAGGATGAGGAAGCATTAAAGACAGTCTCTCGGACTGTCAATATAACGGAGCGTCCCGAGCAACGGACATATGCTCCGAATGTAAAATATCTGAACCACAACATGCGGTCCCCTATGTTGTTGGCTTCCTCCGATCTGTCCTCAATCTGCCGTCACTGGGTGAGTACTAAAGTAATTAAAGTGCTCGCATCACCCAAATCTCCTTCCTAGACCGCAACGGACGAACCCGGCAGCCGAACCATTCGATGAATGTAAGCTACACCGGGTGAGCTAGCGAATGTCACTCCGTAAGCGATAGACATATTCCATGAGCACTTATTGCCGCTAACTCTTCATTAACTATGACGACAGAGGCACACTTTTGAAAGACATCTCCATAACTCTTCGAACAAGAAACCAGAAATGCTTGGATAGCAAGCATAAAATAATAATATATATAGCGTCGTTCAATAATTCGATAGTTTGTGTGACATTATTGGACTATGTCGGAACTGAGGGACGATGTCCCTGAACCGAACCAAAAATTTCTAAGTCCACCGACGCTATCAGTTTCTTATCCGGCGTCGCAGCATATGTTGTTCCGAAAGGGAAAGCTTGAAATCCACCGAATCCCTTTCGGTATCCCGTCGGACCGGATGAAAATTTTCGGACGTCCGTACCCGCTTCCGCGGAGCGTCCCGACCCAGCATCGTCGGATAAAATATATGCGACAGATTCAGTTGATGCTGGGATGCTGCGATAAACTGTGCTATTAAGGAAAGCACGTCCGTTCCCGAGGCCTGTGCAGTAGCGGACTTACGATGCATTGCCGCTGGAAGCTCCGTGTACGTTGACTCCCGCACACTTCCTATGCGAACGTCCGGAGTCTGCAGGCCTCGAGTCCCCGGCTACCGACCCAGCGCTGTCGGATAATTCTCGATCCGACACCGTTTCTGTCGGCTGCTGGGATGCTGCGATAAGCTGTGCTATGTGCACAAGAATGTCCGGCGTCGAGACCTGCGGAGGCGCAGACTATCGCTGCTTCGCCGAGGGCAGCTCCGCATCAGATGGCTCCCGCATACTTTTCCTATGCGAACGTCCGGAGTCCATCGGTCTCGAATCCCTGGCTGCCGGATGGTGTGACCTGGTCGCCGAAGAATCCTTGATCGGCGAAGCTGGTAATATATCGGCGGTCACGCAGCCAAGGTGCGGTCGTGTGCGCTGACGAGAAGAGGAAGCCTTAGCAGTCTCAGCGGACTGCCTATACAACGGAGCGTCCCGAGCGACGGACGTATGCTCCGCTAACGACACATTTGTACCACAACATCTGGGGCCAGATGTTGTTGAACGAGAGAGGGGCCTCTCTCGCTTGCCGTCCGGATGGACCGGAACGAGCTATGAACCGGACTAAAAGGCTTCCTCCGTTCTCCCTCCGATCCGTCGTCACTGGGTGTGCATTAAGTTAATTTTATAGTGCTCGCATCACCCCAAAATTCCTTCTAGACCGCAACGGACGAACCCGGCTGCCGAACCATTCGGTGAATGGACGCTACACCGGGCGAGCTAGCGGACGTCAAAGGCCGTCGAACCTACTAGGGTCCTCTTAGGCAATTGGCGTATAACATGAGCACTTTTCCGCTAGCCCTTCATTAATTGTGACGACGGAGGCACACTGTTGGAAGACATCACAGATACATCACCCTAATCTTGATCGTCTGAAATAGAAATTGATAAAGTAGAGTGACCCTGCGGGGAAAGGACCGGAGTGTCCAAATCCCCAACAACATACCGTGACATACGTTTCCTATATTGTCATCGAAATCATACGATACAGAACAGGAGTTAATGCGAGTACACTGACCACATATAGAATGATAATAAGGTCAGAGGAAGACTTCCTCTTAAAACAATTGATCAATATCCTTTCAATGTGAAAAGAAAACAAGTCCTGGTACTCGCACTAACCCCTGGCAATCAAAATACATAATAATAATATGATCCATTAATATAGAAAAAATAATTGAAATCAAAATATTTTGAAAAAATATTTTTTCAGAACAGCCCAAGTTTCTGAAAAGTAACGTTGAGCCCCAATGGATCCCAAGCCTAAGTGTGGACAAAAATTTTAAAAATATTTTAAACAATTTATTCAACACTTACGAACAATAATAATGTATCTAGTTATGATTAAAATAACATAAAGATATTATTATTTAGAAATCCCCCCTCACACAGAGGGCTGTTGTAAATGTAAACAATGAGTGTAAAAACACTAAAATAAGACTCCAGGCACCCAGGCCCGAAATCAGTTACCAAAAATACACCATTTGATGCAAAACAGAGACTTCCAGGGAAGAAACTGCAGAACATCAGATGGTAGATGCAGAACACAACGCCTAACCACCCGTAGGTGAAGACGTAAACATGGGGAAAGAACAGAATTCATTCTGTTATTCAGCTAAAACTCCCAAGAAATTTTAGTAATAATAATTACAGAAACTATGCCAAAAGCATGGGAGAATAGCAAGGGGGAACTTAAAGGACAGGGAGAGAGGAAAAACACTTGAAAAAACAGTGTAACTAAATAATCAGAAAGACAACAAAATGGCTGCTGCCTTGAAAATAGGTAACTTAACATAATTTCATTAAAAAATTTTAAGTTACAGCCCTGATAATATTCTGTCACACATTCTTTTCCTCTCCTCCTTTTCTATCCTCCTTAGAATCACCATTTCACTAATATTTATGTGTCTGGCATCATTTAAACTGAGATTTAAAAGCACAAAGATCAGTCAGATGTTAACTGATGAAGGGCCAAACTTAGAATGATAAATGGCGCCAATTTCGGAACGTCCTTGACACTGAGCATGCGCAGTAGGGGCGAAGTGTGGAGGGCCTTTCAGGACATGTTTTCTTTAGTTTTAGATGCAAATTTTGGGGATTGGGGGGCAAAATTTGTGTTTGGCCCTATATTTTAAGAGTTAGCACCAGCTATGTCTGGGTCATTGGTACAGTATAAAAATATCGGTTTTGGGCTGCAGAGCGAAATGAAACAGCTCAGCAGCACCTTATCGAAGAGTCGATGATTAAGCCCTATGACATCTGTTTACCCCCCTCCCCCTTCATCACATCCAACCGCTTCAAAATGAAAGCTCACTCAGCGAGAATATAGGGAGGTATTATCAAACAATTGCGAAGCTGAGAATGGCACACATCATTCGTTCGACTCTCTGAATGGTTTTGTTGCAAAATCTGAACCTGTGTGTTTCAAGCCCAATTGAATATCACAAGAATAAAAAGGAACTTGTAATAACGATTAAACAGAAATTCTTAAAGTGTTGGGGACAAAAGTTATCAGAATTTTCATTGGCATCACCACCAGGTCTATTAGCATTTTCCGGACTATAAATCGCAGGGTGGAATGGGAAGGATGTGGTGAAATTAATTTGAGAAAAAGAAAAAAAAGATTGAATGGGAAGATAAAATATGCTAGGAAGCAGGGGGCAGAAAACTGGGAGGGGGGGGGGGGTGGGGGCTAGCCTTCAGGACACCTTTCACCGGGCAAATACATATTCCATTTAACTGTTTTTGTTATATACAGGGACGTAGCTAGGGAGGGGGGTGGCTCACCCCCTCTCTCCCCAATATTTGTCAAAAAATCAAGGTAGCTGGAAATTTTCAGGCAAAAATTCCAACAGTTGGAAATGCGAAGCATTGTTGTAAGAGTATTTTTCCGAATGTGGTGCTACATTTACGTGAAATTCCAACGGCAGACTCCCATAGACAGAATTCTGAAAGAACAATGCAAGATTTTCCAATTACTCAGCAAACCGTTTCTTGAATTATGTAAAAAATTACGAAATTAAAAAACATGTTGGTTAATTTGGTGCTCACAATAGTCATAAGCTGGTGATTTATGGGGCACATTATGAGACTAAAATGCAATGCATTCGCAGACAGTAGTTTGTATTAGAAGATCAGTGTGTTCACTGCTCAGCATGAATTCATATTTGAGATGATTAATTATTGGTTGAATACTGATTGATTGATTGATTATTTTATTTTACGGTATAGACAACAAGTAACATACAGAGTGATGCAAAACAGTTGCAACACAAAGAAGTATTTGTCAAATATGAGAATATATGTAATATCTATACCGTAGGGAGATGACATAGCCAGATTGGCTGTCTACCTGTCACCTCCCACTGAAAGTGGATCCAGAGTTAGCATTGTACATCGATTACAGTTGTAAATAATGTTGTTAGAAATAAATTATCACAGTTACAATTATTCTTAGGTATCAAAAGTTTCAGACTTGACAGTTAAATCAGACTGTTTTGTTGGACGAGATGAACAGACGGAGTGTATTACTTGATATTATCGCGTACGAAGAATACATGATTTGGAAAATGACCAAAGTACAATGAAGTGTCATTTAGTGGCTGTACAGAAACTGAGTTATTTATATGGACTTCTTCGACAATTTTGAATTATCTGCTGGTATTAAACCTACAATCTTGACAATAAGGATTGTCACATTCTACACTACTTGGGTATTGAGACATGAATTTTTGTGTCAGTGAACTTTTGAAGAGTTTTCTGTTTGTGATGGACCTTAAATCTTGATCCAGTTCATTCCATAATTTAGGAAAGGCATGAACTGGTAAGCTATCAAGTGCTTTAGTATGGGTTCTACTTATCCCTTTACCCAACGCAGACGATATCAAAATTAATTATTTTAAATATTATTTTTTTTAAATTTTTCAAAAAAATTCAACAAAACCATATCATGTGACTCCTCGTTGGAACGAGCTCGACGAGCTTGTTCCAACGAGGGGTCACATGATATGGTTTTGTTGAAATTTTTTGAAATATAATATTTTTTCAACTGCTGAATTTGCTTATTTCGCGGGCGGATGCGGGCGATTCGTTGGGTAAAGGGTTATAGATAATAATTGGGCTTGTCTCATAACTCTTTGTGAAGTATTTGTTGGGTTAAAAAAGTCATTGAATGATGATGGAAGTTTTCCCATTTTCAATCAAATATGAAGAGACAGGCTTGAAGTTTGAACAAGTCGTTGATTTTAAGTATTTTATCTTTTACAAATAAGGGATCAGTATGGGCATTGTAATTTGAATTATTAATAATACAAAGTGAGCGTTTCTGCATAATGAGAATTTTTCTAATTGCTCGAACATTACCCCAGATTTGGATACCATATAGCAGGTGACTGTGAATAAGGGCAAAGTATAGAGTTTTCATAGCCTCATGCGGCAAGATTCTTTTTACCTTATTCAAAGCATAATTTACTCGTCCTATTTTAGAGCACACTTGAGAGATATGAACACTATACGAAAGATTATCATCAATGTTAATACCAAGAAATTTTAATGATTTTTCTGATTCGTGACAACCGATTCTTTTTAAAGTTTTGTTCTGTATTTCGTTTGGTAAGTTTCCTGGGACTATCGCTCTACGGGTAAGATTTATAAGAACATACTTCGCTTTACCTGCGTTTAGAACAAGCTGGTTAGCTGAGCACCATCAATTTGCCTAATTCACGATTTATGTATTCAGCTAGTCTACTTGCATTTGGGCCAGAAGCATAAGCTGTTGTGTCATCCGCGAACAATAGGAGTTTTAATAAAGTTGAGTGACGAATATCGTTAATATAGAGCAAAAATAAGATCGGCCCAAGTATAGAACCCTGTGGGACTCCACATGTTATTTGGGCCTGGTTCGAATTATATTCAGCAAATTTTACATATTGGGTTCTGTTTGATAGATAACTTTTGAACCAGTCAATACTGATTCCTCTGAATCCATATCTTTCTAATTTACTTATAAGAATACTGTGATTAATCGTATCAAATGCTTTCGAAAAGTCTATAAATATTGCTAAGGTTAGATCTTTTGTTGGTTTATTGTTTTCTAAAGCAATATGTCTAAGAAACTGCATCACAGGATGTGTGGTACTGTGATTTTTTTCTGAAGCCATATTGATGCTGATAGAGTATATCAAATGTATTCAGATAATTAATCATTCTATTTGCCATTAATTTTTCTAAGATTTTAGAGAAGGATGGTAAAATACTTATCGGTCTATAGTTGTTAAATCTGTTTTCATCTCCCGCTTTAAAAATTGGAATAACTTTCGCAATTTTCATTCTGTTTGGCACAACACCGCTTATGAAAGATTGGTTGGCGATGTGGGAAAATGGATGGGCTAATATATTTATAGTATTTTTCATGAGGTATGTTGTGGTGCCGTCACAGTCTTCGGAACGTTTAGATTTCATGCATTTGGCTATATCCATCACTTCACACGGGGTAACAGGTGTTATATAAAAGTTATTTGAGGAAGATGGACCCATAAAGTCCAAGAAGGATTTATCTGTTTGTGTCACTTCCTCACTAGCACGCCTTCCTATGTTTACGAAAAAGTCATTAAATGCACATGCTATTTCGTGTGGGTCGTTCATTTTGTAATTATTTTCTTTGATAAAGGTGGAAGGCAAGCTGGCAGTACGTTTTGCTTTGTTTATTGTTTCATTTAATATTCTCCAAGTTTCTTTTAAGTTGTTTTTGCTATCATTTAATATCTTATTATAATACATGGCTTTACTTTGTTTTTTAATCCTATTGAATATTTTGCAATAGTTTTTAATATTTTGCTCCGTTGGGGATTTAATTTTTTTGTTGTAAAACTTTGTCTTATTGATAGATGAGGTCATGAGTCCCTTAGATATCCACGGTTGTTTTCTGATAAATTTTTTCTGCTGTTGGATATTCACTATAGGAAAAGCCTTTTCAAAAGCTGTTGAATAAATATTCATGAAGCTTTCATATGCTGCATTGGGACAACTTGATTCAAGAATGGACGAAAAATCGCTCTGTGTTAAAAGTGACCTAAATGTAGCCATGTTGGCTTCACTGAAATTGCGTTTGCGGATAACTTTTGGACTATCCTTTCCAGTGGTATTATTTTCAGTATAATATATGCCAAAGTGATCAGAGACATCTGTGATGATTATTCCAGACGAGCAAGTAGAGGTAATATTATTTGAAAAGAGATGATCTATTAATGTTGCTGAATGACTGGTTATCAAAGTCGGTCTAGTGATACGCGGTAAAAAACCTTGACTAATCATAAGATCTAGAAAGATTTGAGTGTTGGAATGGTGATTGGCTTTCAGTAGGTCAATATTGAAGTCTCCCATAATATATGCCTCCTTGCCTTCATGATTAATTACATCAGTTATTTCATTTAGTTTTGTAAGAAAAAGATCTATGTCTGCCTTGGGCTGTGTATTCGGTCTATATATGACCCCAATTAATTTTTTGATATTATTTACCTTGATTTCGATAAACAGGGACTCAATTACATGGGGAATAAAAACAGATAAGTCGTTTCGTATTTTAGACGCCAGACCTTCCTTAACATATAGACCCACCCCACCCCTCCCGTCATCCCCTTCTGGTTGTGTCTTTTTAATGAGTGGATAATAGCCATCTAAGTAGTACGACATATTCGTTGGTATTCGAAAAATTTCGGTTAGCCCTATAATACTAAAGGCATTTTTCGAACCATGTAAGCTTGTCAACAGTTCATTTAGGGAATCCCAATGTGCATTTAGACTTTGGCAATTTAAATGAAACATTGAGAATTGATTACTTTGTTTGACGTTTATTGATTGAAATTCATTGGGGGAATAATAGTTACAATCGCCTCCAGTATCTTTGAATAAGGAATCTTGATCATCAGTCATTTCGCATGTTCTGTCATTATAGACCTTAATGAGGTCAAATTCGTCTGTATCTCGTCCAGACTAACATTACCCGCCATTATTCACAAAAACACTGCCAAGTCGTGAAATTTCGAACCAAATCAAAAGCACTGAAACATATTTTAATCTTAAACTGTTACACTCTTCAGTAAGTCTGGGGACTTTCACGTCTGTATCTATGTTGTTTGTTCGGCGTATGCTACGTGTACTCAAATAATCAGTTAAAGTCGTGTACAATGCTGGAATTTTTGTATGCACAATGCACAGAGAAATAAACACAAATATCAACAAAAACATATATACAAATTTCATCAATGGATGGATGTCGGATTCTTGAGGAGGAACGGTTGAATGCTGGGTGATTGAGACGGTGCTTATCACCAACGGGATCAGTTTTTAAGGTATATTGTTCTTTTCATTGGTGGATGCATTTAACTTGAGGTGCCATACAACAGCACACTCAGAACCGGGAGACATGAAAGATCAGATTTGGATTTCGGGAATAAAAATCTGAGTTGCACGGCCCCCAACTGAATGTGCAGACGAAGGAGATGAAAAGGGTGACGAAAAAAGGAGAGAAAATGCCGGTACGTACACATGTATGTGACACAACGTTACCAGGTGCTATTTTGCAAATGGGGAAAGGGAAATCAACCTCAATAAACATGCAGGCCTTTACTTTCCGGGCATCTCACTGGGTGCGTGTGTTGGGGGGGGGGGGCAATAAACACATATGTTACCACATACCGATTCATTTCACCTACCTTTTCGATTTACTATTTATGGATCCATATACCATAGATTAACCATAAAATATTGACCCATTACTACTATTACTAGCTCAGCATACATGAGTTCAAAGGTAATAGAAGAATTGACATATCACGGCACAACATAAGTATAAAGACAAGATTTGCCAATCGCTTATGATAAAGTTGCCCACTCACTTTGGGATTGTACCCCCGCAATTAAGGTTACCAGGCCCCACTTAACAAATGGGCATCGTAACCTCAATATACATGCAGGCCTTTATTTTCAGGACATCTCGCCGGGTGTGTGTATGGGGGTGGGGGCATATTAACACACCTGTTACTGCATACCGATTCATTTCTCCACAAATTATAACCTACTTATTTGATAGATTTACTACTTACGGATCCATACACCATAGATTGACCATAAAATATTGATCCATTACTACACTATTCATTCAGCATAAATGAATTCAAACATGCAGAACTTTACTGCCCGGGAATTCCATTGGAGGGGGGGGGGGGGGGGGGTTATTTATATATCTGCTACCAGTTAATAATCGAGTTCACATATCCATGTATCATCTAATATGTCCTGACATATATGAATATGCCAACACATGCCAAATTTAACATGCTACTGAAGTCTACACACGCAATATGTGTACATCCACATATACATGCATATATGTATAACTACATATCTATAGACAGGTATTGATCCACTGTATCGCAGCTTATAACCTACATAATAGATTAAATAGATTATTATTCCCTAGTCTATTCACCAAGATTTACAAACACGACATATGTATATCCACATATACATGATAGATGTATATATAAACATATCTAAACAGGTACTGACCCTTTCTACCACAACTTAGAACCTACATAATAGATTAAATAAATTAATATACCCTGGTCTATTCACTCAGGAGAGAATAGAAATTTATAGATTAATTAACATTACCAACTGATACATACGACATGAGTATTTACAACATGCATACATAGTAACTTTGCCAATATAAAATATTAGCAAAATTACCATGCATGAATATAAGTTATAAGATGTTTATTCATTTCGGCTCCACTTTAGGACAATAACCATATTGGCATAAATATATTATTTACTACGTGTTAACCCTTTACCCAACGTAACGGCCAAAACCAGCCAGCGCTATTCTCAAAAATCGCCTATTAATTTTAATTATTTATTCATTTTTTGTCTCAAAAACATAGGTTATGACCCCTCATTGGAATGAGCTCGTCAAGCTCGTTCCAATGAGGGGTCATAACCTATGTTTCTGAGACAAAAAATGAAAAAAAATAGTTATTCAAGAATTTTTTTTGCAAGTGTCGTCTGCTTTTCATGTTAGGTAAAGGGTTAAATGACATTGTCCACTACTGGGCTGTATGTTGACACAACATAAGTATAAAGTCAAGATTTGCCAATCGTTCATGCTTATGTTGCCTACTTACTGTTTGTTGGATTGAACCCCAGTAGAGATGCAGACATTTACTTTCCGGGCAGGTGAGGGGCATATAAGCATATCTGTTGCAACATATTGATTCACTTTACCACAATTTATACCCCACACATTTGATTTAATATTCACGGAACCGTTTATTGTGGATTAACCATGACGTATTGACCCGTTATTACCACTGCCGATTCAGGAAACATGAGATCAAACATGCAGAGCTTTACATTCTGGGCAGGAAGGTGCATATAAACATATGTGTTACAATTTTACCATAATACATACCCTAGATATTTGAGTTAGTGTCCATGGACCCATTTACTATGGATTAACCATAGTGTATTGACTATTGATCCATTACTAATGCTACTGATTCAGCAAACATGGGATTACACGACCCAGCGACATTGGTAACTAGTTCCTAATTTAATCATTGGAGGAAAACAAATCAACTTCCATATTCAGACCTTCACTTTCCAGGCATCCCAATGGTGGATGGGGGTGGGGGGGGGGGGGGGGTGGGTGACATATCAACACATCTGTTGGAACAGTCTTGTTCATTTTACCACAACTTATACCCTACCCATTTCGTTTGCTATTTGTGAATCCATTTACCATGGATTGACCATAAAATGTAGACCCATTACTTAGGGGATAACTATGTTGTATTTGATTGTTTGGGGCCGTAAACGATGGTTTTACTGTTGCAAATTGAGTTTTGCCGGCGACGCGTTAGCGGAGCCGGTAAAACGGATATTTGCGACAGTAAAACCATCGTTTACGGCCCCAAACAATCAAATACAACATAGTTATCCCCATTCTAATATAATTCGGCTGAAAATGGAGAGAGATTTGATCTCCCAAATATAAAACAACGCCTTGTTGAAGACAACATTGTCAACAATTTAAAACTAAAAATACATACTTCGTGACGTCATTTGGGAGTTCCGAACCAAATCACGAAATATATTTTACGCTGCCACAACACAAATAATTCCAAACGTTTTAGTCATTTTATCACCAATAACAAAATATATTTATATTTGTACTGACAACATTTATCATGTTTAAATGTTTGTGACAATCTTAAAACAAAATACGCCGGCTGCTTTCTCTGTTTAAAGTTTAGAGTTCACCTTGTGATGTTTCAGTCGGCGTCGGAAAGCACCCGAGGATTTACCATTAAAGTTAAAAAATTTGAGATCTTTGATTGGAAGCCCTTGTTTAACCGTAATAATTACTTATGGTTACAGAACAGTTGTTCATTTCAAACTGTTTCTAGGAAGTGATGTCTTGTGGAATTGGGCTACTGGTATTGACATAATTGTTGCAGAACGAATAGTTCACCTCTCTCAGTGGTGAATGCGTTTCTGTCGCTGTACATACATGTGGTGCCACGAACGCAGGTAACAAATTAGAAAATGAAAGGACTGCTTGCACTTGAAGTTGATGTTATAACATCCCTAGCGGATCTGTCAGAAATATTTTTGCCTTGAACAATTAAAATTATTATTGCCAGTTGTCGGAATTTTGGTTTTCTATTTCGCACATAGCGTCCATAAATTCTTCATCGTACGAAAAATGGCTATTTATAAATTATATTTTCATATCGCTTACTGGTTCCACACGGTTTCCGTGAAGACCGTCGAAATCAGTTTTTTAACACTCATTTCATTACTCAGCAGTCTCTGCCAAACCCCTATTCCACATTAATATTAAACTTTCCAACTTCATCCATATTAAATACAGTTAATTACAAGAGAGATAGAGAACGTTTTTTACAGCAAGTCAACGCGTTCACAGCGTTTGTTTACATTGGATACGGTAGTCAATGACTCCAAATGGAACGAAAATAGAACGCCCACAAATACATCTTGACTTCCTGAAATAGTTTTCGACAACATAAAATTTGCGACAGGTTACGCTGATTTTACTGTCGCAAATTTTATTGATTAACCAATCAAATTTCGAGATTTATAGTAATTGTATTAGAATACCACTTTACTGTATTGAACCTTTTGCCATAGCTCAAAGCTACACATGTGATATATGTACATCCACATATACATGGATATATGTACATCTACATATTAATAAACAGGTATTTACATATCAGCACATGCCAGATGACACATATATCACTTAACATGCACTGAACTTTTTGCCATAGTTGAAAACTACACACGAGATATATGTACATCCACGTATACATGGATATATGTAAATCCACATATCAAACTACAATTACCGTATTTACTTTATGTATTGGGACAGCTAAAAATAATTATTTTCACAGATGTCTCAATTCTTAGAAAATGGGGAAAGAACAGAGCCTGGTCTTGATTTGATGCTGAATAAAGTTGTGTGTGATTTGTTTTCCATCACTACATACGAAAGTTAAAAAATTTATAGTAATTTATATATTTTTTATACTTACCAATGACCCAGACATAGCTGGTGCTAACTCTTAAAATATAGGGCCAAACACAAATTTTGCCCCCCAATCCCCAAAATTTGCATCTAAAACTAAAGAAAACATGTCCTGAAAGGCCCTCCACACTTCGCCCCTACTGCGCATGCGCAGTGTCAAGGACGTTCCGAAATTGGCGCCATTTATCATTCTAATAACCAGTGCCTGGTAAGCGCTATGTACTCAGCGGGGAGGCAAGAGTTCCCAACTCCTGGGAGGGCCATCCCCGTCTGGGTCATTGGTAAGTATAAAAAATATATAAATTACTATAAATTTTTTAACATTTTTATACTGTACCAATGACCCAGACATAGCTGAATAGTAAAAAGGCTGGAGGGCCAAGGACATAGAGCAAAATGGAATACGCTCAATAAAATAAAATAGAGTCATCCCCTGTAGGGAAAAGAAGTAATAGGCCTTATATGCATCTTTCTTATTTATGATAAATTAGAAAGATACAACACCTTCCAAAAATTGAGCTTCATACATCCATGTACTCTATTAATATCCAATAATCCTTATACTAATAATTTTTAAAGTAAGCCAATAATAAAGTAAGTCTAGAGAATAGAGACTCTTATACTCCTAAAAGTGTGTGAGAATTGCATAATCATGTCCGTTGACATATGCAATATTCAAAAGCTATACTTTAAAAACTAAGACTTGAATGAATTTTAAACTTCTCACTAACAACCATCCCAATAACAGCTCAGAATTACTAACTCCGGAGGAGGTATCCCCTTGTTTTCATAGTAAAAACAGGTGACCCAAGGGAACACCCTCCCCCCCCCTTTTTCTTGCCCTGGGTCAAATAGCCCAGAGCGAAGAGGGCAGCCGAACGGAGACACTGCCGAAACAGACAGCCTACCTAGCTATAGTAGCAACTGTTAAGTGAATGACATTCTGAGCAGTAGATAATAGACCTAACAATAGAGGCCTCCAGAAATGGACTCGATATTTCTGAGATAAAATTCATGAATGGATGGCTGAGCGCAATGAGCAGCCTTCAAAAATCTATAATAGCAACACTATTAATGTAAGCCCAAGAAGTAGAAGAACTCTTACTTCATGAGCCGAAATCTTAAGCACAACTGCTAAGCCAATGATATACCATAAGCAGTACGCTAGTTAATAGAATCCATTAACAATAAAATGGAGCGTAACGTCCTTCTACTAGACATCAAAGACAGAAGAAGCTTACGCCCTTGTAATAAACAGATATCTGTTTATAAATACATAAACTGTACCCGGAAGAGTAAAGGCCTCTGCCCATACGAAGACGGAAGGACCTTAAAATAATAGGATCCGGATAATAGGAGCCTAACTCTTATGCAACAATCCAACCTAAATAGTAACGGAAGTATTGATTCCGAAACTATGAAAGTGAAAATCATCCATCGATAGTGCATGAAACTCACTGACTCTACAGTAAAAGAGAAACCAACAGAATTACTGTCTAAAAGGTCAGAATTTGAAAACTACTGTTTCCAGAGGCTCAAATGATTACTTAGCTAAATAAGAACCGAAGTTAAAATCCGTATAGGAATTTAATCTAAAGATTCTAAGTCTATTTATCAAAAAGTTACTAACTGACTTAGATAAAGAGACAAAAGACTCAATTGTAAACTATCGTAGAGTGCATAGGTATGAGGTAACATAAACCTATAACCTAAATAACAACAGGCTGCAGTAGATCTTGTGAAACAAGTATACTAAAAAATAGCAATGAGTAGTATGGAGGGATCAACCATATGAACATAATGATCCCTACACCACGACGGAAGAGCCTCCACTTTAGTCGCATAGAATAGCGAAGAAGAGGATCTCCTATAGTAAGAAATCGCGTCCAAAGCTCGTCCAGTACAGTGCTTACAATGCAATACGGACCACACAACGGAATACATGAAGGTTGCGACCTTGCTGGTTGTGATAAAGATGACACGATTTACCCAGTGAAAAAAGATCCTCACATAGAGGAAGATTTCACGTTAAGATCCACAGTAGACAAGAGAGTAAATTACTCATGATCTCTGTGAAGATAGAGATGCTATCAACAGAAATGTATTGTGGTTGTTTATCTTAGCAATACCTGCTAAAACAACAGAGCCGGAGGATACGCGTATCCTATCATTCCGTCCTATAGATCAATAGAGCGTTAACAGTATTAGCTCAGAGATCTGGACAAGCCAACACATACGTCTGCAATTTATTAGCAAGCTGTGTCATAAATAAAACATCATTGGGCGCTCCCATAGATAGCAAATCTGAATGAATACTTGTTTGTTGAGAGTCCATTCTGACAGCAACAAGCGACCCGTAAGAGAACGGGAGTGCGATAAAACAATCAGACGACCCAGAATATGACGGACCAAAACTGAACTTGGTGTACTATAACCAACAGACGGATTCTTTCCATTAAATTGAATAACGGAAACGAAAGAGTGCCTCCCTGGTTCCGGAGATACGCCACTACTGTCGAATTAAAGGACAGGAATTTGGGCATGCGTTTCTGAATAATGTTCATGCAATGACATAAAGCAAGCCTAAAAAACATTATTCCGCGGAAGTTAAACTGATAGCTAAAAGACTGCGGAACCCAAAGACCCTGGCACTTCGAATCCGTAGGGATCAGTATATATCCCAATCTGTTTGACTGGCAACCGTCATAACAGCCACACTCGGGTCCGGCAACTGCGGCGGCACTCTCTGAGTCAACCACCGAATGTTTGCCCCAGTCTGAATCTCTTGTAACACTAGATAGACAAGAGAATGTATAAATCAAGCAATTCATGGATTGCCGGAAAGTTGCCGTCGAAGAGAAGCTCCTCCGAGAACGAAGCGACTCTGAGAGAGTTCTTAACCTACTATCCACGCGTGGATGTAGCTAGGGCTGCATCACGTCTAACCAACTCCAATCAGCCACTGAAGGGCGGAGTTATACGTGAACAAACTACTGCCCTCAAAAGAAATTACATTGAGAATAATATCCCGTAAATCTTTTCTTGAAGACGTAATGATAACGCCTCAGTAAGGCGGATTACGTATAATAAAGCGTCTAAGTTAAGTCTACTATACATAATGTCGTTCCCAACATTGAAATTGGAAAAGACATAAACGGCGAAAAAGAATATATATGCAGTCTTTAATCACACCGTCTAGACGCGTATGAACTCACGGTATGCCCTGCTCTGCCAAAATAAACTATATGTAAAAAAGATAAAATGGCAGAAATGAGCCACGCGGACAAGAAACTAAACTATCATGCTTAGTAGCAGGCTTGTATATATATATAAATATATAGCGTCGAAAAATAAAACACATGTTGTAATGACAATATTGGACTGCGTCGGTAAGTCAGGGACAAAGTACCTGTACCGATCGAAAAATCCGAGTCCAATGACGCTATAAGTCTCTTATCCAAGATCGCAGCAATGAAGTCCGAAAAATAATCACTGGAAGAAATGCCAGAAGATATGAAAGGCATTTCCGATACTACTAAAGGGAAAACTCGAAATCTTTCGAATCCCTTTCGCCATCCTGTCGGACCCTATAAAGCGTTCGGTCGTCCGTAGCTTGATGCAACCGCGGACCGCACCGACCCAGCGCCGTCGGATAATTCCTGATTCGACCGAGAAACTGTCAATTGCTGGGATGCTGCGAAACAACTGTGCTAACTCGGATAGCACGATGCATTGCCGCAGGAAGCTCCGAGATCGTTACCCCGTGCATACTTCCAATATGCGAGCGAACGGAGTGTATAGGCCTCGTGTCCCTTGGCTACCGGATGGCGCGACCTATTCGCTGTGGAATCACTGAATGCCGAAACTGATCGGATACTCGAGGTCACGTAGCCAATGTGCGGTCGTGTGCCCTGCTGTGAGGATGAGGAAGCATTAAAGACAGTCTCTCGGACTGTCAATATAACGGAGCGTCCCGAGCAACGGACATATGCTCTCAATGTAAAATATCTGAACCACAACATGCGGTCCCCTATGTTGTTGGCTTCCTCCGATCTGTCCTCAATCTGCCGTCACTGGGTGAGTACTAAAGTAATTAAAGTGCTCGCATCACCCAAATCTCCTTCCTAGACTGCAACGGACGAACCCGGCAGCCGAACCATTCGATGAATGTACGCTACACCGGGTGAGCTAGCGAATGTCACTCCGTAAGCGATAGACATATTCCATGAGCACTTATTGCCGCTAACTCTTCATTAACTATGACGACAGAGGCACACTTTTGAAAGACATCTAAATAATTCTTCGAACAAGAAACCAGAAATGCTTGGATAGCAAGCATAAAATAATAATATATATATAGCGTCGTTCAATAATTCGAAAGTTTGTGTGACATTATTGGACTATGTCGGAACTGAGGGACGATGTCCCTGAACCGAACCAAAAATTTCTAAGTCCACCGACGCTATCGGTTTCTTATCCGGCATCGCAGCATATTTTGTTCCGAAAGGGAAAGCTTGAAATCCTCCGAATCCCTTTCGGTATCCCGTCGGACCGGATGAAACTTTTGGACGTCCGTACCCGCTTCCGCGGAGCGTCCCGACCCAGCATCGTCGGATAAAATATATGCGACAGATTCAGTTGATGCTGGGATGCTGCGATAAACTGTGCTATTAAGGAAAGCACGTCCGTTCCCGAGGCCTGTGCAGTAGCGGACTTACGATGCATTGCCGCTGGAAGCTCCGTGTACGTTGACTCCCGCACACTTCCTATGCGAACGTCCGGAGTCTGCAGGCCTCGAGTCCCCGGCTACCGACCCAGCGCTGTCGGATAATTCTCGATCCGACACCGTTTCTGTCGGCTGCTGGGATGCTGCGATAAGCTGTGCTATGTGCACAAGAATGTCCGGCGTCGAGACCTGCGGAGGCGCAGTCTATCGCTGCTTCGCCGAGGGCAGCTCCGCATCAGATGGCTCCCGCATACTTCCTATGCGAACGTCCGGAGTCCATCGGTCTCGAATCCCTGGCTGCCGGATGGTGTGACCTGGTCGCCGAAGAATCCTTGATCGGCGAAGCTGGTAATATATCGGCGGTCACGCAGCCAAGGTGCGGTCGTGTGCGCTGACGAGAAGAGGAAGCCTTAGCAGTCTCAGCGGACTGCCTATACAACGGAGCGTCCCGAGCGACGGACGTATGCTCCGCTAGCGACACATTTGTACCACAACATCTGGGGCCAGATGTTGTTGAACGAGAGAGGGGCCTCTCTCGCTTGCCGTCCGGATGGACCGGAACGAGCTATGAACCGGACTAAAAGGCTTCCTCCGTTCTCCCTCCGATCCGCCGTCACTGGGTGTGCATTAAGATAATTTTATAGTGCTCGCATCACCCCAAAACTCCTTCTAGACCGCAACGGACGAACCCGGCTGCCGAACCATTCGGTGAATGGACGCTACACCGGGCGAGCTAGCGGACGTCAAAGGCCGTCGAACCTACTAGGGTCCTCTTAGGCAATTGGCGTATTACATGAGCACTTTTCCGCTAGCCCTTCATTAATTGTGACGACGGAGGCACACTGTTGGAAGACATCACAGATACATCACCCTAATCTTGATCGTCTGAAATAGAAATTGATAAAGTAGAGTGACCCTGCGGGGAAAGGACCGGAGTGTCCAAATCCCCAACAACATACCGTGACATACGCTTCCCATATTGTCATCGAAATCATACGATACAGAACAGGAGTTAATGCGAGTACACTGACCACATATAGAATGATAATAAGGTCAGAGGAAGACTTCCTCTTAAAACAATTGATCAATATCCTTTCAATGTGAAAAGAAAACAAGTCCTGGTACTCGCACTAACCCCTGGCAAAATACATAATAATAATATGATCCATTAATATAGAAAAAATAATTGAAATCAAAATATTTTGAAAAAATATTTTTTCAGAACAGCCCAAGTTTCTGAAAAGTAACGTTGAGCCCCAATGGATCCCAAGCCTAAGTGTGGAAAAAAAATTTTAAAAATATTTTAAACAATTTATTCAACACTTACGAACAATAATAATGTATCTAGTTATGATTAAAATAACATAAAGATATTATTATTTAGAAATCCCCCCCTCACACAGAGGGCTGTTGTAAATGTAAACAATGAGTGTAAAAACACTAAAATAAGACTCCAGGCACCCAGGCCCGAAATCAGTTACCAAAAATACACCATCTGATGCAAAACAGAGACTTCCAGGGAAGAAACTGCAGAACATCAGATGGTAGATGCAGAACACAACGCCTAACCACCCGTAGGTGACGTAAACATGGGGAAAGAACAGAATTCATTCTGTTATTCAGCTAAAACTCCCAAGAAATTTTAGTAATAATAATTACATAAACTATGCCAAAAGCATGGGAGAATAGCAAGGGGGAACTTAAAGGACAGGGAGAGAGGAAAAACACTTAAAAAAACAGTGTAACTAAATAATCAGAATGACAACAAAATGGCTGCTGCCTTGAAAATAGGTAACTTAACATAATTTCATTAAAAAATTTTAAGTTACAGCCCTGATAATATTCTGTCACACATTCTTTTCCTCTCCTCCTTTTCTATCCTCCTTAGAATCACCATTTCACTAATATTTATGTGTCTGGCATCATTTAAACTGAGATTTAAAAGCACAAAGATCAGTCAGATGTTAACTGATGAAGGGCCAAACTTAGAATGATAAATGGCGCCAATTTCGGAACGTCCTTGACACTGCGCATGCGCAGTAGGGGCGAAGTGTGGAGGGCCTTTCAGGACATGTTTTCTTTAGTTTTAGATGCAAATTTTGGGGATTGGGGGGCAAAATTTGTGTTTGGCCCTATATTTTAAGAGTTAGCACCAGCTATGTCTGGGTCATTGGTACAGTATAAAAATATCGCCGTCCAATTTTTTTTTTATATTTTCATTTTTTGCTTCCAAAACATAGCTTATGATCCCTCATTGGAACGAGCGTATTGCGCTCGTTCCAATGAGGGATCATAAGCTATGTTTTGGAAGCAAAAAATGAAAATTTTTAGTTACCCAAGAATTTTTTTATGAGTGTCGTTTGCTACTAGCGACGGGCCAACTGGAAACAAATCTCCTGAATGTCACAAACTTTGGAGCATAAAAAAAATATAGTTTTCTGGAAAAAATGTGTGTCCCAAATCATAGAGTGTCCCAATACATAGAGTAAATACGGTATTATATATATATCCGCACATGCCAGATGACCTATATATCATTTAACATGTATTGAACCCTTTGCCATTGCTGAAAGCTACACACGTGATATACATACATCCACGTATACATGGATATATGTACATCTACATATTAATAAACAGGTATTTACATATCAGCACATGCCAGATGACCTATATATCATTTAACATGTATTGAACCCTTTGCCATTGCTGAAAGCTACACACGAGATATACATACATCCACGTATACATGGATATATGTACATCTACATATTAATAAACAGGTATTTACATATCAGCACATGGCAGATGACCCATATATCTTTTAACATGTATTGAACCCTTTGCCATTGCTGAAAGCTACACACGAGATATACATACATCCACGTATACATGGATATATGTACATCTACATATTAATAAACAGGTATTGATCCATTTTTCTACAACTTATGCAACATATATACAACATGAATTGAACCCTTTGCCACAGCCGAAGTCTACACACGAGGCATACGTACACCAACATATACATGGACATACGTATATCTACATACTATAAACAAGTATTGATCCATTCTGCTACAGCTTGAAATCAACACAATATGTCAAATAGATAGCTATTCACTAGTCCATTCAGCAAGGATGGGCTGAAGATTTATAAGTTACTTTCCAGGCATTTCGTGAGAGGAGGATGGAGGGGATGGATATCAATAAATTTGTTACCAAGTAATAATCCATATATTACCTAATATGTAACCATATAATATAGATGTCATAACATGCCAGATGATCTATCTATCATTTAACATGTATTGAACCCTTTGCCACAGGTGAAATCCACACACAAGATATATGTACATCCACATATACATGGATATATGTATATCTCCAAATCTATAAACAGGTAGTTATCTGTTGAGACTAATTTACACAAATGATTTATTATTCACAGGTCAACTTACCATGAGTTGGCTATCATAAACTAATCTACTTATTTGTTTTATCATTCTCCATACATATATATATACATTCATGTAATTGACACAATGCCGTATGAAGGAAAATTATAAATTCACAGTAATGTTGAAAAATTTATAGTAATTTATATATTTTTTATACTTACCAATGACCCAGACATAGCTGGTGCTAACTCTTAAAATTCTAGGGCCAAACACAAATTTTGCCCCCCCCCCCAATCCCCAAAATTTGCATCTAAAACCAAAAGAAATCATGTCATGAAGGTCCTCCATACTTTGCTCTCACTGCACATGTGCAGTGTCAAGGACGTCCCGAAATTGGCGCCAATTATCATTCTTACAAACAGTGCCTGGTCAGCGCTATGTACTCAGCGGGGAGGTATGAGTTCCCAACTCCTGGGAGGGCCATCCCCGTCTGGGTCATTGGTAAGTATAAAAAATATATAAATTACTATAAATTTTTTAACATTTTTATACTGTACCAATGACCCAGACATAGCTGAATAGTAAAAAGGCTGGAGGGCCTAGGACATAGAGGAAAATCCAATAACCTCAACTATATAAATAGAGTCAACCCCTCGAGGAGAAAAGGAGTATTAGGCTTTACATGTATCTTTCTTATTTTATGATAAATTAGAAAGACACAACACCCTTCATAATTGAGCATAACAACATTCATGTTCTCTATTAACATCCAGTATAACCCCTTATACTAATTATTTTTAAAGTAAGCCAATAAATAAAGTTAGTCCAGAGAATTGAGACTCTTTATATTCTCTTAAAAGTGTCCGAGGATTGTATATTAACGCCCGTTTGACACAAGACATTCACAAATGCTTCACACCGAGCTACACTTTAAAAATATGACATGAATGAATTTTTAACATTAATATTACACTTTAAAACCATCCCGCTAACGACTCAGAATTACTGACTCCGGAAGAGGAATCCCCTTGCTTTTCACTATAAAGCAGGTGACCTAAGGGAACACCCTCCCCCCCCCCTTCCCCTTGCCCTGGGTCATATAGCCCAGAGCGAAGAGGGCAGCAGGACGGAGTCATTGCCGGAACAGAAAGCCTGCATAACTATAGTTGCAACTGTTTAGTGGACGATATTCTGAGCAACAGATAACGGACCTAAACAATGCAGGTCTTTAGAAATGGACTCAATATTTCTGAGATAAAAATTTGTGAATGTGGATGGTTGAGACCAATATGCAGCCTTCATTAAATCTGTAATAGCAACACTATTTGCGTAAACCCAAGACGTAGAAAGAGCTCTTACTTCATGAGCCGAAATCTTAAGCACAGACTGCTGAGATGAAGATAGATTATCATAAGCAGTACGGATAATTAATTGAATCCATCTAGCAATAGAATGGACCGAAATGTCCTTTCTATTAGGCATCAGAGACAGAAAGAAACGTTTTCGTCCCTTTCTGATAAACTGAGATCTTTGTTTATAAATACGTAAGGCCCTAACAGGACAGAGCAAAGGCCTATGGCCATCTGAAGATGGAAGGGCCTTAATAACAATAGGTTCCAGATATTTATTAGGAGCCTGATTCTTAGCTAAAAATCCAACATTAGTGGTAAAGGTAATAGTGTTCCCGACACTACGATAGTGAGAATCATCCACCGATAGTGCATGAAGCTCACTGACCCTTCTAGCAGAAGAGAAAGCTAAGAGAAATGCTGTCTTATAAGACAAGAATTTGAAATCTACTGTCCCAAGAGGTTCAAATGGCTTTTCTTTCAGCTTAAGAAGAAACCAAGCTAAATTCCATTTAGGAATTAATCTAAGAGTTCTGGGTCTATTTATCGAGAAGTTTCTAACTAATATAGATAAAGAGACATTAGATCCAATTTGTAAACTATCATGGTGTGCATAGGTATCAGATAACATAGACCTATAACCTTTAATAGTAACAGGCTGCAGTTTGATCTCGTCAAACAAGTGTACTAGAAAGTTTGCAATGTCTGGTATGGAGGGATCAAAAATATCAACAGAATGATCCCTACACCAACGACGAAAGACCTTCCACTTAGCCGCATAGTTTAGCAAAGAGGAGGTCCTCCTACAGTTAGAAATCGCGTCCACTGCTCGTCCTGTAAAATGCTTGCCGTGCAAGAAGGACCGCACAATGGAAATACATGAAGGTTGAGACCTTGCGGGTTGTGATGAAGTTGACGCGATTTCCCCTGCGAAAGAAGATCCTCTCGTGGAGGAAGTTTTCGCGGTAAGTCCCACAGCAGACACCTGAGTAGATTTATCCACGGTCTCTGTGGAGACAGAGATGCTACCAACAGAATTTTGCATTGAGATAGCTTTATCTTTAGCAATATTTGCTGAATTAACTGCGCTGGAGGATACGCATATCCTATCATTCCGTCCCACGAGATCGATAGAGCATCTACTGCATAAGCTCGGGGATCCGGACATGGTGACACATACATCTGCAACTGATTGTTGAGATGTGTCGCAAATAAGTCTATCATTGGCCGTTCCCATTGGTAGCAAATCTGATTGAATACTTGTTTGTTGAGAGTCCACTCTGACGGCAACAAGTGACCCTTCCGTGAAAGGGAGTCTGCTAGAACATTCAGACGACCCGGAATATGACAGACCGAAAGTAGAACTTGGTGTTCTAGAACAAACAGAAGGATTCTTTCCGTTAAATTGAATAACGGAACGGAATGAGTGCCTCCCTGGTTCCGGAGATACGCCACTACTGTCGTATTGTCGGACAGGATTTGGACATGTGCTTTCTGAATAATGTTCATCCAATGACGTAATGCAAGCCAAATTGACATCATTTCCTTGATGTTTATGTGCTTGCCTAGAAACTGCGGATCCCAAAGACCCTGGCACTTCGAATCCGTTGGGGTCAATGTTGCACCCCAACCTGTTTGACTGGCATCCGTCATAATCGTAAAACCCGGATCCGGCCACTCCAGTGGAACTCCCTGAGTCAACCACTGAATGTTTGCCCAAGTCTGAATCTCTTGTTTCACTTGATTTGACAAGAGAACGTCTATATCGAGCGAATGAATCTTCACACTCCAATTCTGAGTTAAGAAAATTTGGAGAGGACGAGTGCACAACCGCCCCATCGGAATGAGATCCGCAGTGGCTCCGCACAGACCTATCAGTCTCATGAACTCCCTCGCTGTGACTTTGTCTGAGTGAAGACAATAGTGAGCGTAACAACTGATTAACTTCGCTCTGGTTAACGGCAGACGAACGAGATTGTTGTGCATCTCGAAGCTCATTCCCAGATGAGTGAATGACTTGGACGGCACCAGATCCGACTTCTCGTTTATAATAAAACCGAGATGTCGGAGTAATAGAAGCAGATTCTGCACATCGTTCTGAAGCGTTAACTCGTTGCCGTACCTCTGTAGAATGTCGTCCAGGTGGACCGACGTTACCGCAGACGAATGAGCACGGAAATGAATCATTACCGAGTTCATTATTCGAGTGAAAGCCCAGGGTGCTAGGTTCAATCTGAAGCACATCGCCCGGAATTGATATACAACTCTTAGGACTGCGAAGCGTAGATACTTTCTGAATGTCGGATGTATCATGACACGAAAGTACGCATCTTTGAGATCTATGCTTGTAGCATAGTCGTTCACCCGAATACTCGCTCTGACCGATCGAATCGTCTCCATATAGAACTTCGGAGCGACGATCAGCTTGTTTATCCGGCTCAGCTCTATGACTGGACGGAACGAGCCGTCTGGTTTTCGGAACCAGAAACAGATGGCTGTAGAAACCCGGTGATTCCTGGTCTTCTACGACCTCTACCGCGTTCTTCATGAGAAGAGACTGTACTTCCGATAACAGAGCATCTCTTTTCTGCGGATTTGACGGAAGCTGAGTCCATCTTGGACTTCGAGTTAATGGAGGCTTTCGTTTGAAGGATATTCGTAGTCCTTCCGAAATTACCCCTCAGACCCAGGGGTCGTCCGTAATCGACGCCCACTCGTCTGTAAAACTCGACAACCTTCCGCCCACCGGAACACGATAGAGGTTCAAACCATCACCTCCTGGACCTGTGAGGCCTGCGGAAGGAGAAACCACGTCCTCCACGACCTGCACCTCGACCCGTCGATCTCGGGACGTCAGACCTGTTGTCTCGGCCCGAATAACGTCCCGCACGTGAGTCGCTGCCTTGGCGGTCTCTAGAATAAGACCTAGAGGACGAATAAGAACCTCTATAGAAACTTCTCTTGGGCGTACTTGTCCCAGAAGTGCCTGTCTTACTCTTATCTGCTGTATCCGACTTTTTGGAAGCGGATTTAAAAAGCAGAGAATCCGAAGCTTTCTTAGTTATCTTATCATAGATTGCCGAAAGCTTGCCGTCAAAGAGAAGCTCTCCGGAGACCGAAGTGACTCTGAGAGAGTTCTTCACCTTACTATCCACACGCGTGGATGTAGCTAGGGCTGCGTCACGTCTAACCAACTCCAGGTTAGCCACTGAAAGGGCGGAGTTATACGTGGAATAAGCTACTGCCCTTGAAAGAAGTCTTAATGAGGATTGTATATCCTGGAATTCTTTCCCCTGAAGACACAAAGATAGCGCCTTAGTAAGGTGGTCTGCGTATGATAAAGAGTCTAAGCTTGCTCTGTTAGATGTTATTGCCGTCTCCAACGTCGCAGTTGGAATAGACATAGACGACGGTAACGACAATTCCAAGTCTTCCGCCTCGTCGTCTAAACGCAGAGGAACTCTCGGTATGCCCTGTCCTGCCATATCAAATTTATTCCTTGAATTGATGAACGGCAGATTGAGAGCATTGGCGGACAAGAAACCAGCTTTGCCTGTTTTGGAAGCAAGCTTAAAGATAGCATCGTTCAATAACTCAAATGTTCTTGTGACATTATTGGACTGTGTCGGAAACGCAGGGACGATGTCTCTGAACCGCTCAAAGAATTCTGTGTCCAATGACGCTATCAGTCTCTTATCCGGCATCGCAGCTGTCTGGTCCGACAGAACAACTTGTGGCAGGTAATGCCGGATGAAATCTACGGCAGCTTTATGTTGTTCCGAAAGGGATAGCTCCAAATCCTCGGAATCCCTTTCGCCATCCTGTCGGACCTCCTGATGTTCTCGGTCGTCCGCACCCGATGCTTCGGCGGAGCGTACCGACCCAGCGTCGTCGGATAATTCTTGATCCGATGCAGGTTCCGTCGTTTGCTGGGATGCTGCGATAATTTGTGCTATTTGGGATAGCACGTCCGTCACCGAGTCCTGTGGAGTCGCGGTCTTACGCTGCTTAGTCGCTGGAAGCTCCTTGTAAACTGACTCCTGCATATGTCTCTTATGTGAACGTCCGGAGTCTACAGGCCTCTTATCCCTGGCTACCAGATGGCGTGACCTGGTCGTCGTGGAATCCATGAATGGTGAAGCTGGCTGGATATCCTCGGTCACGTAGCCAAGGTGCGGTCGTGTGCGCTGCTGAGAGGATGAGGAAGCCTTTTGGACAGTCTCTCCGGACTGTCTGTATAACGGAGCGTCCCGAGCGGCGGACGTATGCTCCAAATGGATCCCAAGCCTAAGTGTGGACAAAAATTTTAAACATATTTTAAGAAATTAATGCAACACTTACGAATAATAATAATGTATCTTGTAATGAGTTGTAATGAGTTAAACTAGTACAAAGACAAAACATCCCCCTCACACAGAGACTGTTGCAATTGTAAACAAGAAGTGTATAAACACCAGAAACATGACTCCAGGCACTGATAACCCTGGCCCAAAATCAGTTACCAATAATACACTATCTGATGCAAAACAGAGACTTCCAGAGAAGAAACTGCAGAACATCAGATGGCAGATGCAGAACACTACGCCTAAACACCCCTGGGTGAGGACGTAAATATGGGGAAAAGAACAGAATTCATTCTGTTACCTAGCTAAATCTCCCAAGAAATTTTAGTAATAATATTACTCAAAAATATGCCAAAAGCATGGGAGAATAGCAAGGGAGGAATTAAAGGAAAAGGAGAGAGGAAACACTGAACAAGCAGTGAAACTTAATAGCAAGAATGACAACAACAGGCCCATGCCTCGAAAATAGGCAACTTAACATAATTTCACTAAAAAATTTTAAGTTACAGCCCTGAATATTTTCTGTCACTCATTTTTCCTCTCCTCCTTCTAAATCCACTTTAGATCCACCATTTCTCCAATATTTATGTGTCTGACAACATTTAAACTGAGATTTACAAGCACAAATATCAGTCAGATGTGAACTGATGAAGGGCCAAACAAAGAATGATAATTGGCACCAATTTCGGGACGTCCTTGAGGGCAAAGTATGGAGGACCTTCAGGACATGATTTCTTTTGGTTTTAGATGCAAATTTTGGGGATTGGGGGGGGGGGGGGGGCAAAATTTGTGTTTGGCCCTAGAATTTTAAGAGTTAGTACCAGCTATGTCTGGGTCATTGGTACAGTATAAAAATTTGTAAATTTTTATACTTACCATTGGCCCAGACATAGCTGGTGCTAACTCTAAAATATCCAGGGCCAAACACAAATTTTGCCCCCCAATCCCCCAAATTTGCATAAAAAAACAAAAATTGCATGTCCTATGTGGCCCTCCATACATTTGACATATGTGCATGCGCAGTGTCCAGGATTGGCAATAATTGCTTCCACTGAGCTACACATTAAAACCATCCCAGTACCGACTCGGAACTACTGACACGGGAGAAGGTCTTCCTTTGCTTTTCACTATAAAGCCAGATGATATTAAGGGAAAACTGTCCCCCCCCCCCCTTCCCCTTGTTCTGGGTCACATAACCGCAGAATGAAGAGGGCAGCGGAACAGCGTCACTGCTGGAACGGAAAGCCTAAATAACTATAGCTATAAACCTATAGTGGACGACATTCTGAGCAACAGATAAAGGACCAAAACATCTAAGGTCATCGGAGATGGACTCTATATTTCTAAGGTAAAACTTAGTGAATGTGGCTGTGTCCAGTAAGCAGCTTTCATGAGATCAGTAATGGCTATACTGCTAGAATAGGCCCAAGAAGTTGACAGCGCTCTAACTTCATGCGCTGAAATCTTATTAACAGAATGCTGATCTGGAGATAGATTATCATAGGCAATATGTATTGCCAATTTAATCCATCTAGAAGTTAAAAAATTTATAGTAATTTATATATTTTTTATACTGTACCAATGACCCAGACTTAGCTGGTGCTAACTCTAAAATATTTAGGGCCAAATGCAAATGTTACCCCCCAATCCCCAAAATTTGCATCTAAAACCGAAAAATACATGTCCTATATGGTCCTCCATACTTTTACTCCACTGTGCATGCGCAGTGTAAAGGAGGTCTCGAACTTGCCGCCAAAATTCATTCTTACAACCAGGGACCAGCCTAGGGGGGAATTTTAGGGAGACTTGAAGTCTCCCTCCGGAACAAATAGGGAGACTGCAGTGTCATGTAGGGAGACTTCATAGGCAAGTGGGGAAAATTAAGAATATTCATGTACCACCCCCGCCGCCCCTTCGTATTTTCAATTTGTGGTCCTCCATTAATGTCCAAATAATCCAGGTCCAGTTATCTATGATGCGTCTGTGCCAGGTTGAAAAATCACAAAGTAATTATTGACTGAAAATCCCCCACTGCTACCCTTTCCTTCATGACCCCTCTCCTCTTCTTCGTGCCAATCCCCCAGCACCCTCTACTAAGCTAATAATTTCCTAAGTCTGAAAGTGTGAACAGGACCAGATGTAAGAAGGTTGCTTGGGAGGTACTTTGTTAGTTAATAAACAAAATAAATTCTGGGGTTGAGTATTTTGTAAAAGAAATGTCATTCCACATCATTTTTATGGCATTCCGGTGTCATTCCGCGTCATTTTGTGTCATTCTGGTGTTTAGGAGGACCCTTTTTCAAGATCGTCCACATGCACACTTGTGTCTTGTACAAAGCTTTTCTTGTCATCACTAAAGCTTTTTTTCATGTGTTTCAATTCCATTCGTGTTTTTTGGGAATAGACAGCCCAACAGTTAATAGTCAGAAAAACAAAATGAAAATACTGTGTTATAAAATACGTCCGTTGTGTATACATTTTCGGCATCCTAAGCGACGTAACCTACTTTCAAACTGGGTTATTTTGTTGAGTCGCATAAGTCACCTATTTTCGTTTCGACACTTGAAGCTCCGACTGAAACACAACAAAATAGAAATAAAAAAATCCGCCAAAAGTGACAATGGACAATTGATTGTCGTGTCATTTCAAATAAATGGACGTTTATTTGACGAATTAAAATGCACATTTATCACTCTCGAGCACATTCGATTTATGAAAATAATCGTTTTCATGTAAACCTCGCATCACTCAGTTCAGCCTTTCCTCATTTTGGCCAATTTTTAGAGGGTGACTTGTAATCGCCCCGACTATTTTTCTAGGCGACTTTGGGCTTAGAGGGGCGACATAATCGCCCTAGTCGCCCTCACGGCTTGTCCCTGCTTACAACCAGTGCCTGGTAAGCATTATGTATGCAGCGGGGAGGTAAGAGTTCCCAACTCCTGGGAGGGCCCCGTCTGGGTCATTGGTAAGTATAAAAAATGTATAAATTGGGCCATAAAAAAAAGAACCTCTGTTTCTCAGGCCCGCCGCATGGTCATTTTTGGTGCGCATGCAACCTTTTTATGACACCAAAAAATCTTCAAAAAAAATTTGAGATATTGTGCTCATTTCGGTAAATCGATATCGATATGTTGGCAAATTTTAAATTAACACACTTCAAGCTTTTTCTACATCATACTTTAATAAAGTGGGTGGGTTTTAGCAATATTCACGACAGAAAGTGTTTTATTCTGTAAAAGGTAAGTCATAATGACAGCAAGAACGAAGGTGTCTTTCAGTCTGACAACAAACAGTCACAAAGGGGAATGGTCGATTCGCACCACGTTTGATTCGCACCAACCCTCAGAAAGTCTGCAAAGTCAGGTGCTATGATGAATGGAACACAGTCTCCTGGCATTTATTTTTAGTAACATTTGTAATGTAAATGGCCGTCATTGGGAATTTGTGTACTGTTATTTGAAACCGTTATGAGTTTCCCAGTTAATTTAAATAAATGCATTTGAGATGAAGGATAATTGGATAACTAATAGTAACCGATGCTTGATATAAAAGTAACAGTCATAGTTGAAAATAAATCGCATATAGGCAGGTATGTGCGGTCGAATTGGTTAATAAAAACACGCAAACATTCGTTTTGTATTTCATTTTCAGATTTCCAAAAAATATGATTTATGGATGAACTGCCCGTTCAAATGGGTTGTGATAATTTTGAATATAATGGGGAAAAATTGTGATTCAGGATTTTATTAGGCAGGTTGTGAAAGGATTTTTTTTTTTTTGGTAAAATAAATCTCTAAAAGTTGGCACTTCAACATTTGATTTGTCCCAGAGACGTTTCAACCCGAGATGTTTCACCCACGAGGCGTTTTGTGACTTTCGTCCTGTGTTATAATTTTCATGTTTCACTGAAAAAACAAACATTCAAACCCCACTTCATTTACGACCCAACACCCCTATGGTGAATAACCAATATATTTGCGAAATTTTGCGTAGTCCACCAGGCGTTTGTGTGGGTGTCAAATTACCACAAACAATCTCTCGGGGAGAAAATAAAAAGAAAAAAAAACAAAAACGCCCGCCCGCATGCTTTTTTGGAAAAAAATTGCCTGAGAAACAGACAATCAACTTTGTATGGCCTTACTATACATTTTTTAACATTTTTATACTGTACCAATGACCCAGACTTAGCTGAATAGTAAAAAGGTTGGAGGGCCTAGGACATAAGGAAAATCCAATAGACTCAATTACCTATAACAGACCTATCCCCTCAATGAGAAAAGGAGAGATAGGCTACATGTATCTTTCTTATTTGTATCAAAAAAGAAAGACACAACACCATTCTGAAATTGAGCACAATAATATCAATGATCTCTATAAACATCTTGTATAACCCTTTATACTAATATTTTTATCAGGAAAGCCAATACATACGGGAGTCCAGAGAAATGAGACTCTATATACTCATATAAAAGTGTTGGAGGATTGTATATTAACACCCAATTAATCACGTGATATATACAGATACTTCACACCAATCAACACTTTAAAAAATATTACACAGATGAGTAAACATAGGCTTTACCCTTAAAATCATCTCAGAACCGACTTGGAATTACTGACTCTAAGGGAGGTATTCCCTTGCTTAAAACTATAAAGCAGGTGACCTAAGGGATCAAATACTCCAGAGCAAAGAGGGCAGCAGGACAGAGTCACTGCCGGAACCGAATGCCTATACACATATAGTTGCCACTGTTTAGTAGACGACATTCGGAATAAAAAATAACGGACCTAAACAATGTAGATCTGCAGAAAGGACTCAATATTCTCAGATACAAAATCGTGAAAATGGAGGGCTAAGACCAATATGCAGCCCTCAATAGATCTGTAATAGCAACATTATTAGTCTAAGCCCATGAAGTAGAAGAACTCTTACTTCATGAGCTTAAAACTAAAACACAGTCTGCTGAATGAAGATATAATCATACGCAGAACTGATAGTAGATTGAATCCATCTGACCATAGAATGGACCGAAATGTGGAGGAAGCTTCCACGGCATGTCCCACAGCAGACGCCTGAGTAAATTAATCCACAGTCTTTGTGGAGCTAGAGAAGCTACCAACAGAATCTGCATTGAAATTATTACACTTGAGCAATATCTGCTGAATCAACAGCGCTGGAAGATACGTATATCTTATTATTCCGTCTCACAAGATCAATAGAGCGTTTACTGCAAATGCTCGAAGATCGAAACATTAGGACATATACCTCTGCAACTGATTGTTGAGATGTGTCGCAAATAAGTCGATCATTGGCCGCTCTCCTTGGTAGCAATCTGATTGAATACTCGTTTGTTGGAAGTCCATTCTGGTGGCAACAAATGGCCTCTCCATGAAGGGAGTCCGCTAATATGTTCAGATGACCCGGAATATGACGGACCAATAGGAGAACTTGATGTTCTAGTACCAACCGAAAGATTCAATCCGTTAACATGAATAACAGGATGGAATGAGTGCCTCCATAATTCCGAAAAATACGCTAATACCGTCGAGTTGTCGGACAGGATTAGCATATGAACATTCTGAATAACGTTTCACCAATAAAATAGCGCAAGCCAAAATGACATCATTCTTGATGTTTGTGTGCTTGATAAGGAACTACGGAAACAAAAGACCCTGGCACTTCAATCCGTTGGGTTCAATGAAACTACCCAACCTGTTTGACTGGCATCCGTCAAAACTGTAAAACTCAGATCCGGCAATTGCAGTGGAACTACTTGAGTTAAGCACTGAAAACTGCCCAAGTCTGAATCTCGTATTCATTTGATTTGTCCGTATCGAGCGAAAGAAACTTCACCCTCCAATTCTGAAATTTGGAGATGACAAATGCGTAACCGCCCCATTGGAATAAAATCACGGCAGTTCCGCACAACGTATCAGTCACATGAGATCTCTTGCTGAGACCTTATCTGAGCGAAGACAATAGCGAGCATAACGACTGATTAATTTCGCTCTGGTTAACAGCAGACGAACGAGAATGTTGTGCGTCTCGAAGCTCATCCCCCAGTGGGTAAATGACTAGTACAAAACCAGATCCGACTTCTCCTTGTTTACTTATGAAACCGAGACGTCGGATCAATAGAAGCAGAATCTGCACATCGTTCTGAAGCGTTAACTCATTGCCATACCTCTGAAGAATGTTGTCCAGGAAGGCCGACTTTACCGCAGACGAATGAGCTCGGAAATGAGTCATTACCGAGTTCGTTAATCGAGTGAAAGCCCAGGAACTAGATTCAGACCGAAACACACTGGTCGGTGCTGAAAGACAATTCCTATGATAAAGAAGCAAAGATACTTTCTGAACGCCTGATGTACCCTGACGTGAAAGTATGCAACTAGAAATCTATGCATGTAGCATAGTCGTAACCCGAATACTCACTCTGACCGATCGGATGGACTCCATATAGAAACTTAGAGCCACGATCAGCTTGTTATCCATCTCAGATTATGAGTGGACGGAACGAGCCGTCTGGTTTTGGAACCAGAAGAGGATGGTTGTAGAAACCTGGAAAATCCTGGATTTCTTCGATCAATATCACGATCATTCCAGAAGAGACAGGACTTCTGATGGAAGCGAGCCTCTATCCTACTGACTGACGGAAGCTGAGCCCATCTTGGACTCCGAGTTAACAGAGGATTTTGTTTGAGGAACAATATAGTCCTTCAGAAAACACCCCTTGAATCCAATGTACGTCCGTAATCTAATCTCAAATAATTGAGAAACTTGACAGTCTTCCACTCACTAATACACGATAGAGGATAAAAACATTACCTCCTGGTCCTGCAAGGCTTGCGGAAGGAGAAGCCATGTCCTCTACGGCCCGCACCTTGCCTCGACGACCTAGGGGCGTCTGACCAGAATTACGGCACCTATCTGAGTCGCTACCCTGATGGTCTCTAGAATAAGACCTAGAGGACGCATGGGAACCTCTATAGGAACTTCCCTTGAACAAATTCATCCCAGAAGTGCCTGTCCTACTCTTCTCTGCTGAATCTGAAAATATGGAAGCGAATTTATAAAGCAGAGAGTCTAAAGCTTTCTTAGTTAACTGATCATAGAATGTGGAAATCTTGCCGTCAAAGAAAACTCTCCGGAGACCAGAGCGACTCTGAGAGAGTTTTTCACCTTACTATCTACATGCGTGGATGTAGCCAGGGCCGCATCATGTCCAACCAACTCCATAATGCCACTAAAGGACGGAGTTTTACGTGAGGCCCTTGAAAGAACTCTTTAGGAGGTTGTACATCCTAGAATTCTTTTTGCTTTGAGATGTAATGACAACGTTCTGGTAAGGTGATCTGCATACGATAATGTGTCTAAGCTGTCCCTGCTAGATGATATTGTTATTTCCAACATCATGGTTGGAATTGACATAGACGACAGAAAAACAATACTAGTTCCTGACGTGGTTGTCGAGACACAGAGAACTCTCAGAATGCTCTGTCCTGCCATTTCAAAATATTCGATGAATTGATGAAAGGCAAATGTAGAGCATATTGCCGATAAGAAACCTGACCTGCCCATTTAGGTAGCAAGTTATATAAATGTAGCGTCTTTCAACAGATCAAATGTCCGTGAAACATATCTGGACTATGTCGGAAAATGAGGGATGATGTCCCCCAAACCGATAAGAATTCTGTGTCCAGTGGCGCTATCCATGTCTTATCCGGCAACGCAGCATTTTGGTCCGGAGGAACAACGTCCAATGATAATGCTGGATGCACTCTACGGCAATTATGTTGTTCCAAAAAGGGAAAATACAACTCATCCGTATCCCTTTCACCATCCTGTAGGACCACTTGAAATTATTGGTCGTCAGTGCCTGAACCTGCAGCGGAACGTACCAACCCAGCTTCCTCGGATACTTCCTGATCCGACAGAGTTACTGCCGGTTGCTGGAATGCTGCGATAATTTGTGCTATCTGTGATAGCATGTCCGTAACAGAGGCCTGTGGAGCTGCGGTCTTATAGGATTTAGCCACTGGAAGCTCCTTGGACGTTCACTCCTGCATACCTCTAATATGCGAACATCCGGAGAATGAAGGCCTCAGATCCTTGGCTACCGGATGAGGTGACCTGGTTGCCGTAGAATCCCTGGTCGGCGATATTGATTGAATATCACAGGTCATGTAGCCAAGGTGCGGTCACGTGTGCTGCCGTGAGGATGAGGAAGCTGAAAGAGCAGTCTCTCCGGACTGTCTATATAACAGAACAGAGCATCCCGAGTGGTGGACGTATGTTCCAACTGAGGAACATTTTGTACCACAACATCAGGACACAGATGTTGTAATACCAGAGAGGGATCTCTCTCGCTCGCAGCCCGGATGGACCTGGACGAGCTTGGAACCGGACTAATAGGCTTCCTCAGTACCATCCTCGTATCCGTCGTCACTGGGTGTGCACATTGTGTTTTATAGTGCTCACATCACCCAAACCTCCTTCCTGGACCGCAACGGACGAACCCGGGTGCTGAGCCATTCGGTGAATGGTCACAACACCGGGCAAGCTAGCGGACGCCAACACCATCGATCCTACTAGGGAACTCCAGGCAATTGACGAATCTACATGAGCACTTTTGCCGCTAACTCTTCATTTGACTGTGACAACGGAAGCACACTTTATGAAGACATCACGGTAACAATACCTAGTTCATGTTACCCTATGAGACCTGTGGAGCCGCGGTCCTACGTGCAATATCCGCTGGAAGCTCCCGGGACCTTCATTCCTGCATTTATATAATATGCGAATGTCCCAACTGGAAAGGTCTCGTATCCTTGGCTAGCAGATGGAGTGACATGGTCGACGTGTATTCCTTGGTCAGCAAAGCAGGAGTACCATTGACGTTCAATCCTGCATTTATATAATATGCAAACGTCCCCTGGAAATCTGTGGTCACATAGCCAAGGTGCGGTCGTGTGTGTTGACCAGGATGAGGAAGCCAATATAACAGCCGCGTAAGACTGTCATGCGATGGAGTGTCCCGAGCAGGAGGAGTGGACGTAAGCTCCGACTAAGCAAACAACATACAACAACATCACAGTGCAGATGTTGATGCAAGAGAGAGGAGGCCTCTTTCGAAAGCTCGCGGTCTGGGGGACCTGGACGAGCTAGCTAGCGGACTGACAGGCTTCCTCCGTACTATCTTCGGATCCGTCGTTGCTGGGTGTGCACATCTGAAGTTTTATAGTGCTCGCATCACCCAATCTGCTTCCCTGGACCGCAATGGACTAACCCTGGTGAATGGTCACGACACCGGGTGGAATAGCGGGCGATAGAACCTTCGATAGAACCAGCTAACTCCCAGCAATTGTCGGAATACCTTGAGCACTTCCCGCTAGCCCTAATATTGCAACGACTGAGACACACTTATTGAAGACTTCACAGAAACATCACTCTGAATTCTGAAAAAGAAACTGATAATAGATAGTGACCCTACGGAGAGAGGACCGTAATGGACCTCTCACTGCAATAAAATACTGTGACACACGTCTCCAACGTTGTCAAATCAATCAACACACACAGAGCAAGAATTAATGCGACTACACTGACTATAAGAAACACAATGAACTTGTGAATTAGAGGAAGATATCCTCGCATTACAATTGAAGAATATTTTTTCAACCTGAAAAAATATACACCGTCATATTACTCGCACTAACTCTTGAAATAAATATACATAATATATTATAATTCATTATAACATTTCAAAAGAAAATAATTTTCCAAAAAAAAAATTTTTGAAAAAATTTTCAGAAGAGCCCAAGTTCCCAATGGGAACCTTGAGCCCAAAGGATCCCAAAAAGCCTAAGTGTGGACAAAATTTTTTAATCATTTTGAAAATTAATGTAACACTTACGGACAATATTAATGTTTCTTGTTATGAACTAAATTAAGCAGAAGACAAGTAATCACTGTCAGAAGTAACAGTTGTCAACATAAGCAAAAGTGTCAACAAACCGGAAACATGACTCCAGGCACTGAAACAAACATAGCCCGAAATCAGTTACCAATTTAAACACTATCTGATGCAAAACAGAGGTTTCCAGAGAAGAAACTGTAGAACATCAGATGGTAGATGCAGACCAAAACACCCTTAGGAAGAGGACGTAAACATGGGGAAAAAAGAGAAAATAATTCTGTTTCAAAGCCAAAACTCCTAAGAAATGTTAGTAATAAACATTACAAAAAATAAGCCAAAAGCATGGGAGAATAGCTAGGGGGAATAAAGGAAAGGGAGAGAGGAAACACTGATTAAACAATGGAACATTCATATCAAGAATGACCACAACAAGGTCATGCCATGAAAATAGGTAACATGTAATAATTTCGTAAAATAATTATAAGTTACAGCCCTGAACATTTGTTTCCACTGTTTCTTCCTCTCCACCTTCTATTTCCACCATATATCCACCATTTCTCTTATAATTATGCATCTGGCATCTTTAAAACTGAGATTTACAAGCACAAATAACAGTGAAGTGTAACTGTATTGAGGGCCAAACAAAGAATGACTTCTGGCGGCAGTTTTGATACTTCCTTGACACTGCGAATGCGCAGTGGAGTAAAAGTATGGAGGACCATATCGGACATGTAATTTTCGGTTTTAGATGCAAATTTGGGGGATTGGGGGGGTAAAATTTGTGTTTGGCCCTAAATATTTTAGAGTTAGCACCAGCTAAGTCTGGGTCATCGGTACAGTATAAAAATATAGCCTGATCAGAAATATCTTTTCTGTTAGGCATTAATGATAAAAAGAAGCTTTTCCTTCCTTTCCTAATAAATTCTGATTGGCGTTTATATATGCGCATAGCCCTGACTGGACGCGGTCTAATAAATGGTATACAGACGGAAGATGAAGATAAAAAGCTGCCTTTTTTCTTTCCGCTTGAAGGATTGAATATAGCTTCGTTAAGGAGAGCCAAGGTCTGTGATGCTTGTTTTGACTGCACCGGAAAGGAAGGACATCCTCCCTTGACCGGATATAGTCCGCGCTTAACGACGCTAGCAGCTTCTTATGAGCAGTTGCAGCAGTCTGATTCTCTGGAACAAAATCAGGTAAGTATTGATGGATAAAATCCATCGCTACCATATGCTCCATCTCCCTTTCACCATCTGATGGAATCAGATTATCTTCACGGTCTTCTGCATCTGAGCGCGCAGATAACTGGACCGACCCAGCGTCATCGGACAGCTCGTGTTCCGAGGCTGCCGTAGTTTGCTCTTGACTTTGCTGGGATGCTGCGATGAGCTGCACAATCTGCGACAGCAAGTCCGTTACTGAGGCCTGAGGAGCAGTGGTCTTTTGTTGCTTGGCCGCTGGCTGCTCCTGGGACCATGTGTCCAAGCCAGCTCTTTTCTGCGGATGTCCCGACAAACATGGCCTCGTTTCCTTGGCTACCGGATGGTGTGACTTTTTTGCAGAAGAGCGGTCCTTTCTCGGCGATTCCGGCAGGATATCCGAAGTCACATAGCCAAGGTGCGGTCGTGTGTGCTCAATAGTTACGGAGGAAACCATTCTTATAGCCGACTCCGGCTGTACATTTGACGGAGCGTCCCGGACCGGATGGGTGGACGCAAGCTCCATTTGAAGCAAGTTCCATACTACAACATCTGGCCCCAGATGTTGTTGATAAAGAGAGAGGGACCCTCTCGCTTGCGGTCCTATCAGACCTCGCTGACCGTCGAACTTACTGGCTTCCTCCTTTCCGTCATCGCTGGGTGACCCTGTTTAGATATTATAGTGCTCGCTCTACCCTTTTTCCTCTCCTCAACCACAATGGACACACCCGGTGTCGCGGTACCCACCACTTCACGGAATGAGCTAGCTGGCGACAGAGCTTTGTAACCACTGGTGCGTGGTTTATTGCCCTGCCTAATATTTAGGAGCACTTTTGCTGCTAGCTCTGACTATCAATATGCAACGACGGATGCACACTATCCGATGGTGTCAGGAAACCATCACCATGTTCTTGTTCCTCTGAAATGGAAACTGAAAAACTAGAGTGACTCTGTGGCGAGAGGAGCGGCATTGTCCGCTCGCTGCTAACAACGTACCGTGACACATGTCTCCAACGTTTGTCATCCCAATTGACACAAGTTGCACAAGAATTAGTGCGAGTACACTGACTACCAGAAACACAATAATCATGTGAATCTGAGGAAGACTTCCTCGAATTACAATTTGAGCAATAAGCTTTCATTTTAAATGAACATGAAAGTCAACAGTACTCGCACTAACTCCCAATAACTGAAAAAGATAAATCAAAACATTAATCAAAACAATGATTCGAAAAAGATTAAAAAAAAAAAAAATTTCGAAAAAATTTTGACATGAGCCCAAGTTCCCAAAGGGAACGATGAGTAGGGCCCTGCGAATCGGGAAATTTATGTTCGAATCGAATCTCGAATCGAATTGGGACTGATGTCGACATCGAATCGAATCTCGAATCGAATCGGGATAAACTTGAGAAGTAACTATAACTGGCATTATTATGTGCAGAAATGTCCGGAAAGCACTGCGAGAAGAGATCGTTGACATAACTTGACAACTTGGCGTTGTTTTAATTTTCTGTCTCTTTGAATGGCCATTCAGATGTTCACTTGGCCCGACAATAAATTCAAGACATAAATATGGACAGAAATTAAGGTGTTACTGCCCAGAGACATTTGAGACAAACCACTAAACTGAAAGATGAGAATTAAAAACACAAATGTAATACAAGTGGCACATTAATTCCCATGGGTTGAAGTCGGCTACAGCCGCTAACTTCATGTACGTTAGCGTGGCTAAATACATGTACATCTTATAGGAACCTCATTATTGTAATGTTTGGTTGTTTTTGTATTATCAGGATTCAGGTCTTGTAGATTTCGGTCCGTTCTCAACTCAATAACTCAGTATACATCAAAAGCAGCGAAGGCGTTAAACTGTGTTAGTTTCTGCATTAGTTTACTCGAATATTGACGCAGTGCTCATTCACACAAATTGCTTTTACTTCATTCCAACTTCCAAGTACCAACTCCGAACAATGCAAAGAAACTACAGAGGCTGAGGTTTTCCTCCCACAGTTTTCTAACACAATAATGGGAGCGCTCCAGGCGACATGTCCCCATTATTGCGTTAGAAGATTCTGGGACTGGGAGCAGGCCTTAGGCCCATAGCTGGATATTTCGGTTGTATAGATGGGGCGTGAACAGGTTACAACGAATGCGAGTGAGTTCGGACTTTTACCAGTTCGGCCCAAGTGATTTCGGCCCAGAAAAGTGAGTTCGGCCCACGAAAGTGAGTTCGGACAGGGTGAATTCGGCCCAGTGAAAAGTGAGTTCGGCCCCATTGATATACAAATACAAACAAGGTAAAACAACATTCACTGACAAGAAGGAGCGTACAATTTGAAACATTTTTAAAAAAGTTTCTTTGTGGAAATTTCCTCCTTGCTAAATGATTCCCAAGAGTCAAAC
The DNA here is from genome assembly GCA_031216915.1 of Pictodentalium vernedei. Classification (NCBI taxonomy): domain Eukaryota; kingdom Metazoa; phylum Mollusca; class Scaphopoda; order Dentaliida; family Dentaliidae; genus Pictodentalium; species Pictodentalium vernedei. The sequence goes on along the minus strand of CM062296.1, from coordinate 868,589,739 downwards.
AATTCACTTTGAATGTTTCTATATTGCTTCCTTTGGTAGCGTTGAAGCTTATTTTCCGACACAAGCCGGATCTCGACAGGGATATAAATTTACATTCATAGTTTTTCTTATAATCTATAAAATGGGAGTCCATTTTATGTTGGTTGATACGGTTGTGCCAACCTTCCACACCATTATTGGTTCACACTGATTGAAAAAAAAAACGACCAGTCTTTGGGTTGCCACATATCCCCATCTATCCAAGTGTTTCTGACTTAATTAACAAATGATACTAGTTTCTCACCAGTGGCTTCCTCAGACGATCGTTCGAACATTGTTGGTATTTGTTCAGCAGGGATAAAGCACAATGCCATTATTTTCCTCACAAATTTATGAAGGCCTCTATTTTCCATGTAATCTTTACTTAGTCCTACCTGAACCTTTCTCCATAAAGCCTGAGTCCAGTGAAACGCACAACCCACTGCAGAAACTTCTTGAAATTCGCGCCAAGCAGCAAACCACATAGCTGCTTCAAAATCCATTACAACTCCCTGAAGCTTGATTTGTTCGCCTAAAATTTCTTTTATTTTGTTGAAAACTTTTTTTGTAGTCTTTTTTTCGTTTACCTGACTTTTTAGGTCTTGTGGCTTGTCGTTGATAATTTGCATTCCTGGCAAGATATGATGCCAGGTTAGGAACAGCCTCACATGGTTGATCTCCAAATTCATTTGTCAAAACCTATAATAACTGCAATGCCTCCTGCCGGGGCCTAACCAACGAACTACATTTAATACAGTTATTATCACTATCCATTTTGGAACTGAAGTGCATACTATTCACCTTTTTGAAATTTGGCCATTTCATGTTTACGGTTTTTGTAAAAACAATAAGCCGTGAGAATTGCAGTTTAGACTTACAACCACAAATAGAATGGAGTAATGCTTGTACAGACACGATATATAAAACAGCAAAAGACTAATCAGAATGTTTTTGTTTTTGACGTTTTTTCAATTGTTGGACAAAGCTTTGAAAAGGGCCAAGTCACTGGAAACAATGATTCAGCTGTTTTTAATTTATAACTTGGCCGTATGTGGTTGGAATGGAGATTTATGACTGGGCCGAACTCACTTACACGTTGGCCAAATTTACTTGTACATGTACAGAACTCACTTGGGACGAAATCACCAATTGGGCCGAAGTCACTTACACGTGGACCGAACTCACTTGGGCCGAACTCACCAAATGGGCCGAAGTCACTTGGGCCGAACTGGTAAAAGTCCGAACTCACCTGCTTCCGGTTACAACTTGGGCAGAGCCGCTGGGCAAACGGGATTCCTCGAATAACTCTCACACGAATTCCTGGAAATCTATAAATAGCGAATTAGCGGTGTGTGGTTTTCTGGGAATCTGAAACTGAAAGTGAAACGACAGAATTTTGCAATGAATTTGACTATTTTCCTGATAGAAACATTAAAACTAGAAGAGTTCGCTCCTTATTTCGACTGATGTCAACATTGTCGAACACTGATTCATTTTCCTCGAAGCTTCGTTTGACTAACGAATCGGCAAACTATTCGAGATCGATATACGAATACCAAAGCGATGTCGACATCGAATCGAATACTCGAAGCTTCGCAGGGCCCTAACGATGAGCCCAAATAGATCCCGATAGAGCCCAAGTGTGGACAAAATTTTTTTTTCACTTCCAAAAATTAAGGCTACACTACCGGAATATAATATGTTTCTCATACTAGTCCTAACATGATTAATTCATAGGAAAATTACATGTATAAGGAAGCGTTGTCAATGTAAACAACGTCACATGAAAACAGGAAACAAGACTCCAGGCACTAAAAAATATGGCCCGAAGTCAGTAACAGATTTAAAACTATCCGATGCATAGCAAGATCTTCATATAAAGAAAATACGATACATCGGATTGATGATGCATGACCACAAATGCCTAAACACCCCTAGGGTGAGGACGTAACCATGGGGATAAACAGAATAAACATTCTGTGATAAATGTGAAACTCCCAAGAAATTTATAAAAAAATTTCAATAAAAAAAGCAAAAGAGCATGGGAGTTTAACTGGAGGGCTTCAAGGAAGGATAGGGAAGGAACACTTAACAAACAGTGGCAAAATCATCAGGAAGAATGATAATATCAGGCTATGCCTCGAAAATGGGGAATAAGAAATAATTTCGTCAAAAAATTATACAGTTACAGCCCTGAAGATAAAAAACCACTGTTTCTTCCTTCCATCATTCTATTCTTTCCTTTGATCCACCATAATCATTATTGATCTGTGTCTGGCATCATCAAAACTGAGATTTAAAAGCACAAAAGTCAGTTTGTTGTTATCTGACAGAGGGCCAAACAAGGAATGATATTTGGCGGCAATTTCAGTACTTCCTGGAAACTGCGCACGCACAGATGTCAAATGTATGGAGGGCCACATAGGACATGAAATTTTTGTTTTTTTATGCAAATTTTGGGGATTGGGGGCAAAATTTGTGTTTGGCACTGGATATTAGCCAGGGTTTCCGCTAGACCAGCTGCGGGTCCGTCGACCAGACCCATTCCCCCCCGCCGATCATACTATGATTAGTCAGAACAGCTGGTGGTTAAAATGTCAAGTACAATGCTGTATCGTAACGACACTCAGGATCCTTTGTTTCCATGTAATATAGGCATAATTATGTTGTATACTATGCCTACTATTACTGGCGACAACCTGATACTTTATAACCCCCAGACGAGAGGGGGAAACAAAGTTCAAATCCTAAACGTCGCCTATAAAATTTCGGACTCAAATTGTCGTGTTTGGTCCGAAATCACTGGCTTTTATTTCGAGCGATATATGATGTAATTGCACGTGCATGATGTCACATGTCCGCCTCATGGTTCTTTTCAAATATTTCGTTCTCTCTGCATTTCCAATTATTTACGTTGGCACGTATCGGGTTGTATAAACAAAAATTGAGGCCAAGCATCGCAGTCACTGTCAGGATTCGTAGATTTTGTGTGGTTTTGGTTTGTATTTTTATGAAACCTCCGACCAGATGTAGTATTGTGTGTCCTGTGGGAATTTAGAGAATTGTAGGAGGAACTAGAGGGGGTATCAGTACCCCGTGGCTCACCAAGAGGTGGCCAATGTAAAGGGGTGGCTGGAGTAAAAAAAAAAGTTCAAAACCTGCACACAAAAGTCCAAAATTAAAGAAAATAAGCAGCTAAAGGGTTAAATAATATAATAATAACCCCTAAGAAGCATGCTAACATAAAATAGGAACCATGGCAATATGCTACAAGGTAAGTCTCACTTTGAAAAAAAGAAAGACAAACCTCAAAACCTGCACATAAAAGTAAAAAAAAAAGTATCACATTTGTTTCAATGAATCTATTGAAATTGTTTTTTTTTTTTATCACAACCTGTACATAAAAGTAAGAAGCTGTAAGCCTAAGTCCAAAAGCTGTACATAAAAGTCCAAAATTGAAGTAATTCAGCAGGAAAAGGGTTAAATAATACAAACATAGCCCTAAGATGCATGTTTACATACAATAGAAAGCATGGACATATGCTGCAAGGCCAATCTCCACTTGAAAGAAAGGAAAAAAACCCATCAAAACCTGCACGCAAACATCAAAATAAGTCTAAAATTTGATTCAAAGGGTTAAAATTAAGACAAAATACCCTGGAAAAGAGTTAAATGTTATAGTGAACCACTATAGCAATATGCTGAAACTCTACACTTGGAAGAAAGGAAAAAAAAACCCCATGAAAACCTGCACGCAAACGTCAAAATAAGTCTAAAATTTGGTTCAAAGGGTTAAAATTAAGACAAAATACCCTGGAAAAGAGTTAAATGTTATAGTGAACCACTATAGCAATATGCTGAAACTAAAAAAAAATTTGAAAAGCCAAAAAATCAAAACCTTTACACAAAAGTTCAAAATATTTGAGAACGGACGCCGACGCCGACATGAGGGCTATGCCATAGGCTCACACAACTAACGTTGGTGAGCCAAAAAATACATATTTTTCACTTCAATTATTCAGCATTTTAGCGACCAAAATCTCTCCGATAAGCATACGAACCCTCTCTTTTGTACCTCATTTTCACTGAATCTTCCAGAGGTTGAATCTTCCTGTATCCCTTACAGACTACAGAACCACAAGAAATTGTCATTTTGTGCTATCTTAAAACCTCAAATTATGTACACATTTAGCTTCAGCCATTTAAACTTCTTAGAAGTATTCTCTGAATGCCCTAAAAACTACAGGTACAGTAAAATTCCCCCTACAGGGGGGGGGGGGGGGGGGGGCACAAGGGGGAAGGGGGGGGGGGGACACAAGGGAAGTGGGTGGAGGGGAGAGGGGGCATGGGAGGTGGCCACAATAGCACTTGATGATAAAGTTTGTTTCAACCACTATTGTAATAAGTTTATATTACCAGGGACGTAGCTAGGGTGGGGTGGGGGTGGGGGGTCAATGGGGGGTATTGATCTATAAAAATTAAGTAGCCATCCTTAGTTGGAATTTTTATAGATCAATACCCCCCATTGACCCCCCCCACCCCCCAAACCCCACCCTAGCTATTGTAATTAACTTGTTACCATCACGGTGCTATTGTAATTAACTTGTTACCATAACGGTTGGTGTAAACTTTATCATCAAGTGCTATTGTAATTAACTTGTTGCCATAACGGTGCTATTGTAATTAATTTGTGCTATTGTAATTAACTTGTTACCATCATGATGCTGTTGTAATTAACTTGTTACCATCATGGTGCTATTGTAATTAACTTGTTACCATCATGGTGCTATTGTAATTAACTGGTTACCATCAAGCGCTATTGTAATTAACTTGTTACCATAACGGTGCTATTGTAATTAATTTGTCACCATCATGGCGCTATTGTAATTAATTTGTCACCATCATGGTGCTATCGTAATTAACTTGCTACATCATGGTGCTATTGTAATTAACTGGTTACCATCATGGTGATATTGTAATTAACTTGTCACCATAACGGTTGGTGTAAACTTTATCATCAAGTGCTATTGTAATTAACTTGTTACCATCATGGTGCTATTGTAATTAACTTGTTGCCATAACAGTTGGTGTAAACTTTATCATCAAGTGCTATTGTAATTAACTTGTTGCCATAACGGTGCTATTGTAATTAATTTGTTACCATCATGGTGCTATTGTAATCAATTTGTTACCATCATGGTGCTATTGTAATTAACTTGTTACATCATGGTGCTATTGTAATTAACTGGTTACCATCACTTATTACAAATTTTAGCGGTTGATGCAAACATTTTCAACGACCGCTATTGTAATAAACTTATTACCATAACAATTGACGTACAAATTTCAAACTAACAGCTATTGTAATAAATTTATTACAATAGGGATTAATTCAAGTGTTTGTCCTAACCGCTATTCAAGTGTTACCATTAACTTGAGAATAAACTTACTAGTGATTTCTTCAACAGATGAACCAGTTTCATTCAAGATTTAATCTCTTTACCCATCACAGCTGCAAAAAAAGAGAAATTGTCTATGTGGCAGATCTGAATTATTAGGGATGTCAACAGTCATTGGCACCAGCTTCCTTTTTTCTTTCAAATACATAAACATTAGTACGGTTACAATTATGGTTTAAATATATGTATGACCCTTCAATAGTTGGCAGAGGTGGAGTGAACGCACTGCAGATGAGTTGGGTGACACATAAGAGACAGATTTCCAGCAATTGAATTTCCTGTATAAACCCTTTCAATACTAAGCTTCTGAATGGTGTGATCCAACATTTGGTTCGTTTATACAGTTTGGACTCTGGAATGATATCTGAGGGACGATAATAAGTATTTTTTTACAAACAAATCTATCCTACACGTATTGTGATGTACATGTATATAGTATGTGGAGGGACTCAGGGAGAGTAGTATTCCCACCTACAGTTAAAACTAAAATGTATGCGTTATGGCCCAAGTAAATCTATCAAATTCTGTACATATGGTCTGTGCACAAGCAATGTTTCAGCCAATGGACCTCCGGGTAACCCGGAGGTCCATTGGCAGAAACATTGCATGTGTTTGCTATGAGTGACCAAGAGAACCTGCCGTGCTTTCGATGCCATTTGATATGGCAATTGCGTGCAATTCCAATGCGCAATTAAGCCTAGATAAGCGCACTATTCGTGACAGGACTTCTAGTTTTAATTATATGGCTATTTAAGTGTTTAAGGGAACAAAACACAAGAAGAACAAGCAAATTTGTTATTTCATGGACCATTGGGTTGCACTCGGTGGTCCATAGCTGATAGTCTGCAAGTGACTTGTGTGAATTTGGGAAAAAATTTGCGATTTTTTTGTCTAGTCGAAAATCTAACCCACTGCAACTAAGTGGGAACCCAACCACTGTATTCTGTATATATAATCTGTAGATTCTGTATTTTGAAAGCTTGTTAGATGTAATGGGGAGGAAGGAGGGTTATCACACTTTAATGTCTAGTGCTCATTTTACTCATTTGTCGACAGCCACCAATTTCCAATATTTATATATTAACTGACCACAAATCTGAAAAAGTTGAAATGGTGTTGGAGTGGGGAGGGGCGGGGTGTCTTTGTGGCTTTTTTGTGGAAAGAATGATTTTAGAAATGAGAAATGACTGATTTTGTTCTCAACCACGCAGTATTGTCTAGGGTTATCAATCATATCTTTCTGGCATACAATTTGGGCCCCACAAACTCTATTCCTCTTTCACGTGAAATGTTATCAATGGAGCTCATCAGAGATGGAGTCCCCAGGAGATATTTCAAGAAAGCGTCAGAAAAGAAAAAAAGTTCTTTTGTGATGATGGGTCAATTTGACTCCATCTTGGCCTAATATTCATTGTCTTCATATAAGTATAGTTTTGACTGTGTCCAGGGCCGATTTGAGAGTATGTGTGGGGTAGTAGTAAACCCAGGGCCCAGACCTGGCGAGGTAGTCTATGACTCCTGGGTTAGGTTCGGGTATCCCCAAGTTCCGCGTCGTATAGTACTAAAATGTTAAGAAGGAGCTCTATATCAAATGGTTCTCTGCATCTGATCAGCAGTTGTAGCTTTTGGCAACATGATTCTTGAGTGACAACCTTATTACATGTATGTCAACTTGACGTCATAAAGTTATCACTAGAAGATAACAGCAGCCAGAAGCTATAACTCTGTGTCAATAGAGGATCACTGATGAATTTGTAAATTTGAAACATGCTGCTATAAACATATAAAAGCTAAAAGATAATGTATAATTTTCATCCTAAAAACCGCAAGGAGGCTCTAATAGCAGATTTCAACTTTTCTTGGAGGGACCTCCCAATCCCCCATCACTACTCGTGCACTGCCTTCTGTCCTCATAGAAACACACTTTGATCCTCCCTCACACACTTTCAAAAGGGTACTGTAAGTTGGCATAACAGAATAAACCCATGACCTGAATTTTCTCTCCCGGGCCCTGACTGTGTCACACTAAGAGCTCGCTTATTAAACATATACATTCCACATTTTATTTTTATGACATACTTTACTCTCCCCGGCCCTGACTGTGTCACACTAAGAGCTCGCTTATTAAACATTTACATTCCTCATTTTATTTTTATGACATACTTTTCTCTCCCGGGCCCTGACTGTGTCACACTAAGAGCTCGCTTATTAAACATTTACATTCCTCATTTTATTTTTATGACATACTTTACTCTACCCGGCCCTGACTGTGTCACACTATGAACTCGCTTATTAAACATTTACATTCCTCATTTTATTTTTATGACATACTTTACTCCACCCGGCCCTGACTGTGTCACACTAAGAGCTCGCTTATTAAACATTTACATTCCTCATTTTATTTTTACGACATACTTTTCTCTCCCGGGCCCTGACTGTGTCACACTAAGAGCTCACTTATTAAACATTTACATTCCTCATTTTATTTTTATGACATACTTTACTCTACCCGGCCCTGACTGTGTCACACTAAGAGCTCGCTTATTAAACATTTACATTCCTCATTTTATTTTTATGACATACTTTTCTCTCCCCGGCCCTGACTGTGTCACACTAAGAACTCGCTTATTAAACATTTACATTCCTCATTTTATTTTTATGACATACTTTACTCTACCCGGCCCTGACTGTGTCACACTAAGAGCTCGCTTATTAAACATTTACATTCCTCATTTTATTTTTATGACATACTTTTCTCTCCCGGGCCCTGACTGTGTCACACTAAGAGCTCGCTTATTAAACATTTACATTCCTCATTTTATTTTTATGACATACTTTTCTCTCCCCGGCCCTGACTGTGTCACACTAAGAGCTCGCTTATTAAACATTTACATTCCTCATTTTATTTTTATGACATACTTTACTCTACCCGGCCCTGACTGTGTCACACTAAGAACTCGCTTATTAAACATTTACATTCCTCATTTTATTTTTATGACATACTTATCTTTCCCCGGCCCTGACTGTGTCACACTAAGAGCTCGCTTATTAAACATTTACATTCCTCATTTTATTTTTATGACATACTTTACTCTACCCGGCCCTGACTGTGTCACACTAAGAGCTCACTTATTAAACATTTACATTCCTCATTTTATTTTTATGACATACTTTACTCTACCCGGCCCTGACTGTGTCACACTAAGAGCTCACTTATTAAACATTTACATTCCTCATTTTATTTTTATGACATACTTTACTCTACTCGGCCCTGACTGTGTCACACTAAGAGCTCACTTATTAAATATTTACATTCCTCATTTTATTTTTATGACATACTTTTCTCTCCCGGGCCCTGACTGTGTCACACTAAGAGCTCGCTTATTAAACATTTACATTCCTCATTTTATTTTTATGACATACTTTTCTCTCCCGGGCCCTGACTGTGTCACACTAAGAGCTCGCTTATTAAACATTTACATTCCTCATTTTATTTTTATGACATACTTTTCTCTCCCCGGCCCTGACTGTGTCACACTAAGAGCTCGCTTATTAAACATTTACATTCCCCATTTTATTTTTATGACATACTTTACTCTCCCCGGCCCTGACTGTGTCACACTAAGAGCTCGCTTATTAAACATTTACATTCCTCATTTTATTTTTATGACATACTTTTCTCTCCCGGGCCCTGACTGTGTCACACTAAGAGCTCGCTTATTAAACATTTACATTCCTCATTTTATTTTTATGACATACTTTACTCTACCCGGCCCTGACTGTGTCACACTATGAACTCGCTTATTAAACATTTACATTCCTCATTTTATTTTTATGACATACTTTACTCCACCCGGCCCTGACTGTGTCACACTAAGAGCTCGCTTATTAAACATTTACATTCCTCATTTTATTTTTACGACATACTTTTCTCTCCTGGGCCCTGACTGTGTCACACTAAGAGCTCACTTATTAAACATTTACATTCCTCATTTTATTTTTATGACATACTTTACTCTACCCGGCCCTGACTGTGTCACACTAAGAGCTCGCTTATTAAACATTTACATTCCTCATTTTATTTTTATGACATACTTTTCTCTCCCCGGCCCTGACTGTGTCACACTAAGAACTCGCTTATTAAACATTTACATTCCTCATTTTATTTTTATGACATACTTTACTCTACCCGGCCCTGACTGTGTCACACTAAGAGCTCGCTTATTAAACATTTACATTCCTCATTTTATTTTTATGACATACTTTTCTCTCCCGGGCCCTGACTGTGTCACACTAAGAGCTCGCTTATTAAACATTTACATTCCTCATTTTATTTTTATGACATACTTTTCTCTCCCCGGCCCTGACTGTGTCACACTAAGAGCTCGCTTATTAAACATTTACATTCCTCATTTTATTTTTATGACATACTTTACTCTACCCGGCCCTGACTGTGTCACACTAAGAACTCGCTTATTAAACATTTACATTCCTCATTTTATTTTTATGACATACTTTTCTTTCCCCGGCCCTGACTGTGTCACACTAAGAGCTCGCTTATTAAACATTTACATTCCTCATTTTATTTTTATGACATACTTTACTCTACCCGGCCCTGACTGTGTCACACTAAGAGCTCACTTATTAAACATTTACATTCCTCATTTTATTTTTATGACATACTTTACTCTACCCGGCCCTGACTGTGTCACACTAAGAGCTCACTTATTAAACATTTACATTCCTCATTTTATTTTTATGACATACTTTACTCTACTCGGCCCTGACTGTGTCACACTAAGAGCTCACTTATTAAATATTTACATTCCTCATTTTATTTTTATGACATACTTTTCTCTCCCGGGCCCTGACTGTGTCACACTAAGAGCTCGCTTATTAAACATTTACATTCCTCATTTTATTTTTATGACATACTTTACTCTACCCTGCCCTGACTGTGTCACACTAAGAGCTCGCTTATTAAACATTTACATTCATTTTATTTTTATGACATACTTTTTATGACACACTAAGAACTCGCTTATTAAACATTTACATTCCTCATTTTATTTTTATGACATACTTTACTCTACCCGGCCCTGACTGTGTCACACTAAGAGCTCGCTTATTAAACATTTACATTCCTCATTTTATTTTTATGACATACTTTACTCTACCCGGCCCTGACTGTGTCACACTAAGAGATCGCTTATTAAACATTTACATTCCTCATTTTATTTTTATGACATACTTTACTCTACCCGGCCCTGACTGTGTCACACTAAGAGCTCGCTTAGTAAACATTTACATTCCTCATTTTATTTTTATGACATACTTTACTCTACCCGGCCCTGACTGTGTCACACTAAGAGCTCGCTTATTAAACATTTACATTCCTCATTTTATTTTTATGACATACTTTACTCTACCCGGCCCTGACTGTGTCACACTAAGAGCTCGCTTATTAAACATTTACATTCCTCATTTTATTTTTATGACATACTTTACTCTACCCGGCCCTGACTGTGTCACACTAAGAACTCGCTTATTAAACATTTACATTCCTCATTTTATTTTTATGACATACTTTTCTCTCCCCGGCCATGACTGTGTCACACTAAGAGCTCGCTTATTAAACATTTACATTCCTCATTTTATTTTTATGACATACTTTACTCTACCCGGCCCTGACTGTGTCACACTAAGAGCTCGCTTATTAAACATTTACATTCCTCATTTTATTTTTATGACATACTTTACTCTACCCGGCCCTGACTGTGTCACACTAAGAGCTCGCTTATTAAACATCTACATTCCTCATTTTATTTTTATGACATACTTTTCTCTCCCCGGCCCTGACTGTGTCACACTAAGAACTCGCTTATTAAACATTTACATTCCTCATTTTATTTTTATGACATACTTTACTCTACCCGGCCCTGACTGTGTCACACTAAGAGCTCGCTTATTAAACATTTACATTCCTCATTTTATTTTTATGACATACTTTTCTCTCCCCGGCCCTGACTGTGTCACACTAAGAGCTCGCTTATTAAACATTTACATTCCTCATTTTATTTTTATGACATACTTTTCTCTCCCCGGCCCTGACTGTGTCACACTAAGAGCTTGCTTATTAAACATTTACATTCCTCATTTTATTTTTATGACATACTTTTCTCTCCCCGGCCCTGACTGTGTCACACTAAGAGCTCGCTTATTAAACATTTACATTCCTCATTTTATTTTTATGACATACTTTACTCTACCCGGCCCTGACTGTGTCACACTAAGAGCTCGCTTATTAAACATTTACATTCCTCATTTTATTTTTATGACATACTTTACTCTACCCGGCCCTGACTGTGTCACACTAAGAGCTCGCTTATTAAACATTTACATTCCTCATTTTATTTTTATGACATACTTTACTCTACCCGGCCCTGACTGTGTCACACTAAGAGCTCGCTTATTAAACATCTACATTCCTCATTTTATTTTTATGACATACTTTTCTCTCCCCGGCCCTGACTGTGTCACACTAAGAACTCGCTTATTAAACATTTACATTCCTCATTTTATTTTTATGACATACTTTTCTCTCCCCGGCCCTGACTGTGTCACACTAAGAGCTCGCTTATTAAACATTTACATTCCTCATTTTATTTTTATGACATACTTTACTCTACCCGGCCCTGACTGTGTCACACTAAGAGCTCGCTTATTAAACATTTACATTCCTCATTTTATTTTTATGACATACTTTTCTCTCCCCGGCCCTGACTGTGTCACACTAAGAGCTCGCTTATTAAACATTTACATTCCTCATTTTATTTTTATGACATACTTTTCTCTCCCCGGCCCTGACTGTGTCACACTAAGAGCTCGCTTATTAAACATTTACATTCATTTTATTTTTATGACATACTTTTCTCTCCCCAGCCCTGACTGTGTCACACTAAGAGCTCGCTTATTAAACATTTACATTCCTCATTTAATTTTTATGACATACTTTTCTCTCCCCGGCCCTGACTGTGTCACACTAAGAGCTCGCTTATTAAACATTTACATTCCTCATTTTATTTTTATGACATACTTTTCTCTCCCCGGCCCTGACTGTGTCACACTAAGAACTCGCTTATTAAACATTTACATTCCTCATTTTATTTTTATGACATACTTTACTCTACCCGGCCCTGACTGTGTCACACTAAGAGCTCGCTTATTAAACATTTACATTCCTCATTTTATTTTTATGACATACTTTACTCTCCCCGGCCCTGACTGTGTCACACTAAGAACTCGCTTATTAAACATTTACATTCCTCATTTTATTTTTATGACATACTTTTCTCTCCCCGGCCCTGACTGTGTCACACTAAGAGCTCGCTTATTAAACATTTACATTCCTCATTTTATTTTTATGACATACTTTACTCTACCCGGCCCTGACTGTGTCACACTAAGAGCTCGCTTATTAAACATTTACATTCCTCATTTTATTTTTATGACATACTTTACTCTACCGGGCCCTGACTGTGTCACACTAAGAGATCGCTTATTAAACATTTACATTCCTCATTTTATTTTTATGACACACTTTACTCTACCCGGCCCTGACTGTGTCACACTAAGAGCTCGCTTATTAAACATTTACATTCCTCATTTTATTTTTATGACATACTTTACTCTACCCGGCCCTGACTGTGTCACACTAAGAGCTCGCTTATTAAACATTTACATTCCTCATTTTATTTTTATGACATACTTTACTCTACCCGGCCCTGACTGTGTCACACTAAGAACTCGCTTATTAAACATTTACATTCCTCATTTTATTTTTATGACATACTTTTCTCTACCCGGCCCTGACTGTGTCACACTAAGAGCTCGCTTATTAAACATTTACATTCCTCATTTTATTTTTATGACATACTTTTCTCTCCCGGGCCCTGACTGTGTCACACTAAGAGCTCGCTTAATAAACATTTACATTCCTCATTTTATTTTTATGACATACTTTACTCTACCGGGCCCTGACTGTGTCACACTAAGAGCTCGCTTATTAAACATTTACATTCCTCATTTTATTTTTATGACATACTTTTCTCTACCCGGCCCTGACTGTGTCACACTAAGAGATCGCTTATTAAACATTTACATTCCTCATTTTATTTTTATGACATACTTTTCTCTCCCGGGCCCTGACTGTGTCACACTAAGAGCTCGCTTATTAAACATTTACATTCCTCATTTTATTTTTATGACATACTTTTCTCTCCCGGGCCCTGACTGTGTCACACTAAGAGCTCGCTTAATAAACATTTACATTCCTCATTTTATTTTTATGACATACTTTACTCTACCGGGCCCTGACTGTGTCACACTAAGAGCTCGCTTATTAAACATTTACATTCCTCATTTTATTTTTATGACATACTTTTCTCTACCCGGCCCTGACTGTGTCACACTAAGAGATCGCTTATTAAACATTTACATTCCTCATTTTATTTTTATGACACACTTTACTCTACCCGGCCCTGACTGTGTCACACTAAGAGCTCGCTTATTAAACATTTACATTCCTCATTTTATTTTTATGACATACTTTACTCTACCCGGCCCTGACTGTGTCACACTAAGAGCTCGCTTATTAAACATTTACATTCCTCATTTTATTTTTATGACATATTTTACTCTACCCGGCCCTGACTGTGTCACACTAAGAACTCGCTTATTAAACATTTACATTCCTCATTTTATTTTTATGACATACTTTTCTCTACCCGGCCCTGACTGTGTCACACTAAGAGCTCGCTTATTAAACATTTACAGTCCTCATTTTATTTTTATGACATACTTTACTCTACCCGGCCCTGACTGTGTCACACTAAGAACTCGCTTATTAAACATTTACATTCCTCATTTTATTTTTATGACATACTTTACTCCACCCGGTCCTGACTGTGTCACACTAAGAGCTCGCTTATTAAACATTTACATTCCTCATTTTATTTTTATGACATACTTTACTCTACCCGGCCCTGACTGTGTTACACTAAGAGCTCGCTTATTAAACATTTACGTTCCTCATTTTATTTTTATGACATACTTTTCTCTCCCGGGCCCTGACTGTGTCACAATAAGAGCTCGCTTATTAAACATTTACATTCCTCATTTTATTTTTATGACATACTTTTCTCTCCCGGGCCCTGACTGTGTCACACTAAGAGCTCGCTTATTAAACATTTACATTCCTCATTTTATTTTTATGACATACTTTACTCTACCCGGCCCTGACTGTGTGTCACACTAAGAGCTCGCTTATTAAACATTTACATTCATTTTATTTTTATGACATACTTTTCTCTCCCGGGCCCTGACTGTGTCATACTAAGAGCTCACTTATTAAACATTTACATTCCTCATTTTATTTTTATGACATACTTTAATCTACCCGGCCCTGACTGTGTCACACTAAGAGCTCGCTTATTAAACATTTACATTCCTCATTTTATTTTTATGACATACTTTTCTCTCCCCGGCCCTGACTGTGTCACACTAAGAGCTCGCTTATTAAACATTTACATTCCTCATTTTATTTTTATGACATACTTTACTCTACCCAGCCCTGACTGTGTCACACTAAGAGCTCGCTTATTAAACATTTACATTCCTCATTTTATTTTTATGACATACTTTACTCTACCCGGCCCTGACTGTGTCACACTAAGAGCTCGCTTATTAAACATTTACATTCCTCATTTTATTTTTATGACATACTTTACTCTACCCGGCCCTGACTGTGTCACACTAAGAACTCGCTTATTAAACATTTACATTCCTCATTTTATTTTTATGACATACTTTTCTCTCCCCGGCCCTGACTGTGTCACACTAAGAGCTCGCTTATTAAACATTTACATTCCTCATTTTATTTTTATGACATACTTTACTCTACCCGGCCCTGACTGTGTCACACTAAGAGCTCGCTTATTAAACATTTACATTCCTCATTTTATTTTTATGACATACTTTACTCTACCCGGCCCTGACTGTGTCACACTAAGAGCTCGCTTATTAAACATTTACATTCCTCATTTTATTTTTATGACATACTTTTATCTCCCCGGCCCTGACTGTGTCACACTAAGAGCTCGCTTATTAAACATTTACATTCCTCATTTTATTTTTATGACATACTTTACTCTACCCGGCCCTGACTGTGTCACACTAAGAACTCGCTTATTAAACATTTACATTCCTCATTTTATTTTTATAACATACTTTTCTCTCCCCGGCCCTGACTGTGTCACACTAAGAGCTCGCTTATTAAACATTTACATTCCTCATTTTATTTTTATGACATACTTTACTCTACCCGGCCCTGACTGTGTCACACTAAGAGCTCGCTTATTAAACATTTACATTCCTCATTTTATTTTTATGACATACTTTACTCTACCCGGCCCTGACTGTGTCACACTAAGAGCTCGCTTATTAAACATTTACATTCCTCATTTTATTTTTATGACATACTTTACTCTCCCGGGCCCTGACTGTGTCACACTAAGAGCTCGCTTATTGAACATTTACATTCCTCATTTTATTTTTATGACATACTTTACTCTACCCGGCCCTGACTGTGTCACACTAAGAGCTCGCTTAATAAACATTTACATTCCTCATTTTATTTTTATGACATACTTTTCTCTCCCCGGCCCTGACTGTGTCACACTAAGAACTCGCTTATTAAACATTTACATTTCTCATTTTATTTTTATGACATACTTTTCTCTCCCCGGCCCTGACTGTGTCACACTAAGAACTCGCTTATTAAACATTTACATTCCTCATTTTATTTTTATGACATACTTTTCTCTCCCCGGCCCTGACTGTGTCACACTAAGAGCTCGCTTATTAAACATTTACATTCCTCATTTTATTTTTATGACATACTTTTCTCTCCCCGGCCCTGACTGTGTCACACTAAGAGCTCGCTTATTAAACATTTACATTCATTTTATTTTTATGACATACTTTTCTCTCCCGGGCCCTGACTGTGTCACACTAAGAGCTCGCTTATTAAACATTTACATTCCTCATTTTATTTTTATGACATACTTTACTCTACCCGGCCCTGACTGTGTCACACTAAGAACTCGCTTATTAAACATTTACATTCCTCATTTTATTTTTATGACATACTTTTCTCTCCCCGGCCCTGACTGTGTCACACTAAGAACTCGCTTATTAAACATTTACATTCCTCATTTTATTTTTATGACATACTTTTCTCTCCCGGGCCCTGACTGTGTCACACTAAGAGCTCGCTTATTAAACATTTACATTCCTCATTTTATTTTTATGACATACTTTTCTCTCCCGGGCCCTGACTGTGTCACACTAAGAGCTCGCTTATTAAACATTTACATTCCTCATTTTATTTTTATGACATACTTTACTCTACCCGGCCCTGACTGTGTCACACTAAGAGCTCGCTTATTAAAAATTTACATTCCTCATTTTATTTTTATGACATACTTTTCTCTCCCCGGCCCTGACTGTGTCACACTAAGAGCTCGCTTATTAAACATTTACATTCCTCATTTTATTTTTATGACATACTTTTCTCTCCCCAGCCCTGACTGTGTCACACTAAGAGCTCGCTTATTAAACATTTACATTCCTCATTTTATTTTTATGACATACTTTACTCTACCCGGCCCTGACTGTGTCACACTAAGAGCTCGCTTATTAAACATTTACATTCCTCATTTTATTTTTATGACATACTTTACTCTACCCGGCCCTGACTGTGTCACACTAAGAACTCGCTTATTAAACATTTACATTCCTCATTTTATTTTTATGACATACTTTACTCTACCCGGCCCTGACTGTGTCACACTAAGAGCTCGCTTATTAAACATTTACATTCCTCATTTTATTTTTATGACATACTTTACTCTACCCGGCCCTGACTGTGTTACACTAAGAACTCGCTTATTAAACATTTACATTCCTCATTTTATTTTTATGACATACTTTACTCTACCCGGCCCTGACTGTGTCACACTAAGAACTCGCTTATTAAACATTTACATTCCTCATTTTATTTTTATGACATACTGTTCTCTCCCCGGCCCTGACTGTGTCACACTAAGAGCTCGCTTATTAAACATTTACATTCCTCATTTTATTTTTATGACATACTTTACTCTACCCGGCCCTGACTGTGTCACACTAAGAGCTCGCTTATTAAACATTTACATTCCTCATTTTATTTTTATGACATACTTTACTCTACCCGGCCCTGACTGTGTCACACTAAGAGCTCGCTTATTAAACATCTACATTCCTCATTTTATTTTTATGACATACTTTTCTCTCCCCGGCCCTGACTGTGTCACACTAAGAGCTCGCTTATTAAACATTTACATTCCTCATTTTATTTTTATGACATACTTTACTCTACCCGGCCCTGACTGTGTCACACTAAGAGCTCGCTTATTAAACATTTACATTCCTCATTTTATTTTTATGACATACTTTTCTCTCCCCGGCCCTGACTGTGTCACACTAAGAGCTCGCTTATTAAACATTTACATTCCTCATTTTATTTTTATGACATACTTTTCTCTCCCCGGCCCTGACTGTGTCACACTAAGAGCTCGCTTATTAAACATTTACATTCATTTTATTTTTATGACATACTTTTCTCTCCCCAGCCCTGACTGTGTCACACTAAGAGCTCGCTTATTAAACATTTACATTCCTCATTTAATTTTTATGACATACTTTTCTCTCCCCGGCCCTGACTGTGTCACACTAAGAGCTCGCTTATTAAACATTTACATTCCTCATTTTATTTTTATGACATACTTTTCTCTCCCCGGCCCTGACTGTGTCACACTAAGAACTCGCTTATTAAACATTTACATTCCTCATTTTATTTTTATGACATACTTTACTCTACCCGGCCCTGACTGTGTCACACTAAGAGCTCGCTTATTAAACATTTACATTCCTCATTTTATTTTTATGACATACTTTACTCTCCCCGGCCCTGACTGTGTCACACTAAGAACTCGCTTATTAAACATTTACATTCCTCATTTTATTTTTATGACATACTTTTCTCTCCCCGGCCCTGACTGTGTCACACTAAGAGCTCGCTTATTAAACATTTACATTCCTCATTTTATTTTTATGACATACTTTACTCTACCCGGCCCTGACTGTGTCACACTAAGAGCTCGCTTATTAAACATTTACATTCCTCATTTTATTTTTATGACATACTTTACTCTACCGGGCCCTGACTGTGTCACACTAAGAGATCGCTTATTAAACATTTACATTCCTCATTTTATTTTTATGACACACTTTACTCTACCCGGCCCTGACTGTGTCACACTAAGAGCTCGCTTATTAAACATTTACATTCCTCATTTTATTTTTATGACATACTTTACTCTACCCGGCCCTGACTGTGTCACACTAAGAGCTCGCTTATTAAACATTTACATTCCTCATTTTATTTTTATGACATACTTTACTCTACCCGGCCCTGACTGTGTCACACTAAGAACTCGCTTATTAAACATTTACATTCCTCATTTTATTTTTATGACATACTTTTCTCTACCCGGCCCTGACTGTGTCACACTAAGAGCTCGCTTATTAAACATTTACATTCCTCATTTTATTTTTATGACATACTTTTCTCTCCCGGGCCCTGACTGTGTCACACTAAGAGCTCGCTTAATAAACATTTACATTCCTCATTTTATTTTTATGACATACTTTACTCTACCGGGCCCTGACTGTGTCACACTAAGAGCTCGCTTATTAAACATTTACATTCCTCATTTTATTTTTATGACATACTTTTCTCTACCCGGCCCTGACTGTGTCACACTAAGAGATCGCTTATTAAACATTTACATTCCTCATTTTATTTTTATGACATACTTTTCTCTCCCGGGCCCTGACTGTGTCACACTAAGAGCTCGCTTATTAAACATTTACATTCCTCATTTTATTTTTATGACATACTTTTCTCTCCCGGGCCCTGACTGTGTCACACTAAGAGCTCGCTTAATAAACATTTACATTCCTCATTTTATTTTTATGACATACTTTACTCTACCGGGCCCTGACTGTGTCACACTAAGAGCTCGCTTATTAAACATTTACATTCCTCATTTTATTTTTATGACATACTTTTCTCTACCCGGCCCTGACTGTGTCACACTAAGAGCTCGCTTATTAAACATTTACATTCCTCATTTTATTTTTATGACATACTTTACTCTACCCGGCCCTGACTGTGTCACACTAAGAGCTCGCTTATTAAACATTTACATTCCTCATTTTATTTTTATGACATACTTTACTCTACCCGGCCCTGACTGTGTCACACTAAGAACTCGCTTATTAAACATTTACATTCCTCATTTTATTTTTATGACATACTTTTCTCTACCCGGCCCTGACTGTGTCACACTAAGAGCTCGCTTATTAAACATTTACAGTCCTCATTTTATTTTTATGACATACTTTACTCTACCCGGCCCTGACTGTGTCACACTAAGAACTCGCTTATTAAACATTTACATTCCTCATTTTATTTTTATGACATACTTTACTCCACCCGGTCCTGACTGTGTCACACTAAGAGCTCGCTTATTAAACATTTACATTCCTCATTTTATTTTTATGACATACTTTACTCTACCCGGCCCTGACTGTGTTACACTAAGAGCTCGCTTATTAAACATTTACGTTCCTCATTTTATTTTTATGACATACTTTTCTCTCCCGGGCCCTGACTGTGTCACAATAAGAGCTCGCTTATTAAACATCTACATTCCTCATTTTATTTTTATGACATACTTTTCTCTCCCGGGCCCTGACTGTGTCACACTAAGAGCTCGCTTATTAAACATTTACATTCCTCATTTTATTTTTATGACATACTTTACTCTACCCGGCCCTGACTGTGTGTCACACTAAGAGCTCGCTTATTAAACATTTACATTCATTTTATTTTTATGACATACTTTTCTCTCCCGGGCCCTGACTGTGTCATACTAAGAGCTCACTTATTAAACATTTACATTCCTCATTTTATTTTTATGACATACTTTAATCTACCCGGCCCTGACTGTGTCACACTAAGAGCTCGCTTATTAAACATTTACATTCCTCATTTTATTTTTATGACATACTTTTCTCTCCCCGGCCCTGACTGTGTCACACTAAGAGCTCGCTTATTAAACATTTACATTCCTCATTTTATTTTTATGACATACTTTACTCTACCCAGCTCTGACTGTGTCACACTAAGAGCTCGCTTATTAAACATTTACATTCCTCATTTTATTTTTATGACATACTTTACTCTACCCGGCCCTGACTGTGTCACACTAAGAGCTCGCTTATTAAACATTTACATTCCTCATTTTATTTTTATGACATACTTTTCTCTCCCCGGCCCTGACTGTGTCACACTAAGAGCTCGCTTATTAAACATTTACATTCCTCATTTTATTTTTATGACATACTTTACTCTACCCGGCCCTGACTGTGTCACACTAAGAGCTCGCTTATTAAACATTTACATTCCTCATTTTATTTTTATGACATACTTTACTCTACCCGGCCCTGACTGTGTCACACTAAGAGCTCGCTTATTAAACATTTACATTCCTCATTTTATTTTTATGACATACTTTTATCTCCCCGGCCCTGACTGTGTCACACTAAGAGCTCGCTTATTAAACATTTACATTCCTCATTTTATTTTTATGACATACTTTACTCTACCCGGCCCTGACTGTGTCACACTAAGAGCTCGCTTATTAAACATTTACATTCCTCATTTTATTTTTATGACATACTTTTCTCTCCCCGGCCCTGACTGTGTCACACTAAGAGCTCGCTTATTAAACATTTACATTCCTCATTTTATTTTTATGACATACTTTTCTCTCCCGGGCCCTGACTGTGTCACACTAAGAGCTCGCTTATTGAACATTTACATTCCTCATTTTATTTTTATGACATACTTTACTCTACCCGGCCCTGACTGTGTCACACTAAGAGCTCGCTTAATAAACATTTACATTCCTCATTTTATTTTTATGACATACTTTTCTCTCCCCGGCCCTGACTGTGTCACACTAAGAACTCGCTTATTAAACATTTACATTTCTCATTTTATTTTTATGACATACTTTTCTCTCCCCGGCCCTGACTGTGTCACACTAAGAACTCGCTTATTAAACATTTACATTCCTCATTTTATTTTTATGACATACTTTTCTCTCCCCGGCCCTGACTGTGTCACACTAAGAGCTCGCTTATTAAACATTTACATTCATTTTATTTTTATGACATACTTTTCTCTCCCGGGCCCTGACTGTGTCACACTAAGAGCTCGCTTATTAAACATTTACATTCCTCATTTTATTTTTATGACATACTTTACTCTACCCGGCCCTGACTGTGTCACACTAAGAGCTCGCTTATTAAACATTTACATTCCTCATTTTATTTTTATGACATACTTTTCTCTCCCCGGCCCTGACTGTGTCACACTAAGAACTCGCTTATTAAACATTTACATTCCTCATTTTACTTTTATGACATACTTTTCTCTCCCGGGCCCTGACTGTGTCACACTAAGAGCTCGCTTATTAAACATTTACATTCCTCATTTTATTTTTATGACATACTTTTCTCTCCCGGGCCCTGACTGTGTCACACTAAGAGCTCGCTTATTAAACATTTACATTCCTCATTTTATTTTTATGACATACTTTACTCTACCCGGCCCTGACTGTGTCACACTAAGAGCTCGCTTATTAAAAATTTACATTCCTCATTTTATTTTTATGACATACTTTTCTCTCCCCGGCCCTGACTGTGTCACACTAAGAGCTCGCTTATTAAACATTTACATTCCTCATTTTATTTTTATGACATACTTTTCTCTCCCCAGCCCTGACTGTGTCACACTAAGAGCTCGCTTATTAAACATTTACATTCCTCATTTTATTTTTATGACATACTTTACTCTACCCGGCCCTGACTGTGTCACACTAAGAGCTCGCTTATTAAACATTTACATTCCTCATTTTATTTTTATGACATACTTTACTCTACCCGGCCCTGACTGTGTCACACTAAGAACTCGCTTATTAAACATTTACATTCCTCATTTTATTTTTATGACATACTTTACTCTACCCGGCCCTGACTGTGTCACACTAAGAGCTCGCTTATTAAACATTTACATTCCTCATTTTATTTTTATGACATACTTTACTCTACCCGGCCCTGACTGTGTCACACTAAGAACTCGCTTATTAAACATTTACATTCCTCATTTTATTTTTATGACATACTTTACTCTACCCGGCCCTGACTGTGTCACACTAAGAACTCGCTTATTAAACATTTACATTCCTCATTTTATTTTTATGACATACTGTTCTCTCCCCGGCCCTGACTGTGTCACACTAAGAACTCGCTTATCAAACATTTACATTCCTCATTTTATTTTTATGACATATTTTAATGTTTATGCAAATGATAAAGAAGAGTAATATTTTTTGTATAAAAATTACTTCGAATGTCTTCAAATATTTAGAAATACAAGGCTCGAAAATAGTGATAATTTGGAAATGGCGGTCCATTTCAAATTGTGATAATTTGGAAATGGCGGTCCGTTCAAATTGTCGGGTTCCATATTTTGGTAATTTTCAGCGCGTGTAAAACAAAAATGTCACAACTGTCAGGTATTCCCCACTTTGTATGATTTGTTTTGCTAGAAAAAGCAGGGGGTTCGTTGATAATAATTGCCTTTTAGGCATGAAATGCACCATGTCCAGCAGTATTTTTATCCAGAATTGGAGAAGGGATGACCAACTTCAAATTGGAATCGCAATTACACTGTCAAGGCAAATATTCAGTGCTTTTAACGCATCCAAACTATTATTCATACCGAAAATCTGTTATGAATGACTGAAAGGAAAAGCTTGTTTAAACTTCCAGCGGAGAATAGCACATAAATATCAAAATCATAAAATTAGCTATTCTCCACTGAAATTACAGCTATATAGGAGGGAGAGAAATTTTTTCACCTTTGTAATTTCCATCTCTGGTGGAACTGGGAATTTCAAAGTAAACCTATTTCCTTTACTTATATAGCACCTGAAAATGAAAAAAAATATAGTAATTTATATATTTTTTATACTTACCAATGACCCAGACTTAGCTGGTGCCAACTCTTAATGAAAGTGTCATTGACACTGTAGCTCAACTTGTCAAGACAAAGACATGTACATGTATAGTATGTGACACAGCAATGACAAACATCTAGGTAATGACCTGATAACAAAGGTTCATATAAAGTATTGTAATGGTCTGTACATAAATACTGACTGTTGCCTGTAACAAATGTATCGGTAAAGTATTGTAAAGGTGGGTGACAGTCAGATGCTAAACTAGAAAAAAATCTTTGAGTCCCAGAGTGGGTCTGACTGAACCCCAAAATATTTGTTCTCATAGCACAGTGATAACAAAGGCACCCTAAAACACACTCGTTCCTGTCCCAAGGTGAAAACAAAGGTACCCAAGAAGGTTCGTGAAGATCACTTCACAAATATGAGCTGTGCAGAAGTTGTGACAAAAAACTGATTGGACTTAATTTTGGTACAAAATGGCCACTGGCAGCCATCTTGAATTTTGGACCGCACCCAGAAACACTCGTTCTCGTCCCAAGGTGATAACAAAGGCACCCAAGAAGTTTTGTGAAGATCGGTTCATAAATACAGCCTCTAGCCCGAGCCGTATTGACATGTGTACTTACTGTGTGTGAGTAGCACTGAAATGAAAGTGTCAATGACACTGTAGCTCAACTTGTCAAGACAAAGACATGTACATGTATAGTATGTGACACAGCAATGACAAACATCTAGGTAATGACCTGATAACAAAGGTACATATAAAGTATTGTAACGGTCTGTACATGAATACTGACCGTTGCCTGTAACAAATGTATAGATAAAGTATTGTAAAGGTGGGTGACAGTCAGATGCTGAACTAGAAAAAATCTTTGAGTCCCAGAGTGGGTCTGACTGAACCCCAAAATATTTGTTCTCATAGCACAGTGATAACAAAGGCACCCCAAAACACACTCGTTCCTGTCCCAAGGTGAAAACAAAAGTACTCAAGAAGTTTTGTGAAGATCAGTTCATAAATACGAGCTGTATAGAACTTGTGACAAAAAACTGATTGGACCTAATTTCGGTACAAAATGGCCACTGGCAGCCATCTTGAATTTTGGACGGTACCCAGAAACACTCATTCTCATCCCAAGGAGATAACAAAGGTACCCAAGAAGTTTTGTGAAGATCGGTTCATAAATACAGCCTCTACCCTGAGCCATATTGACATGTGTGCTTACATTGTGTAAGTAGCACTGAATAAATCAAAGTTCATCTAATTTGCATAATTTCGGCACGAAAAAAAACCCCTTACAATATGTGATGTATTCCATGTTACTAAACATTCATACAAAAATTTATTCAAATCAGAACTTTCATACAGAAGTTCTATACAAAAGACTGATTGCACTAATTTTGGTACAAAATGGCTGCTGGTGGCCATCTTGAATTTCGGACCACACCCAAAAACACTCGCTCTCATCCCACGGTGATAACAAAGGTACCCAAGAAGTTTCGTAAAGATTGGTTCATAAATATGGCCTCTAGTCTGAGCTGTATAGAAGATGTGTACAAAAAACTGATTAGACCTAATTTCGGTACAAAATGGCCACTGGCAGCCATCTTGAATTTTAGACCGCACCCAGAAACACTCGTTCTCGTCCCAAGGTGATAACAAAGGTACCCAAGACATTTCGTGAAGATCAGTTCATAAATACAGACTCTAGTCTGAGCCGTATTGACATGTGTACTTACTGTGTGTAAGTCGCACTGAAAAAATCAAAGTTCATCTAATTTGCATAATTTCTGCATGAGAAAAAAACCTGTATTATATGTGATGCATCCCATGGTACTAAACATTCACACAAAATAATTATTCAAATCAGGGCTTTCATATGGAAGTTCTGTGCAAAAATCTGATTGCACCTAATTTTGTACAAAATGGCTGCCATCGGCCATCTTGAATTTCGGACCGGACCCAAAAACACTTGTTCTCGTCCCACGGTGATACCAAAGGTACCCAAGAAGTTTCGTAAAGATCGGTTCATAAATACGGCCTCTAGCCCGAGCCGTATTGGCATTTGCACTTACAGTGCTGAAAGTAACCCCAAAAAACATCAAAATTAGTCTAATTTGCACAATTTACGTACGAGAAAAAAACCCGTATTATATGTGATGTATCCCATGGTACTAAACATTCATACAAAAAATTATTCAAATCAGAGCTTTCATATGGAAGTTCTGTACAAAAAACAGATTTCTGCATCATCGGTACAAAATGGCGGCTGGCAGCCATCTTGAATTTCGGACCGCACCCAAAAACACTCGTTCTCGTCCCACGGTCATAACAAAGGTACCCAAGAAGTTTCGTAAAGATCGGTTCATAAATACGGCCTCTAGCCCGAGCCATAGCAGCTTGGCACTTACAGCTCTGAAAGTAACACTAAATAAATCAAAGTCAGTCTAATTTGCATAATTTACGCACGAGAAAAAAACCCGTATTATATGTGATGTATCCCATGGTACTAAACATTTATACAAAACTTTATTCAAATCAGAACTTTCATACAGAAGTTCTGTACAAAAAACTGATTTTTGCATCATCGCTACAAAATGGCCACTGGCAGCCATCTTGAATTTCGGACCACACCTAAAAACACTCGTTCCCGTCCCAGGGTCATAACAAAGGTACACAAGAAGTTTCGTAAAGATCGGTTCATAAATACGACCTCTAGCCCGAGCCATAGCCAATTGTTGACGTACGGACAGACGGACAGATGGACAGACGGACAGACGGACGGACGGATGGACGGACGGACGGACGACGGGCCATGACAATAGCTCAAATTTGACTTCGTCAAAGTTGAGCTAAAAATTCAGGGCCAAACACAAATTTTGCCCCCACCAATCCCCCAAATTTGCATCAAAGTCTAAAAAATCAATGTCCTATATGGTCCTCCATACGTTTGTCCACTGCGCATGCGCAGTGTCAAGGAAGTACCAAAATTGGCACCAAATCTTCATTCTTACAACCAGTGCCTGGTAAATGTTATATAATCAGCGGTGAGGTATGAGTTCCCAACTCATGGGAGGGTCATCCCCGTCTGGGTCATTGTTAAGTATAAAAAATATATAAATTACTATAATTTTTTTCATATTTTTATACTGTACCAATGACCCAGACTTAGCTGAATAGAAAAAAGGCTGGGGGGCCTAGGACATAGAGGAAAATCCAATAGGCTCAATTACAAATAAACAGAATTATCCCCTCAAGGAGTAAAGGAGAAACAGGATTTACATATATCTTTCTTGTTTATACAAAAAAAGAAAGACATATTACCAATCTGTAATTGAGCACAACAACATCAATGATCTTTATTAACATCCAGTATAACCCATTATACTAATTGTTTAAAGGAAAGCCAATAAATAAAGATAGTTCAGAGAATGAGACTCTTTATATTCATTTAAAAGTGTCCGAGGATTGTATATTAACGCTCGTATGACATGTGACATATACAAATTCTTCACACCGAGCTACACTTTAAAAATATTACATAAATGAGATAAACATTAGCTTTACACTTTAAAACCATCCCGGCACTGACTCGGAATTACTGACTCCAGAGGAGGTATTCCCTTGCTTTTCACTATAAAGCAGGTGATATAAGGGAACACCATCCCGCCCCCACCTCCCCCTTCCCCTTGCTCTGGCTCAATCACCCCAGAACGAAGAGGGCAGCAGGACAGAGTCACTGCTGGAACAGAAAGCCTGCATAACTATAGTTGCAACTGTTTAGTGGACGACATTCTGAGCAACAGATAACGAATCTAAGCAACGAAGGTCACCAGAAATAGACTCAATATTTCTAAGGAAAAAATTTGTGAACGTAGAAGGCTGAGACCAGTATGCAGCCTTCATCAAATCCGAAATAGCAATACTATTAGCATAAGCCCAAGATGTAGACAGCGCTCTAACTTCATGCGCTGAAATCTTAAGCACAGACTGCTGAGTAGAAGATAATCTTACATAAGCAGTACGAATAGTCATCTGAATCCACCTTGAAATAGAATGGACCATGATGTCCCTTCTATTAGGCAGCAGAGACAGAAAGAAATGTTTTCGTCCCTTTCTGATAAACCCATAAACCCAGATCTATGTTTGTAAATACGCATCGCTCTAACTGGACACAGCAAAGACCTATGGCCGTCTGAGGATGGCCTATGGCCGTCTGAGGACTGATGGCGGTCTGAGGACGGAAGAGCCTCAATAACAAAAGGTTCAGGGTACTTATTAGGAGTAATGGTATTACCAACACTACGATAGTGAGAATCATCAACAGATAGTGCATGAAGCTCACTAACTCTTCTAGCGGAAGAGAAAAGCTGTCTTATAAGATAAGTATTTGATGTCTACCGTATCATGGGGTTCAAATGGCGCTTCTTTTAGCTTCAGAAGAACCCAAGCAAAATTCCACTTAGGAATTAACCAAAGAGTTCTAGGTCTATTTATCAAAAAGTGTTTAACTAACTTTGATAAAGAGACATTAGACCCAATTTGTAAGCTATCACGATAAGCATAAGTATCCGATAGCACAGACCTATAACCCTTAACAGTTATTGGCTGCAGTTTGATCTCGTCAAACAAGTAGACCAAACAATTAGCAATGTCTGGAATGTAGGGATCATAAATATCAATAGAATGATCCCTGCACCAACGAGAGAAAACCTTCGACTTACAAGCATAATTTAGCGAAGAGGAGGTCCTCCTACAGTTAGAAATTGTGTCCACTGCTCGTCCTGTAAATTGCTTGCTGTGCAAGAAGGACCTCACAACAGAAATACGTGAAGGTTGAGACCTTGCGGATTGTGATGCAGTGTGCACGATTTCCCCTGCGAAAGAAGGTCCTCCCACGGAGGAAGCTTCAGAGGAATGTCCCATAACAGACACCTTTGTAGATTTATCCATGGTCTGTGGGGTGACAGAGATGCTACCAACAGAATTTTGCAGTGGGATTGATTGATTTTTAGCAATATCTGTTGAATCAACGGAGCTGGAGGATACGCGTATCCTATCATTCCGTCCCAAGAGATTGAGAGAGCGTCTACTGCAAGCGCTCGAGGATCTGGGCATGGCGACACATGTGTCTGCAACTGATTGTTGAGATGCGTCGCAAACAAGTCTATCATCAGACGATCCCATTGGTAGCAGATCTGATTGAATACTTGTTTGTTGAGAGTCCATTCTGACGGCAACATAAGACCTTTCCAAGAAAGGGAGTCCGCTAGAACGTTCAGACGACCCGGAGTATGACGGACCGACAGAAGAACCTGATGCTCTAGGACAAACAGAATGATTATTTCCGTTAAGTTTGAACAACGGAATGGAATGAGTGCCTCCCTGGTTCCAAATATACACTACTACTGTCGAATTGTCGGACAGTATCTGAACATGTGAATTCTGAATAATGCTCATCCAATGACGTAGTGCAAGCCAAACTGACATCATCTCTTTGATGTTTATGTGCTTGTTCAGGAATTGCAGATCCCAAAGACCCTGGCACCTCGAAATTCGAATCTCTTGGGCTCAATGTTGCGGCCCGACCTGTTTGACTCGCATCCGTCATAATCGTAAAAATCGGATCCGGCAGTTGCAGTGGAACTCCTGGAGTTAACCATTGAATATCTGCCCCAAGTCTGAATCTCTTGTTTTACTTGGTTGGACAATACGATGTTCGTTTCGAGCAAATGAATCTTCACACTCCAATTCTGAGTAAGAAATATCTGGAGTGGACAAGTGCGAAGGCGCCCCATCGGAGTAAGGTCTGCGGCAGCTCCGCACAAACCTATCAGTCGCATAAATTCTCTTGCTGTTACTACATCTGAGTGTAGACAAAAGCGAGCGTAACAATTGACTAATTTCGCTCTGGGTAATGGCAGACGAACCAGATTGTTGTGCGTCACGAAGCTCATTCCCAAGTGAATGAACAACTCGGACGTGACTAGATCCGACTTATTTTCGTTTACTATGAAACCGAGATATCGGAGCAACAGACGCAGACTCTGACCATCGCTCTGAAGCATTAATCTGTTGCCGTACCTCTGAAGAATGCCGTCCAAGTAGGCTGACGTTACCGCAGACGAATGAGCTCAGAAATGAGTCATTACTGAGTTCATTATTCGAGTGAAGGCACAGGGCGCTAGTTTCAGTCCGAAGCACATTGCTCGGAACTGATAAACGACTCCTAGGACAGCAAACCGAAGGTACTTTCTATGCCAGATATACCATGACGTGAAAGTACGCATCCTTGAGATCTATGCTCGCAGCATAGTCGTTCACTCGAATGCTCACTCTCACCGATTGAATGGTCTCCATATAAAATTTCGGAGCCACGATCAGCTTGTTTATCCAGCTGAGATCGATAACTGGACGGAACGAGCCAACTGGTTTTGGTACCAGGAATAGGTGGCTGTAAAAAACCGGGAGATTCCTGGTTTTCTACGACCTCTATTGCATTCTTCTCCAGAAGAGATTGCACCATTGATAGAAGCGAATCTCTCTTCTGAAGATTTGACGGAAGCTGAGTCCATCGTGGACTTTGTGTTAACGGGGGCTTTTCTCTGAGGACAGTTTTAGACCTTCTGAAATAACCTCCTGAACCCATCGGTCTTCTGTAATTGACAACCAGCTGGTTAAGAATCTCGACGGCCTTCTGCCCACTGGAGCGCAATAGAGGCTCTGACCTTCACCTCCTATACCTGCGAGGCTTGCAGAAGGAGACACTACATCCTCCCCGACCCGCACCTCGACCAGTCGACCTAGGGGCATCTGACCGGTTATCTCAGCCAGCATTACGTCCCCTACCTGAGTCACTACTCTGATGGTCTCTGGAGTAAGACGTAGAGGCTTTCTTAAGAACTTCCCTTGGACATATTCGCCCCAAAAGTCCCTGACTTACTCCTCTCTTCGGAGTCCATTTTTTTTCGAAGTGGACTTAAAGAGCAGAGAGTCTGACGCTTTCTTGGTAATCTGATCATAGAATAGTGAAAACTTACCATCGAAGAGAAGTTCTCCTGAAAGCAGAGCAACTCGAAGAGAGTTTTTCACCTTAGAATCCACCCTAGTGGATGAAGCCAGGGCAGCATCACGTCTGACTAACTCCAAATTTGCCACTGAAAGGGCGTTGTTATACGTGGAATATGCGATTGTCCTCGAAAGAACTCTCAAGGAAGTTTGAACATCCTGGAATTCTTTACCGACGAGACGTTGTGATAACGCTCTGGTAAGGTGATCTGCGTAAGATAAGGCATCTAAACTGGTTCTGTTAGACAAGATTGTCGTCTCCAAAGTACTGGAGAGAATCGACATAGACACCGGCAATGACAACTCCAAGTCTTCTGCCTGGTCGTCTAAACACAGAGGAACTCTCGGAACGCCCTGTCCTGCCGTTTCAAATTTATTTCTACTGTTGATGAACGGCAGATGTAGAGCTTGGTGCGATAAGAAACTGGATCTGCCAGTCTTAGAGGCTAGCTTAAAAATAGCGTCATTCAGCAATTCAAACGTCCGTGAGACATTTCAGGACTGGGCCGGAAACTCAGGCGTGACATCCTTAGTCCAGCAGAAGAAGTCAGTGTCCAGTGACGCTATCAGTCCCTTATCTGGTATCGCAGCTCTCTGGTCCGGAGGAACAACATCTGGAAGGTATTGCCAGATGAAATCTACGGCCACCTTATGTTGTTCTAGAAGGGAAAAATCCAGCTCTGCAGATTCCCTTTCACCATCCGACTGGACCAAATGTGAATCTCGGTCGTCCCTATCTGACATTGCAGGGGAGCGTACCGACCCAGCTTCCTCAGACAGTTCCCGATCTGAAAGAGTTTCTGAAGGTTACTGGGATGCTGCGATGAGTTGAGCTATCTGTGATAGCAAGTCCGTCATGGAGGCCTGTGGAGCTGCGGTCTTACGTTGTTTAGTCGCTGGAAGCTCCTGGGATGGTGCCTCTTGCATAATTCTTTTATGCGAGCGTCCCGACTGGTAAGGCCTCGTGTCCTTGGCTACCGGATGGAGTGACCTGGTCGATGTGGAATCCTTGGTCGGCGAAGCAGGCTGGATATCCAAGGTCACGTAGCCAAGGTGCGGTCGTGTATGATGGCTTGAGGAAGAGGAAGCCAATAGACTAGTCACCCCCGGCTGTCTATGCGACGGAGCATCCCGAGCAGGAGGAGTGGACGTATGCTCCGACTGACGAACGTTATGTACGACAACATCTGGCCCCAAATGTTGTTGTAAGAGAGAGGGGCCTCTCTCGCTCGTGGTCCGGGTAGACCTGGACGAGCTTGCTACCGGACAGATTGGCTTCCTTTGATCCTTCCTCCGATCCATCGTTGCCGGGTGTGCTTGATCCAAGATTATAGTGCTCGCAACACCCTTCTTCCTCTCCTGGACCGCAACGGACGAACCTGGCATCACATCGCCCATTTTACGAGTGATAGCTTCACCGGACGAGCTAGCTGGCGACAAGGTCGTCAATCCTACTAAGGATCTAGGCACTTGTCGAATTTCCTTGAGCACTTTTGCCACTAGCTCTTCATTTGATTGCGACGACGGCAGCACACTTCCTGAAGACATCATGGAAACATCACCCTGTTCTTGTTCCTCTGAAAAAGAGACTGAAAAACTAGAGTGACCCTGTGGCGAGAGGACCGGCATGGACCTCTCACCACTAACAATATACTGTGACACACGTCTCCAACGTTTGTCATCCCAATTGACACACACTGAGCAAGAATTAGTGCAAGTACAGTGACTACAGCAAATACAATGAGCATGAGAATCAGAGGAAGACTTCCTCGATTTACAATTTGAACAATATTCTTTCATATTTAAAAAAAATATTAAACAGCCGTAGTACTCGCACTAACCCTTGAAAATACAAAGATACATAATAATAATATAATCCATTACAAAAATTTCGAAAAATAATTCAAAAGAAAAAATTTTTGAAAAAATTTTGACATGAGCCCAAGTTCCCAAAGGGAACGATGAGCCCAAATGGATCCCATAAAAAGCCTAAGTGTGGACAAAAATTTTAAAACATTTCTAAAAATTAATGTTACACTTACGGACAATAATTTATGTATCTGGCTATACAATGAGCTTTACAGAAGACAAGGAATCACTGACAGAAGTAACTGTTGTCAATGTAAACAAAAATCAATAAAAACCGGAAACAAGACTCCAGGCACCAAAAAGCATGACCCGAAATCAGTAAGCAATTTAAGGTACTATTTGATGTAAAACAGAATCTTCCAGAGAAGAAGCTGCAGTACATCGGATGGTAGATGCATGACCAAAACGCCTAAACACCCCTAGGGTGAGGACGTAACCATGGGGATAACAGAATAAACATTCCAAGAAATTTCAATACAAAAATTTCAAAAATTATACCAAAAGCATGGGAGATTAGCAAGGGGGGTATCAAGGCCAGGGAGAGAGGAAACACTGAACAGACAGTGGAGATTTCATAGCAAAAATGAAAACATCAGGCCCATGCCCCAAAATCAGGGAACATGAAATAATTTTACATAAAAATTATATGTTACAACCCTGAACACATCCTTCCACTGTTTCTTCCTCTCATCCTCTTATTTCATGCTTGGATCCACCATTTCCTTCATGATTTTGTGTCTGGCATCATTTTAACTGAGATTATAAGCAAAGATATCAATGAGATGTTACTAATTGAAGGGCCAAACAAAGAATGAAGATTTGGCACCAATTTCGGTACTTCCTTGACACTGTGCATGTTGATGCAAATTTTGGGGATTGGGGGGAGGGGGTAAAATTTGTGTTTGGCCGTGATGTTTTAAGAGTTAGCACCAGCTGAGTCTGGGTCATTGGTACAGTATAAAAATATGGCAAATCAACCTGAGCCAAAACGACTCACTGCAGTTTGCAAAACTACTATGAGGGGCAAAACGACTCCCCGCAAAATGACTAGTATGGGGCATCACGACCTGCATCCTATAAGGGCATCGGGAACATTCAGCCCTGGGAAGATTCGGCCTTGGATTTTTCGTCCCGGGAAGATTCCGCCAGGAAGATTCGGCCCGTTTACGCAGTGATTGACTGCTAATTAGTCTATTCATGTTCTGTCTGGGGGTTTTACATTTGACATAATCGACAAGACTTTAGTGACAATATTATTGACAAGCGGTTTAACGTAATTATTTATTAATACAAATACATGTGACATCAGATGACATCACTCCACATCGAAGCAACAGAAATACTCAAATATTACAATTTTACATATATAAATATACAGAGGATATGGAATGAGTGTTTTTCTCATATAATATTTATGAAACTAGTCTAAGAATTTTCCATTTTGGCGAGCCTCTGGCGAGCCCAAACGGAAAATTTGGACGAGTTTCATAAATATTATATGAGAAAAACACTCATTTCATATTCTATTTATCATATGACACACACACACACAAATTAGCTACTTAGTATGGCTTTTTAACCCATCACCTAACTTGAGTTGCAGATGGCACTTGGAAGAAACATCCTCGTATAACTCAAAATTTTCATTTTTTGCTTCCAAAACATAATAAATAATAATAAATGTAGTTTAATGCCACAGAATATCCTCATAGAGCTCTTGGGCTTAACACACACAAAAATACTTTATATATATATCTATCTATATCACTCTACATTTCCTATTTACTGACTGTCTCCAAGCGGATGAATCACAATCAGTGGTCTTCATCGTAAGTTATAAACCCGCTGGAACAAATGTGATCTGAGAGCTGATCGGAAAGATGGGAGACTCTGGGATGCATTCAGCCCACTCGGAAGCAGGTTCCAAAGGAAAGGAGCAGCCACCG
Organism: Pictodentalium vernedei; assembly: GCA_031216915.1. NCBI lineage: Eukaryota > Metazoa > Mollusca > Scaphopoda > Dentaliida > Dentaliidae > Pictodentalium > Pictodentalium vernedei. The sequence continues at coordinate 868,555,124 of CM062296.1, read as the reverse complement.
AAGCAGCCTTGTCAAGCTCGTTCCAATGAGGGGTCATAACCTATGTTTTGGAAGCAAAAAGTGAAAATATAAAACAAAATGAATGGCGTTTTTCTTGTAGGTAAAAGATTAATACAATATAATCCAGCCTAAATAGGACAGATAACGTAAATTCACCCTACTGAAATTATGCAAATGTGACCCAGTTGTATTTTGTTCAGCCAATCAAATTGTCTAGTTTTGAAATTGACCAATGAAATTGACGGAAGGCTTTATTTATCACTGATTAATATGAAAACAAAATATCAAATGTTTTAAAGTGAACAAAACGGACGAGTCATATGATAAAATGTGTTACTATGTCTACAATGGAAGAACCAAATGATTTCTATGAACAATTGCCATATATAGCCAGATAGTTTCATTAATGGAACTATCTGTATTTATGCAACAGAAGGGTTAATGCATAAAAGCAATTGACAAACTTCGTCCGGGAATCAGTTATCATTACTTGTCTGTTCCCGACGCCGTATCGGTTCCACCTTTTCAGGTCCAATTTTAATTTTAATCATGCTGAATCCCATTTTAGTAGGTAACTCTACAAATTCACTCATTTAGGGAACCCCCCTCTAGGTCATAAAATAATCGTGCAAGAATATGGGAATGACCACTCAACCGGTCCCTTGATCCTGCAAGATTATCCAATGGAAATCTGGATTATTTTCTCAGTGGGTTTCAAGCAGTGTTCTGCCAAATTTTTGTTCCAGGCAGCAGTCATTCTAACATTCATTATTTTCGAAGTTAAAGCAAGTCAAACATTTCCACCGCCGTATCCGCCACTATTCCGGTTCCTCATTTTTATAACTATTCATCACATATATTGTATCTGTCTATACCGATAACAGACGTATTATTCGTCCACCTATGTTCAATTACCATAAAATATGCTTTGGCTAGACTGCTGTATACATAATTAATCAAAATAATTTGAAAATAAAAGCAGTTTTTAGTCAATTTTTCAATTCAAATCGGTTCTGTTGTATTTGTCAGTCCCTTGTTATTTTGCCTCTATCCACTAGCTTTCCTAGAAAAGTTGCCTGTTGGTGCATAAATGTAAATATTGTGAACTATAAAGAAATATTTCTAAAAATTTTAATCTTTAATATTTCAAAACTGTTTACTTATTGTCTAGTGATTTTGTTAGCTTTGAACTGGATAGAACTCATACATGAATTAAACTGATACAAAAAGATTGCCACAAACCTTTATCTTAGTTCAGCTATTATTACAGTATTCTTTGAAACTTTAACAATCCCAACAATAATAATGTAAAATCTGTAATAAACAAAAAAGAATGGTATGCAGTAACAGACACTAACTGCAAACATTTTTCATTATTTATTTATTTATTTATTGGTGTTTAAGGTCACATATTTCTGCACAATGGCTAATCATGACCTCGACAGTTTTATGGGTGGAGGAAGCTGGAGTACCCGGAGAGAACCGCAGAGCAACTGCGAGCAACTGTCAGCTCCCCAACATACATAACTCCAAACAAGCAGGGTTAGCATTGGTTGAAGACAGGTGCACCATCGACGTGCAGTACGCCTTAGAACACAACGTCACTGTGACCCCACGTGGGCAATGGGGTTGAAGTGTCTTGCCCAAGGACACAACGCGGTTGCCACAGATGGGATTCGAACCTCTACCTACACATTTTTCATTAAATGAATTGTGACTTTTAGGTATAAAGAAGGAAAAGTTTTACTAAAAAGGATGTTTGATTTGAAGTGATAGATATTCTTAATGAGTATTTTATCTGCATTTCTATTTAACCCCCTGAACACTGATGTTGATATATCTAAAGTTCAGGGTGCAAATATTTCCCATAATGCAACTAGAAATTTAACCAATTCAGTCTTGTTTGACAGAGCTCAATGAGCCGTCAAACAAGATTGAATTGGTTAAATTCCCAGTTGCATTATGGGAAAAATGGCTACTTCAAATCTGGATATTTTGACATCAGTGTGCAGGGGGTTAAACAATATTTCACCTCAAAGAAAACAGTGATACAATATGAATTTTACAATATAAATGTAACAGGTCAAAATAGGCAATTGGTCATTTATGTTGACTTCAGATCTTGGTGAAAAACTGAAAAATAGTAAAGAGTAATCTCCCTTGATGTGTATATGACTTCAAATAATCCAAATATGATTCATTCACAATCTTTGATTCCAGTAATCTTGACCTATCCAAAAAATTAACATCCCCCCTCCTCTCCCGCCAAAGTAATCTGAGGTCACCCAGTGACTTTTTGCATGTCACGAAGACCAAGTTTGGTAACGAGCCAAAGGCTTCCAAAGAGTAGACAAACAAACACACAGACAAACAATTCTCAAACTGCAGTATATAGATTTAAGTGCAATCAATATTTGTTGATAAAGAGAACTGTGTTATAAACATACAATTAAAATTTCACAATATATATGCGGCAAAACGAAATACGGGAGACACAGTTTGATGGCCAATAAATTGTCATGCAGATAAGACATTTGACAGAAAGTTATTTGACTTGAATGTTCTTTAACTGGTTGAAGGCAGTGCTACTCTTTTTTTTACAGTTAAAACTAGAAGTCCTGTCCCGAATAGTGCGCTTATCTAGGCTTAATTGCGTGTTAGAATTGTGCACAATTGCCCTATCGAATGGCATCCAAAGCACGACAGGTTCTCCTGGTTACTCATAGCAAACACATGCAATGTTTCTGCCAATGGACCTCCGGGTTACCCGGAGGTCCATTGGCTGAAACATTGCTTGTGCACAGGCCATATGTACAGAATTTGATAGCTTTACTGGGGCCATAACGCGTACATTAACGCGCATATCAACGTGCTATTTGTGCGCATTTCATGACAAGACTTCTAGTTTTAACTGTATGATCAGAATTTATGCAGAAAACTTGTTTTATTATTGGAGAATGCCTATGAGAAGTCTCCAATAATTTGTAATTAAGCATGCCTATCATAAACAAAATAGTGTATGCTTTGAGTAAATATAACAGATGGACAAAGAAAATGTGGAGCTTTAGAGGTTATCGTCGGTTTCTTAAAGCCCTAACAATGGTTTTCAGCACTCAACCAGTTTATAAGAGTTGTTCTGACAAACTAACATGAAATTATAACTGTAGACGACAGATCTATCTGTATGATGTAATGAAGGTGAAGAAGTAAATCATTTCTGTTCAAAACTGTCTTCTTTTATTATGAAAGGTTTGCAAACCATCAGCCTGAATTTACTATATACAGATAGACAATAAGTTGATATGTTGATATATACACATTTTGTACTGTACAATGTTAAATTTGTATATAACTGTTACAAGCTACTAATAGAGACGGTACAACTGGGAGGCTGTTTGGGTAGTTACTTGAAATATTGTAGCTATTGGATGATGACGGACATTCGCAATGAATTTAGCAACATTATATATCATCAATGGTGTTCCATATATTCTGTCCACTTCACCTTCTGGGAGAGCCAATTTCAGGTACAGTTAAAACTACATGCAGAAGTCCTGTCATGAAATGCACAAAAAATAGCACGTTGATCTGCACATTAATCTACGCGTTATGACCATAGTAATGCTATCAAATTCTGTACATATGGCCTGTGCACAAGCAACAGTTTCAGCCAATGGACCTCTGGGTAACCCCAGGAGGAGGACCTATTAATATCAATGTAATCAACAATGTTAGACAGAAAACCAACCCAATATTAACAGCTACTGAACTGACCTCAATGAATTGATTAATGTTAGTGTAATTCGCAATGTTAAGCTGAGAACCATCCCAATTTTTACTGCTGCTGAGCTGGCCTCAGTGAACTGATTAATGTTAGTGTACATGCAATCAGCAATGTTAAACTGAGAACCATCCCAATTTCAAATGCTGCTGAACTGACCTCAATGAATTGATTAATGTTTGTGTTATCTGCAATGTTAAGCTGAGAACCATCTCAATTTTAACTGCTGCTGAACTGACCTCAATGAACTGATTAATGTTAGTGCAATCTGCAGAGTAAAGCTGAGAACCATCTCAATTTTAACTGCTGCTAAATTGACCTCAATGAACTGATTAATGTTAGTGTAATCAGGAATGTTAAACTGAGAACCATCCCAATTTTAACTGCTGCTGAACTGACCTCAATGAACTGATTAATGTTTGTGTTATCTGCAATGTTAAGCTGAGAACCATCTCAATTTTAACTGCTGCTGAACTGACCTCAATGAACTGATTAATGTTAGTGCAATCTGCAGAGTAAAGTTGAGAACCATCTCAATTTTAACTGCTGCTAAATTGACCTCAATGAACTGATTAATGTTAGTGTAATCAGGAATGTTAAGCTGAGAACCATCCCAATTTTTACTGCTGCTGAGCTGGCCTCAGTGAACTGATTAATGTTAGTGTACATGTAATCAGCAATGTTAAACTGAGAACCATCCCAATTTCAACTGCTGCTGAACTGACCTCAATGAATTGATTAATGTTGGTGTAATCTGCAATGTTAAGCTGAGAACCATCCCAATTTTTACTGCTGCTGAGCTGGCTCAGTGAACTAATTAATGTTACTGTAATCAGGAATGTTAAACTGAGAACCATCTCAATTTTAACTGCTGCTAAATTGACCTCAATGAACTGACTGATGTTAGTGTAATCAGTAATGTTAAACTGAGAACCATCCCAATTTTACTCCTGCTGAGCTGGCCTCAGTGAACTAATTAATGTTACTGTAATCAGCAATGTTAAGCTGAGAACCATCTCAGTTTCAACTGCTGCTGAACTGACCTCAATGAACTGATTAATGTTGGTGTAATCAGCAATGTTAAACTGAGACCCATCCCAAGGTTAACTGCTGCTGAACTGACCTCAATGAACTAATTAATGTTAGTGTAATCAGTAATGTTAAACTGAGACCCATCCCAAGGTTAACTGCTGCTGAACTGACCTCAATGAACTAATTAATGTTAGTGTAATCAGCAGTGTTAAACTAAGACCCATCCCAATTTTAACTGCTGCTGAACTGATCTCAATGAACTGATTGATGTTAGTGCAATCCGTAGAATAAAGCTGAGAACCATCCCAATTTTAACTGCTGCTGAACTGACCTGAATGAACTAATTAATGTTAGTGTAATCAGAAGAATAAAGCGGAGAACCATCCCTATTTTAACTACTGCTGAACTGACCTCAATGAACTAATTAATGTTAGTGTAATCAGCTGTGTTAAGCTGAGACCCATCCCAAGGTTAACTGCTGTTGAACTGACCTCTGTGAATCAATTAATATGAGTGTTATCAACAATGTTATACTTAGAAACATTCATATTGACATGTTGTGTAACTGATTTCTGTGAGACCAATTATTGTTAATTAGCAAAGTTAAGCTGAGAGCCATCCCAATTTAACTGTTGCTGAACTGACCTTATGAAGCAATTGAAATGAGTAATACAGTAGAATCCTCTTAATTGAACATCCATTTTGCTAGAGAAAATTATTCAATTAACAGGAGTATACAATTAACAGGGATTTGGTCAGTTTCCTGTGTTCTGGAGGTAAACTGAGCATTTATTCTCATAGAGCTCTGTCAAACAAGATATAATAGAATAAATGCCTGCATTGGATGAAGTGAGGCCAAAAAGGTTGATAAATAAGGGGAATTTGCCACACTTAAGGCCACACAAAGTAGATCTGTTTCTCAGGCCATTATTGGTAAAACTGCATGTGGGCGATCGTTTTTTTATTTCGTTTTTTATTTCTGTAATTATTTCTTTGCCATCAAAAGTTCATGTCCTTGGTTTATGTTTTATGTCTCATAATCTACGTGATGGCTTGTGTGGTGGTGTATCATAATCTACGGAATAACATGTGTGGTGGTGTACCATAATCTACGGAATAGCATCTGTAGTGGTGTATCATAATCTACGGAATAGCATGTGTGGTGGTGTATCACAATCTACAGAATAGCATGTGTGGTGGTGTATCATAATCTACGGAATAGCATGTGTGGTGTTGTATCATAATCTACGGAATAGCATGTGTGGTGGTGTATCACAATCTACGGAATAGCATGTGTGGTGGTGTATCATAATCTACGGAATAGCATGTGTGGTGGTGTACCATAATCTACAGAATAGCATGTGTGGTGGTGTATCATAATCTACAGAATAGCATATGTGGTGGTGTATTTCGTCCCTTTAGAGCAAGAAGGCTTTGCAATGCTAAAGCATTGCAAAGCCTTCTTGCACTCAAGGGCCACATTTAATTTTTTTAACTTGGGAAAAATATCAGACATAAACCATTTAATTTTTTTTTTTTTATAAGTTTACATTGGTTATAAAAAGAGAGTATGTGGCAGCCAAAAGGACCATGCCAGAGGGCCTGAGAAACAGATTTTTAATTTTTTTAGGCCTAACATAGGTTTTATAAACAACATTATGCTAAGAACCATCTCAATTAAACTTTCGCTGAATTCACCCCTGTGAACCTATTAAAGTGAGTGTAATTAGCAAAATTAGGTTGAGAACCATCCCAAATTAACTGAACATTGCTGAACTGACTTCTGTGAAACAACTAATGTAAGTACAGTAAAACCTGTCTTGAAAGACCACCTGTCTTGAAAGACCGCCTGTCTTGGGAGACCGCTGTGACCTTGTACAGTTAAAACTAGAAGTCCTGTCCTGAAATGCGCACAAATAGCACGTCGATTTGCGCGTTAATCTATGCATTATGACAATGGTAAGGCTATCAAATTTTGCACATACGGCCTGTGCACAAGCAAAGTTTCAGCCAATGGACCTCCGGGTAACCCGGGTAATTCCTTGTGGTTGCTATGGGTAACAAGGAGAACCTGCCATGCTTTGGGTGCCATTCGTTATGGCAATTGCGTGCAATTCCTACGCACAATTAAGCATAGATAAGCGCACAGTTCGTGACAGGACTTCCAGTTTTAACTGTACCATTTGGTTGTTTTTCTCTGTAATGGACCTGTCATGAGAGACCACTTGTTTTGAGAGACCACTTTTGCCTGGCAAAATGGGTGGTCTCCCAAGACAGGTTCTACATGTACTGTATGAGTATATTCAACAATATAAAGCTGAGAATCATCAGAATTACATGTACTGATGCTAAAATGATCCATGTTATTAGATAAGCAAATAATAAACAAGTCATATTCTGAAATATTATGTTATTGTATGACACACTGACCTCCATTAGTTTATTATTTAACACTTATTGCCATGTTCAGATTCATCCAGTTCTTCAATCAAACCATTGATCTATAATGAGTGACAATGAATTTTACATCTATACTGACATTTTTATTTATTTCATGTACATCCAGCACCGTAGTCTAAAAACCATCCGAATTTAAACAGTGCTCAATTGACCTCTGGAATTTAATTGTTTAAAAGGGTTAGAGTTAACAGATCAGGTAAATTTTATGTAATTTTAGATTAATTGAGTTTGTCCCCAATTTACAGAATGATGAGTGGAATTGAATTTCAATTTAATGGTTAGAAATTACTTTTTATGTATACTCTGTAGTAACTTTTATGTGAATGTGTTACTATGAAATATTGAATCCATCCAAAATCAAACAGCATTCATGTAAATTTACAAAACTTGTAAAAATACATATCAACAATTATCTTTAAATGAACAACTGCAACATACTTTGGTGTTCATCATTCGGAAATCAGCCTGCCATGATTTTTTTTTCTCTTGAAATTTACCAGATCAGGGCGTTCTGCAATAATTTTTATGAAAAATGTGCATGAAATGAATGAACCAAGTATTCCACTGATACATGAACACATTTGTGAAGGTGAAGTATAAAGATACACAATGTAATATTACTTCACTTGGGGGCATGTGACCGCACTGAAATTGGCCAAATACACCAATTTTCAGTTACTCACTTGTGTAATTTCTTGTCAGGGACATACATGTTGGCTATGAGCAGGCTTGGATTTCTGAAAATGGCGATCTTAAACATTAATATAACTTGTTTTCAAGAGCTTGTTTGTTTGCTTATCGGTGTTTTATGACACCATCAGTGGCCAGGGTCAAAACAGGTTGGGAAGTTTTACACCTGAAGGAAGACAGAGTACCTGAGAAAAAAACACCAAACAGTGACAAGTAACTGTGAGGCTCTCCAATGTACTAAGTTGAGATAGCATCAGTTGAAGGTGTGTAAACCATCGGCATGTCATACGTCTTAGTACACTTAGAATTCATGTTATAACATAAACCATCGGCATGTCATACATATTAGAACACTTAGAATTCATGTTATAACATGAACAATCAGAATTAAGTTTGTTGCTCCAAGACACAATGTGAATGGTATGGATCAGGTTCAAACCCTGGACTCTCAGGTCCAACACTCTAATCAATGAGCCACCCTGTACTTTTAAAGGGAGTGTGGTGCTTTAGTATGTCAGACTTCTGAGGCAAAGAGTTCAATGCTGATCCACATCATTTGCTTTGTGTCTTCCAGCAAGGCACTTAATCCTTATTGCTAATGTGTGAACACAGTTGAAAGATGCACTAAGACACACGGCACAGTGAGGGTATACATGTATTCAATCGCTACAAACCCAGGTTAAAATGTTCAAGGGACTAGTTACTTGCTGCTGTTGAGTGGTTCTGTCTGGGTACTCCGGCTTTCTCCACCCATAAAACATTGATATATGGTGCAAGTGTAGTGAAGCCCCAATAAACAAAGAAACACAGTTTGTGAAAATGTTATCTTATTTTTTATTGGCTTGTAAAAAGAATTTTCTTCTAAGATGCAAAGGTTTAACAATATATTTTATCTCTGATACACAATCATTATTCTTCATGATGTGTGACATTTAGGTGGGAAAGGCCTTTGTACTTGTTTAATCTTTCAGTCTCCTCCTAAACCTCAGGGCTACATCTTATTTTACTTGGAGAGAAATTTAAAATGGCTAAACCTTGAAGATTTCTAATGCGGCTCAGAGCACCGTACAGTTGAAACTAGAAGTCCTGTCACGAATAGTGCGCTTATCTAGGCTTAATTGCACGTTGGAATTGCGCGCAATTGCCATATCGAATGGCATCCAAAGCACGGCAGGTTCTCTTGGTTACTCATACATGTAGCAAACACATGCAATGTTTCTGCCAATGGACCTCCGGGTTACCCGGAGGTCCATTGGCTGAAACATTGCTTGTGCACAGGCCATATGTACAGAATTTGATAGCTTTACTTGGAGCATAACGCGAACATTAATGCGCATATCAACGTGCTATTTGTGCGCATCTCATGACAGGACTTAATAGTTTTAACTGTAAGTCATTCTCTCCTTGAATACATCATCACCAACATCAGTTACTGCATGCACTACAGTGAGGTCCTGAACTTTGTGTATAGTTGATGCCCATGATAAAGTGAGGGAAGCTGCACCCTTTGGATAATGGTATTCTTTTTGCCATAAAGCAATGCTGCTATTGGTTCAAATAGGAATTCACTCTGTGTATGACTGTTCAGCCATAGTACAATGACCAAACCCTTTGTCAAAGAAATTTATCAAAACCTTTTGAGGTCAACAGCCTGACAATGGATCTGCAGGTGGTAAATTTTCTTTCCGCACAAAGCCAGTTACTATTCCTCTAGCACCATTTACCAGGCCATCAAGTGTGTAAACATTGTGCCGCAACATGACCATGGCACCAATGCATAAGCTAATGTTTTTCTCCAAACCGGCACACTCTCTGCTATCTTCAGGCAAAAGATTCTCAATTAATTTGTCACCAATCTTAACCATTATCCAGTTGTTGTACAGTACACAATTCGCCTTCGTTGTCTTTTCCTTTTCGAGTACGATGGGCCGAACTAAGTTGGCTGAGACGTTACGGCATATGTCTCGGACTTCTCGCCACGTTGATGGCTGATTAAAAGCTTACAAAACTAGATTAATTATTGGGGGGGGGGGGGCACTCTCCTTATGATCGCACTGTGAAGATTTGACAATGATGAATTGACGACGTGATGAGAAATTTGTCTTACCGGTAATTTTTTTTTAGCCACATGTTATTCTTCCCGACAGATTCTCTCTTCTCTCATTATGCTCTCACAAAATCCCTTATGATCGCACTGTGAAGATTCGACAATGATGAATTGACGACGTGATGAGAAATTTGTCTTACCGGTAATTTTTTTTTAGCCACATGTTATTCTTCCCGACAGATTCTCTCTTCTCTCATTATGCTCTCACAAAATCCCCAGACCTGAAATGATAAGCATTCATATCAACATGCACTAGGATTTCAATATTGAAATACGTTATAAATTAAGAAAAATGTTTGGCTCCTATTGAATGTGCTGAGAATAAAATATCACAGCACGCACACTGAACTTACAGGAATGCTGAGCAACGGGAACAAATAAACAAGATGGGAATGAATTAATTAACGCCGTTCTCAAAATATTTAAAGCTTGTCACTCGGATCCATAACGACCACGGTGATTAGAAACAAAAATGTCATTGACATTCCACAGTGGGTCACAGACAGTTCACTGCGGAAATGTCACTGTGAGGGCGTTTTGGTAGTAATCCTCCCTCTACGTACCGGTACTGTAATAACAGTACTTTATCCTGTAAGGGAATCGGAGCTGATATTCATCGCGGGGGAGAAGTCAACAACGCTGTGCAGAATAGGACACCTACTAGTGCATGTACTTTCGTGTAATAAATAATTAATCGTTGATATTATTTCTGTTCTGCTGGTCACCTTTAGTCTGACCCTCACCCGAGCTGAAGCTGGTAAGCCTACATCCTGTGTACTCAGCAACTCTACCGATTTATGTACCCAGGTTTATGACCGCACAGGATTTCCGAGCTTCTGCTGTTGATAACCTACCCGAGTGTGAGAGGGGAAGTATGAAATAGGCCGAAGAGGGAAGCGATTCGACACCCAGTAATGGCGGCGAAACTAACAGACATTTTCATCGATGCAGAATCGGAATTGTGATCTCATCCGCAAAGAGGAGATTATCAAACTCGATCGCATTCGCACAGAGGAGGTTATCAACCCCCTCTACACAAATGTTATCGAATGAAAAGATCTATTTGTTTATTGTTTTCAATAGGATTGAATGGGAAGAATCTGAACGTAGAGGGGTAGCCACTATGTTCAGATCGCTGAACCAACTATTTGGTTTGCGGATGGAGTGGGTGCAATTCATTGTAAATTGACAGAAAAATATCAGTCACTGAATTTTCAGGGACACACTAAAAGGTGTAGTCTGTGTCCGTGTCGGAGAAAAAGTGTAGTCGGGAATTAAATTATCATTTTCTCATTTATTTGTTGTTTTCTATGAAATTTGGAAAGTATACTCAGGGGACTATACGAAATATATATACCAAAAGAGAAGTTTGTACATGTACGATGTTATTTTATGATGTTAGAAGACATTTTCTCTTTCAAACACACTAAAAAATGTAGCCGACTCGGCGCCGTGTTAGCTAATTAATTGGCTTACACTGTGTTGACACAGCGAGGCGGGCTAATTTTCCTGGTTCTTTTTATCGGTCCTACCATTTAACGAACACAAACGAACATAAACGAACAGAAGAGAAAATAATAGGAAATACAAGTTAAAAATGGTTGAGGGTGCATATGCAGGTATATGTGGGTATATATTATTCGTTTGTAAAATTTTATTCACTTCTGATGAGTATTTTGATGATTAATAAGGTTTATAAAATGTACGACAGCGCGAAATTCTTGTGTTCGTTAAGTAGTAGCCTGCTTGAAACTGTCGACAAGATGCGACAAAGGTGTGAAATCAATTAGCTGTATATCTGAGGAAGAATGTCGCTGAGGAAAACAGCGAAATTTAGGTTTAAGAGGATGGCAAGCGCCTATTTTAATCGTGTGTAAAATTGTATCCACGTCTGATGAGTATTTTAGTGATAAATAAAGATTATAGCCATTATTTGGATTGACAAACATGCATCAAACTCTCGCTTTGGATTCTGAGGACGCATCACGGCGAGTCGGGGACAAACCGTGATCTACCCTTAGAAATCGGAGCAAGACTCGGATACCTGTAGCATATTGTACACCCACATAATGATAATAATCTAAAGATCTTACAATATCTTGGGATATGTCATTAAATCCCAGTTTAAGCTTTCCTGATAACTTTCCCCGAACAAGCTCACCCTCCACCAACGCGGGCTCCCACTAATGAGAGAGGACAACCACGCGCGTAGCCAGAAAAAAATTTCCTGGGGGGGGGGGGGGGGGATAACTGGCGGGGTGGGGGGTTATAGCCATCAGATGCGCGAAAGGCGGGGGTGGGGTGGGGGGGGGGGTCTGGGGGTCCTTCCCCAGGATTTTTTTTTTGGGGGGGGGGGGGGGGGTGGGTATGGGGAAAATTTTAAAATCTAAGTCTAACTACTGGCGGGAAACATTTGGAAGGGGGTACAGCTACATTTTGGGGACGGGGCACCTGCCCCCTGTGGCAACAACAAATCCCGGGACACCTCCACCCACAGACTCTCACCAGCGAGCCCCATCCACCCCGGTTCTTTCCAGGAAACGCGTTCCATGATACAGTAGGCCTAACCACTTCGCGATAAATGTTAGCCCAATAATAGCCCAATAATATTAGCCTTCGTCTGTGCTCCGAATTTATTATTATTATTTTTTTTAATATTTCGCACCGGTGCAACATATTAAAAAATAAAAAAAAAATAAATTCGGAGCACAGGCGAAGGCTAATAGTATTGGACTAGATAAATGTTAAATTCCCCTCATTCTTTGTCCGGGCTTGGGACCGGCAGACTTAAGAGAATCAAGTCAGGCGGATTTAGAGTTTTTGTTATGCTTTTCCCCAAAAAAAAATTAGCAATAAATTTTAAACTCCCCTCATCCTTTGCCCGGGCTTGGGACCGGCATACTTAACAGAGTCAATTGAGGCAGATTTAGAGTTTGTTTTTTTTTTCAAAAAGTTATTCTATTACTTCTTTGGCAGATATATTCTAATTTTCTTTTCAATTCACTGCCTTACTATAATTATATTTAATGTGAAAAAATGAGTTATCCAAAATAAATTTAAGAATTCTTTTTTCTTTTTGACAAACAGTACAAGCCGCGGAAATAAGTTGTATGATACCCACTAAAACGAAAGTGACCATTTTAGTGGGTAACATACAACTTATTTTCGCTAGTACTGCAGCAGTGCCTTTTGGCTACTGTAAGCAATGTGTTTCGATCATCTCCTGCGATGCGATGCACATTTTTTTGCTACCCGCTGCGGTGCAACTTTTGGCAACTGCAGGCAGTGCACTTTGGCTACTGTCCTCTTTAGCATCATTTAGACATAACTTTTTTGCATATTTCATTCTGCAATTTTTTTTTTTTTTTTTTAATTTTTTTGTTTTTTTAAGCTTTTTTTAAAAGATTGATTGTTTGTGTCATTTTTTGCCAAAAGGTTAAAGCCTCAATCACCACTATTTTTGGCAATAAAATAATTTGTCTATGCCTTCGGTGATTATATGCTTTATATTTTTATTCGTTTAAGTTTTTTCTTTCTCGGGTCGCGTTTCTAGGAGAGTATGGGTAGGGTTGTCCCCAATGTCGTAGCCACATGGGGCTGGGGGCACTTACCCCCTCCCCAAAATCTAGCTGTGTCCCCTTCCAAATGTTTTCCGCCAGTAGACTTAGATTTTAAAATTTTCCTGGGGAGGAACCCTCTCCCCCCCCCCCCCAAAAAAAAATTCCTGGAGAAGGACCCCCCAGCACCCCCGCCTTTCGCGCATCTGATGGCTATCACCCCCCTCCCCCCCCCCCCCCTCGAAACTTTTTCCTGGCTACACGCCTGGTTGTCCTCTCTCGTTAGTGGGAGCCCGCGTTGGTGGAGGGTGAGCTTGTTCGGGCAAAGTGTTCAGGAAAGCTTAAACTGGACTTTAATGACTTATCCCCAAGATATTTTAAGATCTTTAGATTAATATGACAATACGCAAGGCGTAAGAAGGAACCCCAAAGTATCCAACATATTGAAATATTTCATTCCGCAACCATTACTCCAAAAACATTTTGGTTTATTCAATCGAATTCCTGCAATTGTTTCATTTCAGCCAAATATGAATACGTTTCACAGTACTAAATATTTTCCCATAGGCGACCATTATAACGTTCAGGCGAAAAAAACTATGGTCGCATCATTTTAAATTTAGCATTCAAATATTTTTTGTCAAGTATAGCCCTTCAGACAACCTTTTTCTGATTTTTAAACAGGGGGTCATGCAACAAATAACAGAAAAACTAACAGAAAGGGAAGTGCTGGTCACATGTTCATATTTCTCAGGGAATTCCCAAACAAAACACACCAATAGTCAAACAAATTTTTAGGTTCTAAAAGTAAACAAATCGTCCTCTTTATTCATCTGGAACATTCAATAGTAATGCAAAATGTCAGTAGACTTCTTCAAATGTTTATTGAGACAATACATTTTCCCAAGACTGCTTAGTTTACATAATTTCCGAGCGCTACTTTTCGAGGCAGGTAAATCTAATTAAAATATTTACAACAGTTATAACTATGAGCAAACCCAACCCTACCAAAGATGCATTTACCTCTTTCATGTGATGAAAGAGTCATTTCTGCAATATAATTCAACTTTTGGCTTCTGTTTAGTCCAAAGCATGGGAAATTTGTTCTTTTGAAGAGACCTGTCCAAGCTGTGTCAAATGGGCTTAAAAACTGGTATTGCCTCAGACAGAATTTCTACTCTGTTACCTAATAAGTTGGGAGGAATAAGAATTCACAGCTTTCTTTGAAACTACCCCAATCCCAAAATAAAACTAAAATCTGCATCAGCACACAAAACCTTTTCACAAAATCTGTTTTAATTAATCAAACAGCAAGATAAATAGTGCCCCACCACCATGAAACAATATGTCAATTTTGTTTCAAAATTGGGATTGTGCAGGGCTTATAGTTCCTCTAAATTTGGGAGAATCCATTTGGCTTCTTGTGGAAATCGTTCCGAGACTTCAGACCTGCTATGGGCCAGGATCCTATTAGGTCAGTATGGTTGAACCCCTGTTGCATACTGATAGTACATGTTAACCCTTTACCCAATACAGCTTTTTAATTTTGACAACACCAACTACTGATTTTTACCCCCCCCCCCCCCCCCCACTCCCGCCTCTCTAGAGGCCTTAATCACTCACCTGACGAGGTGGTTCAGAGAAGTATTTTGGGTCCAATTCAGTTAGTCAAGTTTCATGTACACTACATAGGAATAATGTTATGAAATTATTCATAATTCTAGTGACCATGTCAGATGATTATTAGCATAGGTCTTCCTGATTGCTTCTAATTCTGACAGCTGTAGACAAGTACTGCCAAACTTCCAAGGGTTGTTGTGTCACTGCAGCTTGAAAGGCAAATTTTATGGAAAAGCTCTAAGGAATGGATTTGAACATTTATGAACAACCTCGAACCTAGTCTTTGTAAGACTGTGACCCGGGGCCCTTCTGGCCCTCACAGTCTTTGAGAGACCCGTTCATATTTCATCTGACTAAAACTGAAAGAAACTGGCCGCATTCGGGTCGACTCAGTTCATGCTTCATATCGAAGACAAAAATCATATAATCAACATTCTACTTGTCGTACTCCGCCCAAATATAATTTATTTACGTGTCTGCATCATTTTTTAACGCAAACACAGCATCAAATTCAAGAAATGTTGAAAAATATCCGACTTCACCACGTTAAAAAACATCATGTTTCAAAGATAAACAAATTGTACTACGCATGGGCACAGATACTTGCGCATGTGTAGTACAATTTGTTTATCTTTGAAACATGATGTTTTTTAACGTGGTGAAGTCGGATATTTTTCGACATTTCTTGAATTTGATGCTGTGTTTGCGTTAAAAAATGATGCAGACAAATAAATAAATTATATTTGGGCTGAGTACGACAAGTAGAATGTTGGTTATGTGGTTTTTGATTCGATATGAAGTGTGAACTGAGTCGACCCAAATGCGGCCAGTTTCTTTCAGTTTTAGTCAGATGAAATTTGAACGGGTCTCTCAAAGACTGTGAGGGCCAGGAGGGCCCCGGGTCACAGTCTTACAAAGACTACCTCGAACCTAGTCCACCCCTGCCCAAATATTAAGCCACGGGCCCAAAATAAACAAACTCAAATCTGCTCCTCCCCCCCCCCCCTCCCTTCCTGAGATACCAAATATGAAAGGGTTCTGACTGGCAGGAACCAAACTGGAACAAATTTACATCTGACCTCCCCAGAGATGTCGTACACCAAATATTAAAGCATTCTAACTAGTGGGACTGAAGAAAAAGATTTTTAAATTTGCAATCCCATAATGAGCCCAAATATTAACCCACAGATTTGGCTTGAACAAACATGAATCTGACCCCCTTAGAGATGCTGTAAGACAAATATGAAAGGATTCTGACAGGTGGATCTGAAAAAATAGAGTTTTAAAGAAATTTTCTCATACTGCACTTAGTTAAACTTTGGGCTTCAATAGATAGACCAAATATTAACCCAGAGACCCGATTCAAACAAACTTCAATCTACCCCCCCCCCCTCCCCCCCCCCCTCCCCCACTAGAGATGTTGCATTCTAAATATGAAAGCATTCTGACTGGTGGATCTGAAGGAGGTTTTCAAAGAAATTTCCTCATGTTGCACTATTGATATTTGGGTGTCCAAAGGGAGCCCAAATATTAACTCAGGGTCTCGATTTGAACCAACCTGAATTTATCCCCCCCCCCTCCCCCACCCCTAGAGATGCTGTATACCAAGTATCAAAAGATTCTTATACATGGTTCTGGAGAAGATTTTTTTTCAATTTGGAAAACAATTTATGCATGCTATCAGAGAAATGCTTGGGGCCCCCTGTGGGTGTGGCAACTTTATTTGAACAAACTGGAATTCGTAGATGATAAGGAATAAGAATATCAAATTTGGTTCAATTCGGCTCAGTAGTTTATGAGGAGAGGTTGATAATGTAAAGTTCAGGTCGGACATGAAGGACGGATGGTCGACGGACAGAAAGTCATCATTTAAGCGCCCCCTGACTTACAGTCAGGTGAGCTAAAAATAAACAATATTCATCAAGCATAATAATTATGGATGTTACTGAAACTGGCTGATGAGAGCCGGTTCCAATGACAGCCATATTTGTACAAATTTTATCGCCAGTGTCACAATATATCAGGTAATCTTAGTGTTATCAACCCAGAAAATTGATTTCAACAAGCTGCATCTACAGTTAAAACTAGAAGTCCTGTCATGAAATGCGCACAAATAGCACGTTGATATGCGCGTTAATATGCGCGTTATGGCCCAAGTAAAGCTATAAAATTCTGTACATATGGCCCGTGCATAAGCAATGTTTCAGCCAATGGACCTCCGGGTAACCCGGAGGTCCATTGGCAGAAACATTGCATGTGTTTGCTATGAGTAACCGGGAGAACCTGCCGTGCTTTGGATGCCATTCAATATGGCAATTGCGCGCAATTCCAACGCGCAATTAAGCCAAGATAAGCGCACTATTCGTGACAGGACTTCTAGTTTTAACTGTACTCCTCCTAAGAAAAGCTTATACCAAATATCCAAAGATTCTGACAAGTGGATCTAAAAAAAATGATTTTTAAAGAATATTCCTCATATTGAACTATGTTATAATTTGGGCTCCCACAGGGAGCCCCATATATGAACCCAGGGACTTGGCTTTAACAAACTTGAATCTCATCCCCTAAGGACGCCGCACACCAAATATCAAAACATTCTGACTGCTGGATCTGAAGAAGAAGATTTTTAAAGAAAATTCCCATTTTGAACTAAGTTACAATTTGAGCTCCCACAGTGAGCCCAAACATGGACCTAGGGACATGGCTTGAACAAACTTGAATCTTGCCTCCTAAGAAAGCTGCATAAAAAATATCAAAAGCATTCATCTGCTGGATCTGAAGAAGATTTTTTAAGAAAATTCCTCATTACGAACTAAGTTACAATTCAAGCTCCCACAGTGAGCCCAAATATGGACCTTGGGACATGGCTTGAACAAACTTGAATCTCACCCCCCTAAGGATGCCACATACCAAATATTGAAACATTCCGACTGCTGGATCTGAAGAAGATTTTTCAAGAAAATTCGTCATTTTGAAGATTTTTCTATAAAATTCATCATTTTGAACTAAGTTATAATTCGGGTTTCCACAGTGAGCCCAAATATGAACCCGGGGACTTGGCTTGAACAAACTTGAATCTCACCCCCCTAAGCATGCTGCATACCCAATATCAAAAGATTCTGCTGCTGGATCTTGAGAAGAAGATTTTCAAAGAAATTTGCCTGAAATGCACTAAGTTCATATTTGGGCTCCTATACTGAGCCCAAATATGAACCCAGCGGACCGATTTGAACAAACTTGAATCAGATCCACCCCACAATGTTGCATATCAAATATCAAAGGATTCTGCCTGTTGGATCTGGAGAAGAAGATTTTTTAAGAAATTTGCCTGAAATGCACTAAGTTCGAATTCGGGCTTCTCTAGTGAGCCCAAATATGAAACCAGGGGACCGATTTGAACAAACTTGAATCAGATCCACCCCACAATGTTGCATACCAAATATCAAAAGATTCTGCCTGCTGGACCTGGAGAAGAAGATTTTTAAAGAAATTTGCCTGAATTGCTTCTATAGTGAGCCCAAATACATGTATGAATCCAGGGGGCCGATTTGAACAAAACTTGAATCAGATCCATTCCACAATGTTGCATACCAAATATCAAAAGATTCTGCCAGCTGAATATGGTGAAGAAGATTTTTTAAGAAATTTGCCTGAAATACAAGTTTGAATTCGGGCTCCTATACTGAGCCCAAATATAAACCCAGAGGGCCGATTTGAACAAACTCAAATCAGATGCACCCTACAATGTTGTATACCAAATATCAAAAGATTCTGTCTGCTGGATCTAGAGAAGAAGATTTTTTAATGTTTTTCCCATTGCCTGCAGTGTTAAAAAGTGTTTTCAAAGTCCCGAAACTGTACCCTATGATAAAACCAATGGCAATTTTTTTGAACCAATCCTTTCTGTTGGTCCTAAGGAAGCTTCACACCAAATAAAAATTGTCAGTGCCGTGCAGTTTTGGAGATATGGCATTTTACTTTTTTTCTATTTTTAGCTCCTGCAGTTCCTACGGGGCTACATAAAAAGAAAATTTGGCATAAATTAGGTACTTATGACCCAATAAGCCCTCATATAAAATTTGGTTCAAATCAGCCTCTCGGTTTGGAAAATAGAAATTTTGGGCAGGGCCAAAAATTTTGCCCCTCCCACAACGATGCCAAATATAGCCCATCAAACTTCACTTAAAGAAATTCAAGTCTACACCTTAAAAGGAGGCTGCATACCATATATCAAGTCTCTGCTACTTCTGGTTCATGAGAAGAAGATTTTGGTGCCCCTTGGGGGCATGGCACCACCCAGGAGAAGGGGGCAACTTCATTTAACAAATCTGAATTGGCATTAGGTAATAAACATTTACCCAACATTTGAATAATGTTAAGTTAACGCTGGATGGACGGCGGACAGAATGTGATCAGTAAAGCTCCCACTGAACTTTGCTCAGGTGAGCTAGAAAACTATATTAATTTATAAATAAATTGATGGCGACATGAATTTCCCACTGTTTTTGAATCACATTCTTGCTTCTGAACACATTTCACATTGTGTTTGATATTTTGCAATCTTTGTAAGAAAAAGCCTAAGTTTTCTCAGTTAAGGCACCTCGAGTTATAAAACAGTGATTTTTTCCAACAGAATGACCAATACCTGCTACTGTGGTGTCTCATGACACTATTAAAATTCCTAAAATCATCAAATATTGATTCATTTGTGCTGTGCTTGTGCTGCAAATATCCACAAGTGCACTTTCACTATTTTGGTTCAAAATCCCCACAGGCATGCATTCTGTCAAAAGGAGTGAAATTGTAGAAAATATGTTCACAAAGAGGACAAGTTACAGTACAGTCGCTGTGGACGGATTGTAATACACGTGTGGGCAGTGATGTCCACTCATGCATTTACCAGTCAATAAAAATCATCATTTACAAAATTTTAATTGATGAAGCACCGAGTTGTACCTGGTGCTTCATTACTTAAATTTTTGATGATTATACCTATAGTTAGTGTTTGGCATCAAATATTATTGTATCCGTGGAAATATTGCCCATCCATGGAAAGTGAGCAGTACACAGCCACTGTACTGTATTTGTTTCAAGTATATAATATACTCTTTGATGTTTAATATATTTGTGATAGGCTGGGTCCAAAGTACTCAGTACTCGTAGTATTCAACTACCACTTTTTTGATAAACTACTCAATACTTGCCAGCCCATATTTGTGTGTGTGTGTGTGTGGGGAGGGGGGGGGGGGGGGGGGGGGTTGGAGGGTGAAAGATAGCTGCAAATTATTTAAAATGTTGAGCCAGGCAAATGAAAAGCAAAGAAACATTTCATCTGAAGGACAGACAGACATGCAGTAACAAATTTTGGAAGCCTACATAAAAGTAGTGACTAACTTAAAATGAAAAATATAGATAGAAGAGCCAGGGCAATGTTGTCAAACAGAAAACAAACAAGAGCCCCCAGAGGGCCTGATGGCATTCACCTGACATGGTAGCCTAAATATCAACCCATAGAATTTATTTGAACATTTAGTTGCATCTGCCCCTCATAAGAAAAGCTTCTACAAACTATCCAAAGATTCTGACCAGTGGATCTCAAAAAAAAAGGGATTTTTAAAGAATATTCCTCATATTGAACTAAGTTATAATTCAGGCTCCCACAGAGAGCCCAAATATGAACCCAGGGACTTGGCTTGAACAAATTTGAATTTCACATCCCTAAGAATGCTATATACCAATATCAAAAGATTCTGACTACTGGATTTTAAAGAATATTCCTCTTATTGAACTAAGTTGTAATCTGGGCTCCCACAGGGAGCCCAAATATGAACCCAGGGACTTGGCTTGAACAAACTTGAATCTCACCCCTCTAAGGATGCAGCATCCCAAATATCAAAATATTCTGAAGAGTGGATCAAAAGAAGATTTTTAAAAAAGTATTCCTCATATTGCACTAATCTAATCAGAGAGAGCCCAAATATGGACCCAGGGATTTGATTTCAACAAAGATGTGAATAAATCTTCCAAAGATGTCATATGCGAAATATGAAAGCCTTTGGAGCAGTGGAATGGGAAAAGAAGATTCATTAATGTTTTTCCCATTACTAAAATGATGACTCCGCATAAGTCTTGGAAAACTTCCCTATGATACATGTAAAACTGATGGCAATTATTTTTTGACCATTCTTTTCGGCTGTTCGTAAGGAAGCGTCACACAAAATAAATATTCTCAGTGCCATGTAGTTTTGAAGATATGGGCGTTTTAAATTTTTTCTATATTCAGATCCTGCAGTTCCCACAGGGCAACAGGAAAATGTTTTGGCATAAATTAGGTACTTACGACCCAATAAGCCCATCATATCAAATTTGCTTCAAATCAACCTCTCAATTTGGAAAATAGAAATTTTGGTACAATTTGGGCTCCTACAGGAAGCCCAAATATGAACCCAGGGACTTGGCTTTAACCAATTTATATCTCACCTCCCTAAGGATACTGTATATATCAAAACATTCTGACTGCTGAATGTGGAGAATAGTTTTGAAGAATATTCCTCATTTTGAACTAAGTTATAATTCAGGCTCCCACAGTGAGCCAAAATATGAACCCAGGGACTCGACGTAAACAACCTTGAATCTCTCCCCCCCCCCCCCCCTCCCCCTGTAAGGATGCTGCACACCAAACATCAAAACATTCCGACTGCTGGATCTGAAAAAGTCTTTTAAAGAAAATTCCTCATTTTGAACTAAGTTATAATTCAGGCTGCCACAGTGAGCCAGGGTTTCACAAATATATTTTTTGTGGGATCCATTTCCAACATGTGTCTTAATCACATGAATTATGCTTATTTATCTTCAAATACATAGATTGTTAGATTGTTGAACCACCACATGAAGGCTATTGCAGTAATCATGTTTATAGAAATTAATTAGACCTGATATGGTTAACCGATTAATCGACAAACCAATGATCAATATCTTGATTGATAAAAAAAAGTAATTGATCAGTTAACTGTTACTTTTGAAGTGCAGTACTATATGGCAGGGTATTTGATGGCTGGATTCACATCGCAAAATGCTGTACAAAAATGTCCAATTGCTAACCATTTTTCTTTCATATTGGGTAAGCTTATATTCACTATTTATCATCACTTTTTGAAACCAAGAAGGAAACTTCTAATCAAATTTTTAAAAACAAAAAATACGCTGTATGGGTTAACTATGGAACAAACTTGCTCCAAAACAGGCAAACATTGTCACACTGGCTCACATCAATTGCATGAGACAGAGAAATGCATGCCAGTTACGTGTCAAAATACTTGTTCACTTGCATCATCATTATACTGTATCAGTAGCTAAAAACGGTCATTCTCAACCCTTCACCAAATGCAGGTAGCAGACGATACTTGCACAAGAAATTCTTGAATTACTAAAGATTTTCAATGTTTGTCTCAAAAACATAGCTTATGACCCCCCCCCCCCCCCACCCACCACCATTGGAACAAGCTCAATGAGCTTGTTCCAATGAGGGGTCATAAGCTATGTTTTGAGACCAAAATTGAAAATGTTAAAAAATTTGAATGGACATGTTTGTATATGGCGTTGCCCGGTTTTGTCCATTATGCTGAGTAAAGTTTTAATTATATAAATGGTCAACAGTACAGCAATTATTCAGCTACCTATTGGAGCAAGTGATTAATTGGTTAACCAAGGTTAACCCATGCGATTAATCAATCACGAAAACCCTTTAATCATTTCAGCTCTAAAATTAATTTAATTTTATTAAATTTTATCTGATGAAAAAATGCTTATATTTTTGCAGGAATGGTAAATATGGATCTTACCAAGCATTTGCAAGAACATCACAGGAATGAAATCACCGTTCTCGCAATTTGCAAAACCCTGGTGAGGCTTGAACAAACTTAAGTCTCACCCACCTAATGATGGTGCATAGCAAATATCAAAAGATTCTGATTGGTGGGTCTGAAGAAAAAGATTTTTAAAGAATATTCCTCATACTGCACTAATTTCAACATTTGGACTCCCATAGAGAGCCCAAATATGGACCCAGGGATTTGATTTCAATAAACATGTAAAAAAATCTTCCAAAGATGGTATATGTGAAATTTGAAAGGTTTTGGAGGAGTGAATTGGGTGAAGAAAAGTCTTAAATGCTTTCTCCATTACACACAGTGTTACAGAATGCTGAATAAGCATTTTTTCAAAGTCCCGAAAAAGTACCCCATGACAGACCTGACAGAAATTTATTTAGACCATTCCATTCTGTTGGTCCCAAGGAAGCTTCACACCAAATAAGAATTCTCGGGGCCATGTAGTTTTGGAGATATGTGCGTTTTGAATTTTGTTCTATTTTTAGCTCCTGCGGTTCCCATGGGGGAACAGGAAAATATTTTGAGGCATAAATTAATTACGTATGACCAAATAAGCCCACAAATTAAATTTGGTTCAAATCAGCCTCTTGGTTTGAAAAACAGAAATTTTGGGCGGGACGAAAATACTTGCCCTCCAACAATGAAGGCAAATAAAGACCCACAAACTTCTCTTGAACAAAACTGAGTCTACACCTCAAAAGGAAGCAGCACACCACATATCAAATTTCTGCTACTCCTGGTTCACAAGAAGATTTTTTAAGATTTAGGCAAAATTTTTGGGCATGGCCCTACTGAGGGGCAGGGCAACTTAATTTAAACAAAATCAAAATGCAATGTCACAACAAACAAGTATCTCAAATTTCACTTAAATTGGTTCAGCAGTTTTGGAGGAGAAGACGCAAACACCATGTTCGCGGACGACGGACGGCGAGTGATCACTACATGTACACCTCACCCTGACTGAAAGTCAGGTGAGCTAAAAACTCAGTGGACCATCAGTGGTGCAGTTGGGTGAGAAGCTTGGTTCAAGGAGAGAAGAAACTTGTAGCTGCTGGTTTTTGAAAGTGTTGTTAAAACCCAATAAATAAATAAACAAGAGGCCCCACAGGGCCTGAAGTGCTCACCTTGAACAGAACACCGGTATAAACAGAGAACAGAACACGATATAAGAGTCCAAGAATGAATCTACATTAAGCAATCCATCTCCATAGGATACACTGCAAATCTTTGAGCCCCTCAGGAGTGACAAAAACAGTCCAAGCATCATGCCTTTTCTTTAGTTGATTATGATGTAAAATGTGGAGCTCCCCTCTCAAGCCCCTTGATACAACCTATGTAGATTACTCTTCACCTCTAGAGGGTACTGAATAAAAAATGTCTAATTCTTCAGCTACTTGGCCACTTCTGGCTCCCATAGGGAACCCAAATATCAACCCAGACACTCGATTTAAACAAATTTGAATCCGATCTCCTTAGAGATGCTGTATACCAAATATGAAAGCATTCTGACTGGTGGATCTGAAGACCAAAATCTTAAAGAAATTTCCTCATATTGCACGAAGTTAAAATTTGGGCTTCCATAGCGAGCCCAAACTTTAACCTACAGACCCGATCTGAACAAACTTGAATCTCACCCACACCCCACCCCACACCTCCCCCCTTAGAGATGTTGTATACAAAATACAAAAGCATTCTGACTGGTGGATCTGAAGAAGATTTTTTTAAAAAAACTTCCCCATATAGCCCAAAGTTAAAATTGGGGCTACCAAAGGAAGCCCAAATATGAACATAGGGACTTGGTTTGAACAATCTTGAATCTGACCATCGTAACAATGAGGGTACCAAATTTAAAAAATTCTGACTCGTGGTTCTGAAGAAGATTTTTAAAGAAAATTCCCCATAAAATTTGGGCTCCTGCATTGAGTCCAAATATGAACCAATGGGCTTCATTTTAACAAACTTGTACCTGACCCCTCTATGGATGCTGTATACCCAATATCAAAAGATTCTGAACATTGGTTCTGGAGAAAAGATTTTTTAAAATGTTTGCAAAAATGCTGCGCCAACATTATTCTGATGCCCTCTGCAGAACTCCCTAACAACAACAGAGGGCATTTTTTTTTTTACCATTCAATTCTACTGGTCCTAAGGATGCTTCATACCATATAACAGTTCTCTGTTCCAAGTGGTTTGGGAAACATGGGAGTTTGAAAATATTTCTATTTTTTGCTCCTGGGGTTCCTATGGGGATGCAGGGGTTTTTTTGCATGAGGCAAGTACTTATGACCCAATATTACCACATACTGAATTTCATTCAAATCGGACCATCGGTTCGGAAAATAGAAATTTTGGGTGGTACCAAAAATCTAACCCCTGCCATTACAAAGCCAAATATTGCTTCACAAAGTACGTTTGAACACACGTGATTCTACACCTCAAAAGGTAGTTCCATAACGAATATCAAGTCACTGTACCCACTGTATCCCTATGGGGCTGGGCATGTTGAGTTAAACAAAAATGTAATACCCCTTTGGTACCATTACTCACACAAACTTTAACTTGAATTGACCAAAACATGGTGTTGATGGATGACAGACGGATGAACAATGGACGGAGAGTGATTAGATAAGCCCTGCTTGACTTTGTCGAAGTGAGCTAAAAAAAAAAAAAAAATTAAATGGTTCATGTCCGATATTTCTATAGCATTGCAAAGCCTTCTTGCACTCAAGCGATGGAATACACCGCCACCCATGCTATTCTGTAGATTATGAGGCCTAAAACAAACAATGAACATGAACTTATGCATGAATATTATTACAATGAATACACTGTTTTACACAAAGGAATACCACACAATCCAGTGTAGACTGATTTCAAAAAGTCCTCTGTAGTGGAAGGGCAATTTTAACAAACATACAGGCCCAAATAAGCTTCATATAAAGTGTAAAAATTCCACAAAATTAATAAACATTCATATATGTTTAATAGGAATTAGGATTATTGTAATTAAAAGTCAAGTGTGTGGTTGTTTATAAACTTATATTACTTTGTTATCAGGTGTTAAGAAATATTAATATTTGTAAACATACCCACCCATTTAGATTCGTCCCTGCTCATAGCAGTGACACAGACATACAGTACAGTTGCTGGTCATAATCCTTGCATGGGCAGTGCATGATGTCCATGCATGTTTTTTCCAGGTAATAGAAAATCATCATCAATAAAATTTTAATTAATGAAGCACCGAATTGTATCCTGTGGTTCATTAATTAAATTTTTGATGATTATTGCTGTAAACAATGTTTAAAAACTAATATCATTGCATCCGCAGAAATATTGCCCTCCCATGGAAAGTGACCAGTCCATGGCGGCCATACTGTAGGCTTGGGGGATAGAGGGGGCACATGCCCTCCCGAATTTCATTCATGTCCCCACCCCTTTCTCCTGTTAACCCATATAATGAACATCTGAAAAGACATTTTAATATCTAGATATTTTTGCTTGTTCACAACTTATTATGGACACAAATGGACACAGAGTTAAGGTAATTGTGTTTTACTGTCTTGAATTTCAATTTTTTTTTTTTTTTTTTTTGGGGGGGGTGCACCCGCGACCCCCTCCACTGATGAGAGGGTCTCTCGGCTTGCAGCCTGCACCTCTACCTACTGAGCCACTGCACCCCTGGTGGTGTATTCCGATTATGTAAATAGTTTTAAGCAGTATGTGCGTGGTTTTAATACCATATTTGAGAATTATGGGTGCTGAAGTAATAAGAATGCATAAGAAGGCGCTGAAAAATCTTCCCTTTGGTATTTAGTAGGTAGCTTGGTAAGGTAAAGTGACCTCAGTAAGCAACAGTGTGAATGCCGGCAGCCATCTTTAATATCGGGCCGCACTCAAAAACACTCGTTCTCATCCCAAGGTGATAACAAAGGTACCCAAGGAGTTTCATGAAGATCGGTTCATAAATACAGCCTCCAGCACTAGCCGTATTGACATGTGCACTGACAGTGTGTAAGTAACACTGAATAAATCAAAGGTCATCTAATTTGCATAATTTCTGCACGAGAAAAAAACCCGTATTATACAGTATTTTTTGTGATGTATTCCATGTCACTAAACATTCATACAAAAATTTATTCAAATCAGAACTTTCATACAGAAGTTCTGTACATAAAACTGATTGCACTAATTTTGGTACAAAATTTCGAACTACACCCAAAAACACCTGATCTCGTCCCACGGTGATAACAAACGTACCCAAGACGTTTCGTAAAGATCGGTTCATAAATACGGCCTCTAGCCTGACCCGTATAGAAGTTGTGTACAAAAAACTGATTGGACCAAATTTTGGTACAAAATGGCCAGTGGCAGCCATCGTGAATTTTGGATTGCACCCCAAAACACTCGTTCTTGTCCCTAGGTGATAACAAAGGTACCCAAGAAGCTTGGTGAAGATCGCTTCATAAATACAGCCCCTAGCCTGAGCCGTATTGACATGTGCACTTACTGTGTATAAGTAGCACTGAATAAATCAAAGTTCATCTAATTTGCATAATTTCTGTACGAGAAAAAAACCTGTATTATATGTGATGTATCCCATGTTACTAAACAAGCATACAAAAATTTATTCAAATCAGAACTTTCATACAGAAGTTCTGTACAAAAAACTGATTGCAGTAATTTCAGTACAAAATAGCTGCCGGCGGCCATCTAGAATTTTGGACTCCCCCCTTAAACACTCATTCTCACCCCATGGTGATAAAAAAGGTACCGCACCCAAGAAATTTTGTAAAGATCGGTTCATAAATACGGCCTCTAGCCCAAGCTGTACAGAAGTTCTGAACAAAAAACTGATTGTACCTAATTTCGGTACAAAATGGCCACTGGTAGCCATCATGAAATTTGGACCGCACCCAAAAACACTCATTCTTGTCCCAAGGTGATAACAAAGGTACCCAAGAAGTTTCATGAAGGTTAGTTCATAAATACAGCCTAGTCCAAGCCATATTGACATGTGCACTTACTGGGTATATATGTAAGTAGCACCAAATAAATCAAAGTTCATCTAATTTGCATAATTTCAGCACGAGAAAAAAACCTGTATTATATGTGATGTACTCCATGTTACTAAACATTCAAACAAAAATTTATTCAAATCAGAACTTTCATACAGAAGTTCTGTACAAAAACACTGATTGCACTAATTTCTGTACAAAATGGCTGCTGTAGGCCATCTTGAATTTTGGACCGCACCCAAAAACACTAGTTCTCGTCCCACGGTGAAAACAAAGGTACTCAAGACGTTTCGTAAAGATCGGTTCATAAATACTGCCTCTAGCCAGAGCCGTATTGAATTGTTGTTCCCAAACAGATGGACAACGGGCTATGACATAACCTTAAATATGACTGTGTCAAAGTTGAGCTAAAAATGGGAAGTATCCAGAGTATCACAAAACAAAAACCTATTTGTAAAGGACTCCTCCTTTCAAGGACAATGGGACAGCGTTGGCATTCACCACCATGCTGCCTTGAGGCTGCATTTTGAATTTCTGAGTTTGTTGTTCTTATGAAATATTATTTTATTATTATCAGTTATGGTACAAATACGGTACCGATAGCATACTTTCAGGAACCGCTGATGTTTGAGGGCGACTGTGTGTCAGTGTGTGAGGTGCACACATACTTTTGGGGTTCTATACACCACATCCCTCATTTTGCTATATAATTTGTGTAAATTTATTTGGAATTAATAAAATTTCAGACTTGGAAATTTCATAGTATTGTTTTTGCCTCAGTTATGGTGCTTTATAAGTAATGGGCAATTTAGTTTGAAAAAAAGGGGTTCATGAAGATTCAGTCACAGGAAGATTCAGCCCTCATACTTTTTCTGAGAATATGCGGTCCCTAATTTCATTCATGCCCCCACCCCTCTCTCCTGTTAACCCATATTATGAACACCCCAAAAGACATTTTAATATCTAGATATTTATGCTTGTTCGCAACTTATTATGGACACAAATGGACACAGAGTCAAGGTAATTGTGTTTTACTGTCTTGAATTTCAAATTTTGTTGTTTTTTTTTGTTTTTTTTTTTTTGGGGGGGGGGGAGGTGCACCCAACCCCTCCACTAATGAGAGGGTCACACACCCTCTTGTCCTCACCCCTATCTCACTGCTATGTGGCTCAGGTGATTCTGTGCATCATATTCTTTATGACCCAGCCCCACTCCCACTAGATATTACTCTTGCCCCTACATGTAACTTAGATATCCTGGCAAAGTACCAGTATAATGGTAAACCAACATCAAATTGTGTGCTTATGTCCAGTAGCTAACATATTGGAATAGTATAGTGTGCTTTGTCAGAAACTTGATCAAGTATTGATGACAAACAACAATTTTCATTACCAGTACCTGGTGCCAGTTATAAAATACGATTTGCAAATATCACCCTGCGTTTTTTCAGCTATTAACTAACATAAAATTGTGCACTTCATGAAAGTTATTTTGTTACTACCTGTTAAAAATTACTGTTTCTTGTTTTGCTCTTTTAGAAAAAGAAATCACTCCTTTTTTGGAGGGCATACTAAACACCGAGGCAAACCGAGGGATACCAAGGTGAATGAAAACAGGAGAGAAACGGGTATGAGGTGGTGTGTTCTTTTTATTATTTATTTATTGGTGTTTAAGGTCACATTTATCTGCACAACAGCTTATTGTGACCATGGCAGTTTTATGGATGGAGGAAACTAGAGTACCCCAGGAGAACCACTGAGCAATGGCAAGCAACTGTGAGCTCCCCAACATACTACACAAGCAGGGTTAGCCTTGTTCGAAGACAGGTGCACCAAGAACATGTTGTATGCCTTAGTACACAGAATACCTTGCCCCCACCTGTGTAGTGGGGGTGAAGTGTCTTGCCCAAGGGCACAAAGCTGTTGCCGCAGATGGGATTCGAACCGCTTATCTCTCGGCTTGCAGTCTGCACCTCTACCTACTGAGCTAATGCACCCCTGATGGTGTATTCTGATTATGTAAATAGATTTAAGCAGTACTAGTATGTGATTGGTTTTAATGCCACATTTGAGAATTATGGGTGCTGAAGTAATAAGAGTGCACTGAAAAATCTTCCCTTTGGTATTTAGTAGGTAGCTTGGTAATGGTAAAGTGACTTCACCTCAGTAAGCAACAGTGTGAAAGCCGGCAGCCATCTTTAATATCGGGTCGCACCCAAAAACACTTGTTCTCATCCCAAGATGATAAAAAAGGTACCCAAGAAGTTTCATGAAGATCAGTTCATAAATACAGTCTCCAGCCTCAGCGTATTGACATGTGCACTTACAGTGTATAAGTAGCACTGAATAAATCAAAGGTCATCTAATTTGCATAATTTCTGCAAGAGAAAAAAACCTGTATTATACAGTATGTTTTGTGATGCATTCCATGTTACTAAACATTCATACAAAAATTTATTCAAATCAGAACTTTCATACAGAAGTTCTGTACAAAAAAATGATTGCACTAATTTTGGTACAAAATGGCTGCTAGTGGCCATCTTGAATTTCGAACTGCACACAAAAACACTCGCTCTCATCCCACGGTGATAACGAAGGTACCCAAGACGTTTTGTAAAGATCAGTTCATAAATACAGCCTCTAGCCTGACCCGTATAGAAGTTGTGTACAAAAAACTGATTGGACCTAATTTTGGTACAAAATGGCCACTGGCAGCCATCTTGAACTTTGGATCGCAGCCAAAAACACTTGTTCTCGTCTCTAGGTGATAACAAAGATACCCAAGAAGCTTGGTGAAGATCGGTTCATAAATACAGCCCCTAGCCCGAGCCGTATTGACATGTGTACTTACTGTGTATAAGTAGCACTGAATAAATCAAAGTTCATCTAATTTGCATAATTTCTGTACAAGAAAAAACCTGTATTTTATGTGATGTATTCCATGTTACTAAACAATCATACACAAATTTATTCAAATCAGAACTTTCATACAGAAGTTCTGTACAAAAAACTGATTGCAGTAATTTCAGTACAAAATAGCTGCCGGCGACCATCTAGAATTTTGGACTCCCCCCCAAAACACTCATTCTCACCCCATGGTGATAACAAAGGTACCCAAAAAATTTCGTAAAGATCGGTTCAAAAATACGGCCTCTAGCCCAAGCTGTATAGAAGTTCTGTACACAAAAACTTATTGTACCTAATTTCGGTACAAAATGGCCACTGGTAGCCATCTTGAATTTTGGACCGCACCCAAAAACACTCATTCTCATCCCAAGGTGATAACAAAGGTACCCAAGAAGTTCATGAAGATCAGTTCATAAATGCAGCCTGGCCCGAGCCGTATTGACATGTGCATTTACTGGGTATACATGTAAGTAGCACTGAATAAATTAAAAGTTCATCTAATTTGCATAATTTCAGCACGAGAAAAAAACCTGTATTATATGTGATGTACTCAATGTTACTAAACATTCATACAAAAATTTATTCAAATCAGAACTTTCATTGTGAAGGTCACAGCAAAACAAGCGACCTGTGGTATTATTAAAAATATATTATAATAACCAGTTTTGGTCATCACTAAAAAATAGTTTAATTTTTTTTTTTTTGGTAATACATCCCAATTCCATGCAATAGCTTCTAATAGTTTTTGTTCTACAGCACTGGCAGGTTCCTTGTTTCGAGAATGGTGTGGTACATTGCTAGAATTTTTTTTTTTTTTTTGGGGGGGGGGGAGCAGGGAAATAATTCATATGGCCCTCTGGTAGCTTGTGATAGTTTTAATATACCGCAGGTCCCTCGACTTGTGGAAGAAACAGCCATCTTGTTTAGCGAAAGAAATCTATTTGAAGGGACTTGCGGTAGTTTACGATCGATTTTGGGACCTGTGGTCAGGCTCGACAGCAGGCCTTTTATGCCCAATAAATGCAATGAATTACCAAAAGCCATGCCCCGAGAAATACGATATAGTAATGTCACAAAGTTGGGCTAACCTGCATCGCTGGAATATTTTGAATCATGTTTCTGATTGTGTGCGTGTGTGTTGTTTAGACACGAAGAGCGTGATAGCATGAATAGAAAAATACGCTCCGTTATTATTCATTTTTGGTGTAAAGTACCCCCAAATATCATCGAGACCACATTTGCCTCAAAATGTTAGTTAAAACAAAGATAATACCCCGCAAAACAAGGGACCTGCAGTAATTTTGCGGGGCTGCGGTTGTTTAGACGAGAAGAGTGTGATAAGTTTATGTTGTTTATATAGCGTAAATAGAAAAATACGCTCCGTTATTATTGATTTTTGGTGTAAAATACCCCCAAATATCAACGAGACGACAGTTGCCTTGAACTGTTAGTTAAAACAAAGATAATACCCAGAAAAACAAGGGACCTGCGGTAATTTTGAGGGACCTGCGGTAAAATAGGGGACCTGCGGTATAAAGGCACACCGATTTAATTTTCAGTATTTTATTGGATAAATACAAGACACAATAGGTACATGTATAGCATAGCACAAAGATATAGAGATACAGAACAAACATGAACAAATAACAAACATCTATATGAAAAGCAAATGTAAATTTATTTGGTATGTCGTTCCGAGTGTTTGTTTTGTGGTTAGATTCGCCTGCGACAGTAGATAAAAGGTGTCGATCATGTTATAAAACCACCCAGTAACATCCGACCGTGGTGGGCAGATTACAACTAAATGTGTGTGTGAGTGGTGGGGGTGGGAGGGGTGGGAGACGGGCTGGTAGATTTTCCACCAGGCGATTTTGCACAATTCTCTACAGAGAAAGCACGTCAGCGAAGTGAAATTTCAGCTCAAGGACAACTGGATACAACATAAACTGATAACAGCATAAAAATAATGTCATAGCATGGCGGGGGATTTGTCTATTCGAAATCCCAGAAGGCTAAGCAGACACCCCATATATCACACACGGCATCCTATCTCCCTAAAGACTTGATGGATGACTCCCGATTATTTGAAACTATACTGGCGGAGCTTTCTTCGCCCCTTTTTTGTAACCACTATACCGTATTCAATATATCGAGGCCACTACCAAACCGGCGTTGCTGTTTGGTTTGGTTTTCTTTTCTTCTCTTCCCTTCCCTTCAATTTGTCATTTCACAAAAAGTTGGCTCGCCCTAGTGTGGCGGGATTCAAACTTCTACCATCGACAAGCCCAAACCAACGGGAGCCCTACATGTATGTGTGTGTCTCTCTCTCCCCCTCTCTCTTAGAGTCTTCATGGTTTGAGGCATTGATTATTGACAATCTATCAGTCCCAATTTATACTACAGGAAACAGTAACCGCACTCTCATCCCTTCATTCTCATGTGAGGCAATAGGAAAGCTAGGTCTATGTGATGTGGTGCAAGTAAAATAAAATAAAGTTAACCGGGTCGCAAGGGATTTTGAAATCCCACATCGTCCCTGCGCGCCTTCGATGTTCTAAAACCTTTCATTCATTCATTCATTGCAACCAATTTCTGAAACAGAGTGAGACTGGGAGAGCGCAATGGAGAGAGAGAGGGGGGGGGGGGTGAACGTGTAACTACCCACCACGGACATTTAAAATAATCTTCTGGGAAATAATCTTATTATACATGTACTCTTACTTTTGTACTTTACTTCATGTAAATGGAAAAAAGTAATGAAAGAAAATCTATCAATCAAATCTACACCCCATTAAATCTCCTTATAATCATAAAAAGAACCAGGATAATTAGGCCGCCTCGCTGTGTCAAATGAATCTAGAAAAAGTGAAATGGGTATTTTTAAACGTATATTTCGTGAAATATACGAAAAAATTACTCCGAGAGACACAAAAAAGTGTACCCGAGAATCTGGTGTATCCGAGTAATAAAGTGTCGTTTTCTCGTTTGTTTGTCAATTAATTTCAATAATTTTTGGTATATGTATTAGTGATAGATAAGCGAATCCAGACAAAGTGAAATGGATATTTTAAACAGTATATTTTGAGAGAAATACGAAAAAATAACTCCGAGAGACACTGACAAGTGTAGCTAAATTTCCGAGCCAGTTAACGGGACCGGCTCCGATATACACTTGAAAGTGTATCTGGATTGCTAAGCTAGATAATTAACAGAGGCGAGTATGGATTGTGTCAGAACAAGAATTTCAACGGGAGATTGAATTGACTTGCTGGGTTATGAGTTAAGAAACAACAACGACCGGTTAAAGCCATCTTTTATTCTAGATAATCACTTAAAAATGAATGAAACGAGGTAACAGAAAAGTCTTCAAAGTGAAGTAGACAGACATGACATAAAACAAGCGATAAACAGCATAGCACTCGACAACAGTTAAAAATAAAATAGCGTGAAAAAAGTTTATAACACATAACATAAGATACACGGAAATTGCACAACTTTTTTATTTGTTTAACATCGGGAGTTGCATTTATTTTTATTTATTCATCCACTTATTTGTTTATTTATTCAATTCAACTGAATGAATTAATGAATGAATGAATGAACGGATGAAGGACAAAATGTAATTTAACATATGATAATAGAACATTTTATAAACATTTTTACAATTGTTTACAAATGTATCCGGCATTCTTGGTAAAAGTTAATACATAATAATAAAATTTCATAAATGACATTTTTTACAAATGTAATCATCATTAGCACAAGTGATATTTGCACACTTATAATGCGCCCAAGATTCACAGTTTTCCTTACTACATTCAACCATATTATCAAATAAATTTGGCATTCTTCACAATCCAAGTCCAATTCATATGTCATTTTATGCTACCACCGCCACCCCTCGTCCCCTTCCCAGTGAACTTTTTGGCCTCCTTTGTTTACCCACATATACTGATCACAAAGAGCATCTTTTGTATAATATCTTCAAACTAAAAACAAAAAATAGAATAGCCATGAAGAATAATCACCAAGACTATTGTTATGATGCTATTGTTAGGATTACTGTTAATTGCCTTTGTTGTGAAAATAATGTCAACATACTAGTTAATTAACCGGCTCGGCAATTCAGCTACACTTCTTAGTGTCTCTCGGAGTTATTTTTTTCATTTCATTATCTCATAAAAAATACTGTTTAAAATATCCGTTTCTTTTTATCTGCATTCGCCTGGCTATCACAAATATAACAATAACATGATTTTGGAGGGCATTATGGTTCATTTGCGACCCTGCAGCAATGATGAACAGCCCGAGGGTTTATTAAAGGCCCGAGACGAAGTCGAGGGCCGTTAATAAGCCCAAGGGCTGTTCATCATTGCTGCAGGGCCGCTAATGAATCATGATGCCTGACAACAATTATGTCATTACTATTATTACCACACCCTGTTATAGCTAACCGCACGAGGGAATTGCTGGAAGAAATAATCAGTAAGTCGGTTCGATATTTCTGTTTCGATCGCGCGTCCGACTTCCGTTCGGAAATACAAAGGACTTCACCCGAATGGGAGTAATTCATTAGACCATGGAATCTAAAAATAGCCGGGCCGTGGGCCGCTAATGGCTATTTATACCATTATCCGCCCGCGGCCTGGCTTCGTCGAATGACGTCCCAGAAATTATGGAGTTTTAACAGCCCTCCAAAATCATCTTAATCTACTAGTAACTTATAGATTTAGTGGTAATAATATATATATACCCAAAATTATGGTAAAGCTGAAGAATAGGGGACTTTTCATTTTATGTAAAAACAACGCATATTTCTCACCTTTTTTTCTACATTTTCCTATTACTAGTCATGTTTTCGATAAAATGACTGGAAAATATTCACTTATGACTAAGATTACAGATAATTTAAACTCTTTTAATGTCACGGTGCCGGAGATTCTTCTGCATTCTCGCCATTTTGAAGTGCGCGTTTACATAACTTTCGTTTTCTCTTTGGCTGGTGATTGTAGGTCTAGGGTCAGTGTAGTGAGGGTTAGGGTTAGCTTACCGGTAAGCTAACCCTAACCCTCACTACACTGACCCTAGACCATGTGGAGAACAGAACAAACAAGTGAACCAAAAACAACCAATACACAGAGCACGCCGAAAAACACAAATAACATGGAGGAAATATGAATGCGAATGTCACAAATCACACCGGTAAAAAGCATGCGTTGGGCGGTTATAATTGCCAGTAAAAGTTAATATCTTTAGGTCATTTTATCGAAAACATGACCAGTAATAGGAAAATATAGAAAAAAGCTCAGAAAAGTGCGTTGTTTTTACGTAAATGGAAAAGTCCTCTATTCTTCAGCTTTACCAAAACTATTAAAATTGAGTGATAAACAAACGAGAAAACGACACTTTATTACTCGGCTACACTTATTAGTGTCTCTCGGAGCAATTTTATCGTATATTTCATTAAATATACGTTTAAAACACCCATTCACTTTGTCTAGATTCATTTGTCTACAAATGATTTATATACCCAAAATAACTGAAATCTAACGATAAATAAGAAAGAAAACAAAACTTTATTTCTCAGCTACACCATATTCTCAGCTCGGGCTACACTTTTTAGTGTGTCCCTCCTCATTTATGAAAAAAAATCCAATCCCATATCTTCTCAATAATAATTAATTTGGTATTGAAGTTGGGGACGAAATGTCCCACCCTGGCACGGGGACGAAACGTCCCACAGAGTAGGGGTCAAAACATCCCGGGGACGAAACGACCTGGACCCCCCAAATTTCATAGAAAACAACCAACAAATAAGTGAGAAAATGATAATTTAATTTCCGACTACACTTTTTCTCCGACACGGACACGGACTACACTTTTTAGTGTGTCCAGAATTTTTGTTAATTCCGAGCACATCTCATTTTGAAGTATGGGGTCTTTCATTTCACCTTTCTGGATTCGGTCTGAATGCAGTGCGTTCCACTTTCCGCTGATGCCGGTTTGTAGCCCAAGAACATTAGGTTTCACTAGGGAAAAAAATCGGAGAAAGCTGATTTTTTCAGGGAATGTCGAGTACAAGTCACTGAACGATCAGACAGAAGTCCCCTAAAATCCCAGTTGAGCTTTTTTTTCTACAGCCTTTTTTCGAAAACGCGTTTGAAAAAAAAAAAAAAAAATCACACGAACTTTGTAACCTCGAATTGATCCAACTGTATTTTTTGTTTACGCGTATTTCGAGCTACATAATGTCTAATATACATTTACCTAGATGAAAATGTGAATTCTGTGACAATTTCTGCGAAAAATTATTGAAAATTCACAAAAAAGTATCGGATTTACGCAAAAAATTACGATTTTCCTAACGGATTTGCCCAAAGGGTCGTAGTACAGAACGGGATGTTAGTTGGACAGACGATAAAAAATCCACCACCATTTGAAGACTTTTATCATTGCTTACAAAATAGACATTATGGAAGACCCCCTCTGCTTCTGGCCGAGTTCCCCTTTTGCCATAAAATACGTCAGCATGAGAACTCAACTATTTTCGGGCTTGGGACCGAACAGACACGTCTGTGTCTGGCAGCATTAGATCAATAAATATATTTACAGAATGTACAAAAATCAATAAATAATATTTACAGAATGTACAAATCAATCAACATGGATTAAGTTACATTGACTATTATCAACGCTATATACAGAAATGACATGACCTATATACATATTATTCATCGAACTCAGAAATTTCCGACAGGACAGTGTTTCTGTGGTTGTTACAAGAATCCGAACTGCAATTACACAAACCTGAGCAAGAGAGTCCTGCCTTCTTACACCCACACCTTTTTGTACAAGCACTCTTGCAACAACAACTGATCAGATTCAGTAGGTTATCGGGGGCACATGGCTTTGTGGCTGCAGTCGGTACAAGAAGTCCATTGTCTAGCGACCACCCCCAATCCGTCGGAGGAAGCGAAGTGCCCAGCCATTGTTGGACCTGGAGATAACATCTGTAGACATGTTGTTGTGCAGCATCGCTGCTTGGTGGGAGTGAGGCTAGGTCGATGGGTTTATTCAGTTTAGATTTTGCTACATAACGCTTGTAAGTGACATATCTATATTTGTCGAGAGAGGAAACAGTTTTACTCCCGTATAAGATCAGGAGAAGTTGTTCCCCGGCAGCGGCTACTGCACTTGGTGTACTGTCATCCGCCAAAATTGTGTTGACATACTGTTGTGAGTCGCTAGTAACATCGGATACAATTGTACTGAATACTTTCTTCTTACCAACTCGAAAGAGTGCAGAAGTAGTGTCACAACCACTTATAGAATGTGCTACAAGGAGGTTGCTTCTATGGTCACCCATTTTGGTTGCTATTTCACTAACTGAAACTAGTAAGTTTGGGGTAATGGAATACATCATGTGAATATTACATCCCGGTTGAACTTGAGAGGTAAGAATGACTAACAAGTCTGTGTCTGTTCCCCCAACGACAACATTGTTGTCATCTTGAGCAATGTCAAGTGCAGTTTCGGCTATCAGTACATCAGCATCAGCCTCGGCCTGCTTGGACTGAATATTGATAGCAGATAGCTCCTGCATTAGAAGATCGATCAGTTGGGTTTTGTTCTTGGCATTTGCAAGGAAATCGGATTGAGGTGTGGTGGCTGGTAACTCGGGTGAGATATTGATATCAATGGAATACCTGTCTTTAGATCTACGGGCTTGTTCCATGCCCTTTGTCGACATTGTACAAGCATAACCATCAAAAACAACCACGACGTTCGCCCCAAAATGTCTCACTAGATAATTGGAATATGATGTACATATGTCCTTATATGACGACTGTTTAGGCCATTCAACTGCCCTCAATAAAAATCCACAATCTACAACAAACAGAGAATGTTCTGGGATTTTAGTTTGCTCGGAACCGTATGTTTTGAGGATCTTACCGAGCGTGCTTTTCTGTGTCTTCCTCATTCCAGCAGAATCAAACAATGCTGGTGGTTTCGGGGCGAGTTCATATTTGAGATACTCTTCCATCTCTGCTTGTGACTGAATAACACATGTGATGCGGTTGAACACAATTGTGGGGTCAATCACTACCTTACTTCCACGGACTTTGATGCTATTTGCCATCGATGCGAAAGACTTCACAGTGTCAACACGTCGTAGTTTGATGCTGTTGAACGTTTTGCTTACAACATTCGATACGCAACATTCACCAATTTTGCGAACTTGGTCACAGTTCAGAGTTTCGTCGGCCACAAGCCCGGTCGCTATAGAGACTAATTGTAGTGGATCTCTATTCTGAAAGGGGGAATGCACTCTGAGCCAGTTCAATAATTTGGTGATATCATTGGCATCAGTCAATTGTGAACTTTGACGGAGATCCTGATGTTGTTCGCCATGACCAGTGTGAACATGAACAAAATTTTCGAGAGCATTACATATCGGAAGGCAAAGAGGTAGTCCATGTACCCATTTCGCAACAGTGCTATCGGTTATTCCCCTGCCATGTGTGAGACCACCAGGGAGCTTGAACATTCTCATTAAACACTGCTCTATGGTCTGAACAGAATATATCCCGTCCCAGAATTTATCTGAGCGCCTTATGGTAAAGTAACCTTTCTCAGTGAACAACTTCAAATCATCCTGTTGCATTATTTCTGTTAGCTCATTCATCTGCTGCAAATAGAGATGAGAACTTTTTGCGTATGCAAAATGACCACCTGCGTGAAATACTGGAATCATATTGTGAACACAATATGTGTGGAGTTCCCAGTCGCCTGTGCGCTCTGCTCTCAAGAACAACTGGAGAAGACCTATTTGCTCGTAGTATTGTACCCAAAGCTTTCCTGTGCGTCCTACGGACGCATTCTGGAGCAGTTCGTGTAATTTTGACAGTAGATGGTTGACACTTTCTTGATTGACAGCGTCAGCTGTTGTACAGTCACCTCTGGCAAGTCCACAGAATATTTCATTGACTTCTGTGCAGTCTATGTTATCTAGTGTTCGGCTTTCTTCAAACACAAGTTTTGTAATGGCAATTTGTGTTAGCAAATGGGCACGAACTGCTCTTGAATATGCATGACCACTGACCAAATGATGGATTGACCCACCAGCATAAACAGTCCCCCAAAGTTCATCCAAGCCGCTACCAGCCATGATCGAACCAATTGCCCCTAAATATGACATAATCATATGGAACCCGCCGAGTCTAACGAAAACTTTTGTCAACTTACATGCCAATGTATCTTGAGTGTAGGCGAACACCACATTATGTGATTTAATCGAACATGGAAATTGAAACAATGATGCTATAATACGGTATTTGAATGAGAAAAGTCGATGCCGTTTGAATTTGAGTTTAGGGGGTATGGTTAATATTTCACACGTTTCACCAGTTCATTATGGAATAAATGACTATTGTTATATATCATTATAAAGCCACTGCTTTTCTGCAATTTTTGATATATAATTTAACTCCCAAAGTAGTCGTAGATTTGATTTAATGGACGTTGTGTACCGTTGTGTGTATGAAAATAATAAATTTTTTTTCGTAATTTTGTACATTTTCGTGAATATTTCACCATTGAGTGTGAGGATTGGTACAAAGTTGGCATTTTCTGTTGGGGATATGTATTCTCAATATAATTCAGCACGATATTTATGATTCTCACCCTACTAAGGCGAATAAGAATGAGAAATATGGAGCTGGGTCGAATTTTTTTTTGAATTTTTTTTTTCATCAAAAAAACGCTATAACTAAAAAAGCTCAACTCGGATTCGCGGGGACTTTTCACACTTTATCCGCAATGTGTGTCCCGGAAACATATAAAAAAATCAGCTTTCTCCGATTTTTTTCCTTACTTTCTCATTTTTATGTCTAATGTGCCTGGACGATTGCTTATTTGGGTGTTACGATAATCTGGAAATATTCAACACAAAATATTGAACCCGTGATCGACAGAAGTCGTCCATTTCATTGATAATAGGTGGACTGAATTTCAGTTCACGCCCATCGCTCATATTATCAAACGTTGATCAGTCGATTTACTCTGGAAGTTTGTAACACCATTTTTTTTTTAGATTCACATCTAAATTTCAAAACATCTCCACTATTTCAGGTATGTTTCTGTGGGTTGTTCTGGAATGGTTCCGTGAAGTATCGTCATTCAGATGAATGTCCCTGGCACATTTCGGCCATATTGTTTCGTCCCATAAATGTCTGAGACGCTGTCTGGACGGTATGGTATCCGGCTTATTCGGACCTTGGCTCTTTCGGGCCTTGGCTCATTCGTACCCTGGCTTTTTCGGACCTCCGGATC
The DNA here is from genome assembly GCA_031216915.1 of Pictodentalium vernedei. Taxonomy (NCBI): domain Eukaryota; kingdom Metazoa; phylum Mollusca; class Scaphopoda; order Dentaliida; family Dentaliidae; genus Pictodentalium; species Pictodentalium vernedei. The sequence goes on along the minus strand of CM062296.1, from coordinate 868,513,732 downwards.
ATTCGGACCTTGGCTTTTTCGCACCTCCGGCTTATTCGCCTCCTCAATTACATATTAATAATTATGACAAGAATTTTAGGAAATTTCAACTATATTATTACATTTTATTCCAAACAGTCATATATAGAATAAAACCCAGGTTTTACAATATTCAGTTATGAAAAGATAATGTTCAGTAACAAAACATATAATAATTATCGGACCTCCGGCTTTTTTGCCCCTCAATTGATTATTATGTCAAGCGATTTAATTTGTTTAATTGGTCCTAGCGATTGGGTACGAATGATGCTTGTCTTTTGTCGATTATTTTCATTGGCCTTAAAATTCTGATTCGGTCATTTCGAGTTATTTCCCTTCCACTAGTCAATATTTGAAAATCTTTGACCTGACAACACTGGTTGTGACATTCCTTTGCAAAAAGAAATGCAAAAAATTGATAAACTGGTTTTAAATGATAAACTTGGTTTTAATATATGGTTTTGATGTCAGAAATTAATTTGAATTATTTTTGTGAAGCGGTTCCAATTTCGATACTTTGAATTCTGACCAATAGCAACTGCACACTTATTCGTTTCGTTGGTTGTCAAGAATAACAACATGGCGGACAGACCAAGGAGAGACACGGAAAATAAAAACTACAAGTCTTTGAAGGAGGGTTTAGCTGACGAAAAAAATGATAGTGCCTCAGAAGAAAGCCCATTTGGTGTACATGCATCGATGCCAACCGGTGGAGATTCAGAAATTGATGAATCAATTGATGAGTTGATGGCGAATTTGAAGGAAGTTGAAAAGGAAAAAGCAAGAAGAACTTCTTGGAAAAAAAAAAAAAGACTAAAAAATAAAATCGCAGGAACTAAGACAGAAATAAATAGACTGAAAGGTACGAATGCGAAAGGCTCTGCATTAAATATGAAAGGTGGTGAATTGTTGCGAGGCCAAGATGACATTTACTTTCATCCTAAAAAGGACATTTCTAAAATAGATTTGGACAGTCTTCGTAAAATGGAATAGCTAAATCGCTTAGTGGATGTTAAAATGAAAAAATTAGGACGTTTGAACTTGTCAGAAGTTGATGTTCATAATATTAATTTGTCTGATTCGACTGATTCGAGTTCAGATAAATAACGATCACGATTCAGTGTCAAAAGTCTCTCAGTCCTCCCGCAAGAAACGTAGTATAAAAAAAACTACAGTCTGGTTTACAAGCCAAATCCAGTGATCGTCTTTTGCTACCGCAAAAGTTCCCACATTCTGCTCTGCAGTTTGAATACATTTGATCAGATATACCTTTTAACGACCTCACTTTTCAGCAGTTTGTTGCGGGGGAACTGGAGATAATTTCTGATACGAAAATGCCAAAGATCGAAGTTACCGGTAGATTACACCTAAAATAGTTTATTACCAGACAATATATGAATGGAAAGCCCTCTTAAATTTTTACAGTGACTGTCTTAGGCGTATCGAATTGGGTCAAAATTCGTGACTTGATGATCCAGTCAAAATCGAAACACCAATTTTGTCAAAATTTGTGCGTCCAAAAATGTTTTCACAATCAAAAAGTTATCAACAATCGGAAAAGTCCAGTGATTCATTTGTTTGGTTTTGTTCCGCTTATCAGAGAAATAAATGCACTCTTTCTGCTCCACATAAAGCTACTATTAAAGGCCAGTCTAGATCAGTTGAGCACATTTGTGCCACTTGCTGGGGTAAAAATAAAGAAAAATCTTACCATCCTGAAAGTTCCTCAGCTTGCCCTTATCTAAGATGACTAGGTACTGAATTACAGGATCATAAATTAAACCCTATGGCTGATATTTTTTATCCTGCATACTTGATTAATAATAGAAAGAATTTGACCGATATAGAGCCTGTATTTTCTTCAGAATCGGAAAATAATGATCAACCACAGTCTATGTCTGCTAACAAGGTATTTTCAATCTCTGACAATACTAATTTTAAAACAGCCTTTTATAAAGATAATAGTAAGTTAAAGATTATAAATTCAAATAAATTAAATGTAAATAATTGTCACTCTGACAATGTTAATAAGGATCATTTGTTATCAGTGCAAGTAGACAATCTGATCCCTTACAATTTCGAGGGTTCTCTTGAATCCAATTTTTTTGGTAACAATACAGAACTTTCTCACACAGTGGAAAAATTGAATTACCCTGAATTAGTGTCTAATGAAGCGGTGATTGCCGATTTGAACTTGTGTAATAAGTCGGCTGTTGTTGCCAATTCAGAATTGTGTAATAACACATATTTTTCCGATTCTGAGCAGCATCAAGTCTTCGAAGGCATTCTTGAATACATTCCAATTTCTGTTGAAAAATATTCTTCCAAAATTGATTCTTTAGATTATGTTATTGATAGTGATAATCCAGATGTCGTCATTGAACTACCAACTGCTGAGGGAGGTTTAGATGTTAATGATTCTTATGATTTTAAAGATGAAAAGTGTTCTGATACTTATACTTCTGAAAAAAGTGAACAATGTTTCTTAGGTTTTTTGATGTCTCATGAGAAAATTAATAATTCAGGGTTTCCTAATTTTGAAAGCTGCAAAATTCCTTTTAAAAGTGGTCTCAATATTAACTATTTTAGATTTAATTTGGTAAATTTTTCTGACTCCTCAATATGCAACTTCATTGAGTTTGAATTCCCAATTAGTTTTGAGGGGAAATGTACTTTTACTAGATTTTTACCATTAAATCATAAGGGTGCACTTGATTACCCAGATCAGGTCAAGCAATTTTTGGAGAAAGAAATTGATGACAATGCTATTTTAGGGCCCTTTTCAGAGAATCCTTTTACCACAAACATGAAGATCAGCCCTTTAAACACAGTACCAAAGAAAGATTCCATTGAACGAAGAGTAATTTTAGATCTTAGCTTTCCGCCAGGTTCATCTGTTAATGAAGGAATTAAAAAAAATGAATATCTAGATCAGTCTATTAAATTAAATTACCCATCTATTGATAACTTAGTGGACATTATTAAGGAACCTGGGCAAAACTGTCTTCTGTTTAAAAAGGATCTGAAAAAGGCCTATAGGCAAATACCAATTGATCCAGGTGATGCTCACCTGGTTGGTTTTAGGTGGGAAGGGAAACTTTATTTTGACAGTGTCCTTTCTATGGGGCTGCGATCTGCCGCCTATATATGCCAAAGGGTTACAAATTCTGTGGTGTATATATGCAAAATGAAGGGTGTCAGGTTGGTCAATTATTTAGACGAGTTTGCAGGTGCTGATCTTCCTAATAATGCTGATAAAGCCTATGAAATTTTGGGCTCTGTTTTATCAAATTGTGGTTTAAAGGAATCATCTGAAAAGGCTTGCTCTCCTTCAAAAGAAATGGTCTTTTTAGGAATACTTTTTAACACAGAAAAATTAACTCTTGAAATAACATCGGACAGGTTGACAGAAATTCTAAATCTAGTCAGGAATTGGATGAACAAAGAGAAAGCCAGTTTAAGAGAAATTCAATCTCTTCTGGGGAAATTAAATTTTGTGTCTTCTTGTGTTAGACCGGGCCGCTTATTTGTCTCAAGAATTCTTGTTTGGCTTAGATGTATAGGCTCCAATATTCATGCTCATCATTTAATTCCCAATTATGTCAGATTAGATCTTCTCTGGTGGTGCAAATTTCTTCCACAATTCAATGGTATTTCAATGATGATGCTCCAACCATGGTCCCACCCATACAGTGTTATTTCTTCAGATGCCGTCAGACTGGTTGTGGTGGAATTTTTGGGAATCAGTTCTTCCACTACTATTTTCCTGAATTCATAAGATCACAAAATTTGCACATCAATGAATTGGAGCTTCTGTCAGTGGTTGTTGGTATTAAATTGTGGAAATTGCAGCTTACAGGTCATAGATTACTTATAAATTGTGACAATGTCACTTCAGTAACTGTTTTTAATAAAGGTGCTTCCAAAAATGCATTTTTGTCCTCCAGTTTAAGGGAAATTTGTTTCTATGCAGCACTTCATGAATTTGAAATCAAGGCTGTTCATATACAGGGGTGTCAAAACCGATTAGCTGATTGTCTTTCGAGATGGGGGGAAAACAACAATTCAAAATTGTTTTTTGAGTTAACAAGAAATGTAGATATGACTGAGTTAATAATTTCAGATGAATTATTTCTTTCACTCATAATTGGTAGAATTTTCTTTTTGCAGGTTTGGAATTGAAATCCCTTGAAAGTGACATTCATTGTACCATTTCCAAGGCCTTTGCAGAAGAAACACACAACAATTTGAGATCCCAGTGGAGAGCCTATTTCCTATATTGTGTGTACTTTAGTTTAACACCAATTCCAGCGTCGGTGGACACCTTAAAGTTATTTGTTCAATTTTTAAGTAGATCTTTCAAATCAGTAGGCTCAATTCAAAATTATTTGAATGGTGTCAAGACTTTACACTTGTTTTTGGACATCCCAACCTCAGCTTTTGATTGTTATGGTTTGAAATTAATTTTTCATGGATTGTTCCGAGTTAAGAAGCTCTACCCATTACTCCCACTATTTTATTGCAGATGTTTCCACACATTAACCCAAAAGATCCTATATATGTGTCATTCTGGTGTTTATTTTTATTATCCTTTTTCTTGATGATAAGAAAATCTAATCTTGTACCAATTAGCTCACGTTTATTTGAGCCTAGTTGTCAACTCACACGAGGCGACATTCTGTTACATGACAATTTTTTGTTAGTGGTTATTAAATGGTCTAAAACAATCCAATTTGGGCAAAAAGTTCTCAAAATTCCTGTTCTTGCTATTCCTAATTCACCTCTTTGTCCTGTTATGGCCTTTAAAAACATGATACACTTGATTCCTGGTAATTCACAACATCCCCTATTTATGATTAGACATGGGCAATTAGTTAAATCTCTAACGTATTCCAAACTGAGCAGTTCATTAAAGGTATGATTGGTTTAACTGGTCGAGATGCTGACCTTTACTCCTCTCATAGTTTTAGGAGGGCTGGGGCATCTTGGGCCTTTCAAGCTGAAGTTCCGGCTGACTTGATACAATTTATGGGTGATTGGTCCAGTGACTGCTATAAAAATACTTACACTATACTATTAAAGATAAATTTTTGGTTGCTCAAAAAATGAGAGATTTAATTATATCCACTGCTGATAGCAGTTAGTTGTAAATTGGACTTATTTTCTTTTTCTTTTCCTCTGTCTTTTCAGCTAAGAGGATTAAGTATGTTATGCTAGTTTCAGATTCAATTTGCAAGTATATTTCTCATATATATGACACAGAGATTAAATCTTTTCCTGGATACACAGTTTCAGGACTGACATATTTGTTGAATTCAAAACAATTGGACATTTCGGAAGTATCACATATAATCATTCATGCAGGAACTAATGATGTTCAGAAAAAGACTGTTAATCAAATATTGTCTGCATTCAATAATTTAATAACTGTTGTTAGAAATATTGCTCAATGTCATATAGTCATTTCATCCATTTTACCAAGACCATTTGATCATCACATTACTGGCACTAAAATCAAAGAGTTAAATGTCAAGGATTCAAATCTTTGTCATGATAGACATGCGCAGTTCATAAAAACATATCGCCCTTTTTTTAAAAATGGAAAACCAAAATCTGAGCTATTTGCAGAAAGGGATGGGCTGCATTTAAACATGGAAGGCACACGACTCTTACGACTATTTTTTATTCAGGTCGTTAACCATTTGCATTAGTTATCTGATGTTCATATCTTCTATATATTTTCTCTTGTAGATTCCTTCTGGCTTCAGTGGCGGCGCTACGGGGGGGGGGGGGGGGGGGGGGGACTGGGCAGGGGGGGGGGGGCTTTGCCCCCCCCCCCGTTGCCCCCCCAACCATCTCGCATGCATTTCCATCCACCCTCACACACAAACACATTCAGTCACTCTCTCTCACACACACACACACCCCCCTCTCTTTTTTTATTCCCAATAATTTCCCATACACACTTAGCCCAAAGCCTCAGGCTAGCTGATGAACACATACAGGCAGTAGAGATTTAAAGACTCGGATGCAGATACTTATAAGTTATAAATTTATAATTAAGTTATGAGCCAACAAAGGCATGTCTATCCATATCCCTTGTCTAAAATAGTTTATGGATTTCGCATTATGACAGACGGGCATTATCTCCCTTGCACTGTTCAATTATTTGAAGTCTCTCTCTCTCTCTCTCTCTCTCTCTCTCTCTCTCTCTCTCAAGCACAGACCCACCAGACGCGGATCCAGGATTTTTTGAAAGGAGGACCGCTAATTACCATTACATTTGGTCGAAACTTGGACCCAAAGTCCGTAATATAATATTTTGGTTTGGTACGTCCACAGGACGTACCAAACCAAAAAAGTATATTACGGACTTTGGGTCCAAGTTTGGACTACCTCATAACAAAGTAATGATATGATCCTTTACGTATTTGCCCCCCTTCATGGGAGTCTGCCCCCCTAATTGCCCCCCCCCCCCCACAAAAAAAATTCTGGCGCCGCCACTGTCTGGCTTTCACTGCTGTTACTAAAGCAGGGGGCTTTTTTGGTTGTGGGACATTATCACCGTCCTGTACACCTTAATTCCTGTGGGTATCTACAGATAATGTGAGTATGGTCTTCATTACTAAGTGTCTGAGTTTGGTGCCTTTGGCTTGGCGGACCTCAGAATCATATCAGAATTAATTTGTGGCATGGTTCTGAGGTTCGTTATGTACTGAGGGCTCGACATTTACATGTTTTGGCATTTCGAACTGAAGAACAATGTAAGTTGTTGATTGATGATTTAGGTTTTGTATAATTTAATTGTATTTTGTCTGTACATGTTTCTGCATGTTCTTTGTTATTGTATTGTGTCTCATGTCACATTGTGTTATAATGTGTTGTCGGATTAATGGATTTTCAATGTCTCAATAAATCCTTAAATATTATGCTTTTCCTTGTCATGCAAGCGGATTGGTTGATAATTGATTTAATTTGTTTCCACAGAATTCAAATTGGTTAATTATCAACCAGGTCCTAGCGATTGGGTACGAATGATGCTTGTCTTTTGTCGATTATTTCCATTGGCCTTAAAATTCTGATTCGGTCATTTCGAGTTATTTCCCTTCCACTAGTCAATATTTGAAAATCTTTGATCTGACAACACTGGTTGTGACATTCCTTTGCAAAAAGAAATGCAAAAAAAGTTACCCACCCTATTCCCACCCATTTAAGGAAGATTGATTGCTATGATATTGTAGCTACTAGTACAATGTTCAGTTGGCGGACCTCAGAATCATATCAGAATTAATTTGTGGCATGGTTCTGAGGTTCGTTATGTACTGAGGGCTCGCCATTTACATGTTTTGACATTTCGAACTGAAGAACAATGTAAGTTGTTGATTGATGATTTAGGTTTTGTATAATTTAAATGTATTTTGTCTGTACATGTTTCTGCATGTTCTTTATTATTGTATTGTGTCTCATGTCACATTGTATTATAATGTGTTGTCGGATTAATGGATTTTCAATGTCTCAATAAATCCTTAAATATTATGCTTTTCCTTGTCATGCAAGCAGATTGGTTGATAATTATTATCATGTTGTCATTTCCTGGTATCTTTTAGGTTGCCCCTATTGGAACCAGATGATACACATTTTAAATTTTTATTTCAATTCCAAATTCCAAATTTTGTTTCAAAAAATGTTGATTCATGGTATCTTTTAGGTTACCCCTATTGGAGCCAGATGATACACCCTTCAATTTTTTGGTTAAATTTATTCCCATTTTCCTTCCATTCAAAATTTTGTTAAATTTATTATCAATTTCGTTTTGTTTAAAAATATGATTCCTGGTAACTTTTAGGTAACACCTATTGTATAACCAGAGATATAAATCATCATCAAATCACTAGGACATTCTCTGTTGTAGATAGTTGTTTAAAAATCAGAAATGAACAATTAATAAAAAAATGTTTCTTTCTCCTTAAAAATTATTCCCGCCACCCCCCCCCCCCCCACACACACACCCGATGACGGGTCCTTGTAATAAGTACAAACTGTGGGGGTGTGAATGCACGTGAACTGTTTTACCTATTTCCACTGGACAGAGGTTTGCAGCGTGGCCTGTCACAAGCCAGTCTAAACTGTATAGTTTAAAGATCGCCAAACTGACAAATCAGATCGAAGTAAATCAACCACTCAAATTCTCCCCCTCTATGAGTTTACAATGGAAAAATACATTGTGTTTCTTTTTCATAGACTTCTATGTTAAGGTTTTCAATTTTCTAACTTTAAAGCTTAACCCTATAGAAAACAAGCACAAACCCCAACCAAGAATAAAACATTCGACCAAAATTTGTTGAAATTAGGTGGTGTTTTCAAACACGACCGTCAGAGAGATGGATTAGGTGAAACATGGCATCATTTACGATCGAACCACTGGACAGAGAAGATGTTCCGACTCGGCATCAAGAAGACCTACGCTAACGTCACCAAGTACCAGGGTGAACGGAAGATACACCTTTGAAGATACTTTGAGGGAAAAGACCAGAAGACTTATCCAAGCAAGACTGGAATTGCACTATCTCTCGAAGAACGGAATGCCTTAAAGACCCAGGCAGAAGAAGTAGATGCAGGAATCAACACCCTGCAAACAGGTGCAAGGCACTAAATCCTCTGAAGACCTCAAGAAACCAGCTCAAGAACCACTTTTGAAGAAGAAGATCACAGTGAGAATAACAAAATCACAACCACTAATCTTTGAGAATAACAAAATCACAACCACTAATCTTTGATAAAAGTAATACCGAACTCAGGCGAGTTCGCTTGCAACAAGAACTGTGTTTGGCGCATGCTGATTTTGCGGAAGAGTACATTGAGGCAGTGATAAAGGAAAATGCTATAGACGTACAGTCGATCACCCAATCCAGATTCAGCAAAATTTTTGCCTCATGATATTTCAAGAAAAGAAGGTTACCACATCATCGTGAGAGACTTTCATTGGAAGATAGAACCTTATGGTTCTCACGTGACGACATGTTTTGGTGAAGCACTTACAAGAGTGAACAAGAATGACGTCCATCTACTGTGGTAGATCTTGAGGTTGGGTGTGGTATTCGATTTTGCTCTCGCGATCTGGTGGCGAAAGAACTCCTACCTATATAGGGTGCCTGTGGCCGGAATTGCGCCACCTTTGGCAAGACATTGTGTGTTGAACGATAATTGGCTTCAGATGCATGTGCTGAAGTTTATTTCCGATATCTACTGCTTAAGGTTTCATTGTGCTGTTTCAGATATATGACTTGAAGTAGGTGAAATTGTATATCCACTGTTGTATTCAGATTTGATTCTTTAGATATAGGAGCTGAAGTAGCTTACTTACATTTATATCTACATTTTGCAACGAGCGTGTTGGCCAATTTTGTTCACAAAATAACATAGAAGATGAGTATCACTTCATTCTTGTATTTTCTCGCTATAATCAGTTTCGGCAGCATTTTATAAGGCGTTATTACAGTACTTGGAGAGTGGATTGTAACAAAATCACCCGCAGAGTGGAGTTATCACCCGAGCTATATCTTTCAAATTTTGTACATATCGACAAAAAAAACAAGCAATGTTTCAGCCAATAGACCTCCGGGTTGAACCCGGAGGTCCATTGGCTGAAACTTTACTTTTGCTGGTTATGCTTTGCAACACATTTGCGATTATTGCTTAGGTGGATTCTCCACTCTGCGGGTGATTTAGTGATAATACACTATCCACGTACTGTATACTTACGCCCTGGCGCTTTTGTCTTACTCGGGGTTAGAAACCTACTTCAATTACCCGGTAGAAGAATGGACTGAGTGTTCAAGTAACGGCACTTCAATAGCTCTCGTGTACTGAGTATACCCCAGATCGTGTGTTCTATTGATTGAACAAAAGACAGGATGTAAGTCAGTTACCATCCTAGCTGTCGGTATTCATGAATTTGAACAATCTGCCAGCGTGCTGTAACTCACCGCACGCTGTCTGTTTCTTCAAAATCCATAAATACCTCCAGCTCGGTTAGTAACTATTACTTCTACTATGACAAAACTAATCACCCCCATGCAGTCATGTAACAGAAGTATCAAGGTCAGTTTATGAAGGTACATTGTGAAAGTCCTAAAAAAGAGAAAAGAAATGGTGTATATCCATGCAGGTATTGGGAGAAAAATTAGGATCCTGTAAATATTCGAGATTCGATTCGATATCGATACCATACGCAGTTCGAGATCGATCCCGAATCAGTCTCAAGATTCGATTTTTCGAATCTCATACTAACTTCAATTTGTTACATTTCCAACAAAAATTGAATAAAATTGACATGAGACAATTCATTCATGTTGACTCAATTTATATTTAACTGAGTAATTGACAATGGCTAATTGTTAGGTAACTGGTGAATTTTGCCCAGAACATTTTTATTCAGATTTTCAGTGTTTGAACGTTCAGCCTGTTACTATTCACGTTTTGAAGAACGTGAATAGTAACAAGTTAAGCATTCAAAACTAAAACGGGCGGAACCCGTGGACATAGGTGAACATTTTTATTTTACAGATTTTTTCATCCACCCACCCTTTCCTGCATATTTTTCCATGACATTTTTGGGGATCCTTTGGGGGAGGGGGGGGGGGGGGGGGGAGGGGGCGGGATCCGTGGACATAGGTGAACATTTTTATTTTACAGATTTTTTCATCCACCCACCCTTTCCTGCATATTTTTCCATGACATTTTTGGGGATCCTTTGGGGGAGGGGGGGGGGGAGGGGGCGGGATCCGTGGACATAGGTGAACATTTTTATTTTACAGATTTTTTCATCCACCCACCCTTTCCTGCATATTTTTCCATGACATTTTTTGGGGATCCTTTGGGGGAGGGGGGGGGGAGGGGGCGGGATCCGTGGACATAGGTGAACATTTTTATTTTACAGATTTTTTCATCCACCCACCCTTTCCTGCATATTTTTCCATGACATTTTTGGGGATCCTTTGGGGGAGGGGGGGAGGTGGCGGGATCCGTGGACATAGGTGAACATTTTTATTTTACAGATTTTTTCATCCACCCACCCTTTCCTGCATATTTTTCCATGACATTTTTGGGGATCCTTTGGGGGAGGGGGGGAGGGGGCGGGATCCGTGGACATAGGTGAACATTTTTATTTTACAGATTTTTTCATCCACCCACCCTTTCCTGCATATTTTTCCATGACATTTTTTGGGGATCTACCCCTTTTCATACATTCTATATACAAAACTTCGGAACTCGACAAACAACTCGACGCGCAATGCACAATGATTTAACAGTTTCATTTACTCTGTCAGATGCGTTTACAAAGACTCATTTCTATATAGCTAGTGACCCCGGGTACAATGGGTCCATTTTTGGTCGCCAGGCTGTTAATGCACAGCAGTGATGGTCTGGCTGTTCATATAGACATTTTACCATATTGATGTAGAAATTCTACGAAATTTGTTTTATCCTTATATTGAGGTCTCTGTGTGGATGAGCTTGTTAGTTTCTCCCCAGTGGTTGGTGGATTCCTTAGTCTAGGCCACCAAGTTGATCTGTTTATGTTATTATACCATCATCTTGGGAACTAACAACGTTGTGATTCAGACACCATATAGCCATAGTTGTTGAAAGCGATGTAAAACCCCAATCAATCCAGATCAGAGTGAGACAAACTAAATGTATAGCACATTATTCTTACAGATCTAGTTTCTCAGTGTTTACCTTGCAAATGAAACTCAATTATTCTTTTTCCCAGAAACCTTTGATTTTAAATCAAATTTAAATAAGCTTTTCCTAATTTTGATATTCTGATATGCAGTGATATGCATCCCGAACAATCTAGTTTCTGTAAATTATGGCATATGTAGGCATATGTGAGCACTGTACCCATAATTAATTCACCAGGCTCACTGCTTATATTACAACCGTGTATGTGTTGCAAATATTGCTTGCATAAATCTGCGTAAAAGAGAATTTGTTTTTGTTCTGACTCAAGAAGAGCAAACTTTGTCTTTTTGTTTTTATTATGGCATCTGTATAGCAGGAGAGTTATCAAAAAAACCTTTTTTTTGTTTTTGTTAAATCAGACTTTTTGTTTTTATTATGGCATCTGTATAGCAGGAGAGTTATCAAAAAAAACTTTTTTTGTTTTTGTTAAATCAGACTTTTTGTTTTTGTTGAAATAAAAGTTAAAATTTTCAATTTTTTCATTTTGAAAAACCAATCCCATCTAGCCATCGACTCATTATACAGTATTATATATACCATGCTTCATTTCAACGAATATTCCACCTAGAATATGAATGAATTGTATTGTGATTGGATATTTTCGTCGACTTCAGGAGAAAATTGTCTGACAATGTTTTTTTCTGTTCAATATCGGACACCCACCCACATCCTCAAGTCAGTTTTTGATGAAATTCTCCAATATTTTTCACATTACGGGGTTACCTTTGTTAATAGTGCTTCTAAATACTAAATAGGCTTTTATGGTCAACTGGTGACATGTTACTGTTTGTGGAACAAAAGATACATAATAGTGAAAAAGGAAGAAAAATTACATTAACTGTTTACATACATTTTCTTTTTTTTAGAATTTGACCACTCACCCACCCCCACCTGTGTTCACACAATCCCCCCCCCCCCCCGGGTTACAAAGAATATTTATTTATTGGTGTTTAAGGTGTCAGTCAGTCTTGTAAGGGTCATCACAGTAGCTGTCAATTAAGATTTGATTCGAGATTCGATTAGAAAAAAAAATATGTGATTCGCAGATCCCTAAAAAAGTGAATGTCGACTGTAACTTTCTTAGTTGTTTATGACCAGAAATGGTCAAACGAAATCAATAACGTCCTTCTGCCCGTCCGTCCGTCCCGTCCGTCCGACTGTAATTCAGCCTGCAGTAGACGGGCTGGTTGATTTCCTATCTTTTGTTTGCTCAATAAATCTGGCAATGCATGCTATGATGTACTCGCATGTATAGTCCGTTTCAAATATCAGTTATCGCTATCCGGAGTAAATGAGAATTGTGTCCAGATAGGACATTTTTCGCATTTGTAAGAAATTAGCTTCCGTTTTCTGAGAGATATTCGCTTCAATGTCCAACCTTTAGCGTTAAAAATCCACTCCCATTTGCAGAATAAGTTTAATTTTATTAATTTTGGTGGATTTGAACGAAAACATTTTTTCAATTGACATTCCATTTATCGGCTGTCATGGCGATTTCCGAATTGATCTGAGTCAGAATACGACGTTTCCATTGGTCAATTTACAAAAATGGTTGGAGTTAAGTCGTTTTTATGTGTCCATGTTGTCTGGTGGATAAATGATCCGTCAACGGAAATCCGCATAAAACACGTAGTGCCCTGAATTCCAATGCCAAAAGACATATAGTACATATTGGAATTCAGGGGACGACGTATCTGTATGGAACTGGGGGAAAAGTAATCAGAATGTAATAATTATCAGGGGGACATATCAGGTTTACATCACTCAACCCCCCAGCTGGCACTCCTTATCTTAATGTCAGTGAACTGCTCGAAATATCGGGATAATGAAAATGTTGTACACTGTGAATTACTGTCAGAATATATGTGGAATAGGCCCCTCATCATTTGTAGCGGAATGATCTTTGTTAACAATGGATTGATGGGTGTATATCAGATGAAATATTCTCAAGTCTAATTGATAAATGACAAGTATTTGTAAATTAAAACAAAAATATGACGAGACAAAGCGATTATGAGAATTCTTCAGCGGAGAGTGACCACCGCTACCGCCCGCCCCCCCCCCCCCCCGCTACACCCCTTCACCTGTATGTGTGCCACTGTTCTTTCGCAATGCAGCAGCAGTTCAACACAAAATTACCATATGCACAAAAATCGACGTTCGGCCTTCAATCAAATAATATTTTCGAACAAACACAATTATGACGATTACCTTGTATGTTGATGTGAGTTTATTATATGCTAGCATGTGAATTGTCACAAATTATTAAAAAGATACTTCTCCATATCTATCGACTCAATAGATATCGAGAAATATTCCTCAGTAGCTTCCTAAATGTCGTCACGCTTCCGCGCATGACGTCGCCTTGAAGGAACGATTAGATGATCTTTGTTATTGTTTTGAAATGTACGCATTTGGGGTCAAATTGAGCTGAATATTGTGCAATAAAATATCTCATGAGTGTGGACTTGAAAGTTTTATTTTATTTTTCGCGAGCGCTTGCGCGAGTGAAAAATAATACTTTCAGGTCCGGACGATGAATGTTTTCAGTAGCTTCCTAATGACGTTACGCTTCGGCGCATGACGTCACCTTGCACGTCGCCTTGAAGGAACGATCAGCTGCTTTTTGTTATTGTCTTGAGACTGTCTGCACTCGAATTGGGTTGAATATTGCGCATTAAATGTCACGTAGCATATAATAAAAAGAAAATCTGCGCTGTTTTAGTGAATATCGGGAATAATCTCATTTATTCATTTTTCATGCGCAAGCGCTCGTGAAAAAATAAAACTTTCTGGTCATTACTCATGAGATAATTCCCGATATTCACTAAAACAGAGTAGATAAATAGTTTATATTTTTGTTTTCAAACCTACTTATCTAATTTTATATTTCACATATCGACAACAACTACGGCAGCGTGCTGACGCCAGTAGATGTATTGTTTTTACCTGTTCTAAGTTGTTATAACAAGAACTTGTTATAACAACTTAGTAACTTGTTATAACAACATAGCTTAACTTGTTATAACAATTTAGCTTGTCTTTCAGCTCATATGTTTCTGACCATGGCTATTCATGACCGTAACACAGACATATTCAAGTTCAGACTGTCATTTATACCCATGTTGCCCATTTTAAAGGACTTCCACCCCAAGCATCAGCTACTGGGTCCTATTCTACCAGCGAAACGGGGCTAGTTTACCAAAGTGAACAAGCACTGCTTCACTTCCCGAGATCCCCACAGGGAGCGAACTCGCTGGAGGGGGCTAGGGATTTTATTTATTTATCTATTTATTTATTTACTTATTTATTGGTGTTTAAGATCATATATTTCTGCACAAAAAGGCTACTTCATTGGGGAACTTAACGCTTGAAAATAGTCCTGTGATGGCTGACCAAACCACGCCTCGTGAATCTTTGTAGTATGCGTAGTGAATGTGAAAAACAAACAAAGCCTAATTTCTCACATAGTGGTCAGCCTACATTCCAAGGGTGGGCTAGGCTACGTGATCACCCAGTCACGGGGAAGCCAACCGTTTTGCGTCGTCAAAATTATGCATTGAGTGTGAAATACCAAACATTTCTGGCCGATCAGTGCCATCTTCATTATAACGGCTGTAAACAATAAGATTAAAAATGGCGGGCCTAAATAGTGTAACCCTAGATGAGATACAAACTGATAGTCGGTACGATCTTTCAAAACTCTTCAGTCAAAACCAAAATAATGATGAAGGTGATTTAGATAACCTTTTATCTTCAGTTGATGACTGTAAATATTATTCCCCGGAACAGTACAGAAACCTAGTGGCTGACATACAAAATCCATTATTGCTTTTCCATATCAATTGTCAGGGTATAAGTGCGCATTGGGACCCCCTAATCAGTCTTCTGGGGAACCTTCGAAATAATAATGAAAGCTTTGATATTATAGGACTTACGGAAATTTTTAAGGTACCAGACAACGTTGACTTCGAACTTAATGGTTACCACCCACTTCTGATCAAAACGCGTCCCGGCCCTAATGATGGCAGAGGGGGTGTTGGCTTGTTCATAAAAAACACATTAAAGTACAAAATACGTAACGATCTCACTGTTTTTATACCTCATGTTTTTGAGTCTCTTTTTGTGGAGATATTAAATAATCATCGATCATTTGTGGTTGGTGTGATATATAGACCAAATACCCCTCCCAAAGTTGATCTCGATAGGTATACTTCCTCACTATTCCAGATTATTGAAAAAATAAACCAGGAACATAGAACGTCTTATATTATGGGAGACATGATCATTGTTTTGTTAAAATTTCAAACCCATCCTAAAACAACTGAATATATAGACACCATAATCAGCCAAGGCTTTCTTCCGCTCATCACAAAACCAACTCGTGTAACAGAACACTCTGCTACCTTAATAGACCATATCCTATCCAACAGTCCATCAACTACTTACAGAACTGGAGTAGTTATTACACATCTGGCCGACCATTTTGGTACATTTTATTGCCAATCAAATGCAACGAAGAAAGAAAACGAAACACACAATATGAAACGTATTTTCAATAGCTGTAATTGGAGAACATTTAAATACTTACTGACCGAAACTGATTTCTCATCGGTACTGGACTCGACTTGTGTAAATGAAGCATACAATATTTTTTATCGACTTATACATTATTGCATTCAACACGGCATTTCCTGTGCATTAAAAAAGTAGCCCTCAACAATAAACATATAAAGCAGTAACCCTGGATGACAAAAGATCTTTTACAATCTAACCTAAATAAAGAAAAACTATTCCGAAAAAACCTAAAAACCCCGACTGAACAAAATAAAAAGAAATACAAGATGTTTTGTGACATATTCAACAAAGTAAAGCGGAAGAGTAAAGCTATGTATTATGAAAGCATCCTATTTATCAACAATAATGACATGAAAAAAACCTGGGAAATTCTAAGGAGTGCAATTCATAAATCTCCCAATCAATTGCTAGCTCCCACGAACTTCCTGGTGAATAACGATGAGATCAGTGACCCTAACGACATCGCGAACCATTTCAATGATTATTTTTCAAAAATCGGCCAAAAAACTTCTGAGCAAATCCCCAATACCAATGTAGAGTACACATATTACATGACGAGGCCAAATCCAAGTAGTTTATTCATGGCTCAAACATCACCTGCTGAATTAATTTCAATAACGAATTTAATGAAATCCAAAACGAGTGCCGATTGTGATGGCTTATCTACCAAACTTTTAAAAAATTCGATTCATGAAATTGCAGGAGTTTTGGCACATGTTATAAATCAATCGCTATCCAGCGGAATTGTTCCCGAGAAAATGAAAATTGCCAAGATTGTGCCAATCTTTAAATCAGGAGACCCTCAGAACTTCAAGAATTACAGGCCTATTAGCATATTGCCCACATTCTCAAAACTGCTAGAGAGAACTATTCTAGAAAGATTAACAAGCTTCCTAACTAAGTACGATATCCTGTACGAGCACAAGTATGGCTTTAGGAAAAACCATTCAACTATACACCCCGTACTACAACTTCTCCATAGTATTGCAAACAATAACGACAAGGCGACGAAAGATTGCACCCTATCGATATTCCTAGACTTATCAAAGGCATTTGATACTATTAGCCACACCATTTTATTGAAAAAACTAGAGTATTATGGTGTTAGGGGCCTTTCCAACAACTGATTTCTGAGTGATTTAGATCGGCGAGTGCAATACGTCACTTATGATGGAAGCAGTTCTGGATTCGTGAACACTGAATGTGGTGTTCCGCAAGGATCAATCTTAGGCCCTCTTCTTTTTTTAATTTATGTAAACGATTTTAGTGCTGCCACACAGCTAGATCTCTTGTCCTTTGCTGATCACACTACAGTTCGTACTTCTCACTATTGTCTTGAATCGCTTTTCAATGTTGCGAACCGCGAGATTTCTAAGTTAACAGATTGGTGCGCTGCAAACCACCTTGTTTTGAATGCCCAAAAAACTAGGTATATGCTGTTCAGCCCACCAAATAAAATATACAATACAAATGATAGACGTTTGAGTGTCTACAACCAGGAAATCGCGTTGGCGGACACAAATGGCGAGTCCGTGATAAAGTTTCTTGGCATATACCTGGACAAAAACCTTAAATATAAATTTCACATCTCTAATATATGTACCAAAGTATCGAGAGCACTTTACGTAATGAACAAGGCAAAACATATCCTACCATACTCTGCCCTTAAAACTCTGTACTTTTCACTAATACACAGTCACCTGCAATACGGAATCCAAATATGGGGTCATAGTAATGCCACTCCCAGATTATTCTCACTTCAAAAGCGAGCAATCCGCCTGATCAATAATAAAAAATATAATTGCCACACTGATCCGCTGTTTAAAAAGTGTAGAATATTAAAACTGAAAGACCTCTACAAGTTGAATGTATCCTTATTTATGTTTGACTGGCACCACTCTAATTTACCAAAAACGTTTGAAAACCTCTTTAATATTAATATTTATCTGATAACCATAGAGTATAACAACCGTTGTATATACTTGAAGTATATACAACGGGTGTTGTATATAATTATAATTTATGCGAACGACCTCTGACCTCTTTCAATTCAATTTTCATTCATTCATTCATGAAACATCGTTATATCACAGGGCAGGTTTTAATTGTACGCTTATTGCACTTTGTCAAAATCCTCTGATGGTGTCATTTCTTATTTATTTTGCTTCAATAAAGGCAACCTAAAATTTTGCTTCAAAACATTGTAGAAATTACTTGAATGCTAATAGTAATTAGTATGCGGCGACTGCGAACTATTTATAGTCACGGCCTCGATCAAAAGTACTCGCGGAACTGCGCTAATTAAAAGTATGTCTGACCTACCTGCAAAAAAACACTTCGTAAAAATTGTAAACAAACGCAAAATTATTTGTTATATTGGGACTACAGCATAAAACACGGAAGAAAACTGGAACTATGTCAAAAAAAGAATAACTCTACTGAAACACCGTTTTGTTACTGTTAATAAAATAGTTGAAATTTATTTTGTTCCAGCGCAGTTACATGATGCAAGAAGTGCAATCGCACTTTACAATCGCCGTCATCGATTTTGTAATGTAAGGGACACAACTCTATGCGTCTTGTCCTATTTCTTTTGTCTCGTAGACTGGTTTTCTTTGGAGGCCCGTGGGAAGCATATATAAGTCGGGTAGACGCTCGAGACGGGTGTCTGTTTGTTATCAGATAAAAACAATAAACATATAGTGTGTTTTTATACCTGTGTTATACAACTCGTTGAAATATGGTTTATTTTTTCTCGGCGAAGCCTCGAAAAAATAAACCATATTTCAACTCGTTGTATAACACAGATATAAAAACACACTATATGTTTATTGTCTATATATCCAACGGGCATGGAAACAAGGCAAGTAGGCCTGTTGCAGTGTGGTAAACCAAGGACCAATTTTTCGGCTCAGTTACCAAAGTACGCTTTTCCGAAAGTATGGAATGAGCTCGATAGAACTTTAAGAGAAACTCCCACTAGAGGATCATTCAAGAAGAAACTTTTCATGACAATTTTAAATTCATACTCTTCAAGCGTAACTTGCAATAATCCCTACTGTAACGATTGTAGAAGCCAATGAATGTTGGATCAATGATAAGGTCAGGTGTCTTCCATGACTTATTTATTGATCTATTTGTATCTCATCTACCCATTTATTCTTCTATCCCATTATCCCAATCCCATTATTCTTATCTCATCATCCCGTTACATATAAGGAACTGTTTAGAGAACCAGAGAACTTCTTCTGACACATTCTCAACACATTTATGTTTATGTTATTGGAGACAGCAGGTAGACGGCCAATCTGGCCATGCTTTCTCCTAACAGAATATCATTATAATTACTTACATTTACAGATTTTCACAATAATTGTACTATAATATTCTGTTGAATAAACTTTACTTACTTACTTTCTTTTTAGTTTTCTGTTGCTGGTCTTCTCTTAGCTGGACCTACCCACTTGATCATAAAAACGCAGCTCATTTTGAAGGCATACTGCATCACCTCTTGTATCACGTAAAAATGGAAGAATCATGAAAAACTATTTTGTCTTAGACAGTAGTGGATTCAGACGGGGCGCATCCGGCGCGCATCCGGCGCGCATCCGGCGCGCGCCCCCTCTATTTTTCCCCGAGACATGTCGGAGCGCACTACTAATGGGTCGAAAACACCACACAACTTTACACAAGCAGTTTTTTAACATTTTGAGAAATAACCCTTACTATATCTTACTGAAACAATGTAAATATGGGCATACTTGGAATCGGCTTATTCAGCCGGTTCCAACGATATCCACTTTTACATAGTCCTACTAAAAAACTTTTATAAAATATATATTTCTGGACATTTTTGGCTGCTAAAACTCACTTCAGAGTCCAGTATTTATTTATCTTTTCCCAGGAAGCCCCCTCCCCCCCCCCCCCCCCCCCCGCCTTTAGAGATGGGAGAATCGATCTCGACTTTATCACGCACCCTGCTGTTTCATGGCTCAGTTTCAGACTAAGACACGCCCCCTTTTCAGAAATCCTAGATCCGCCCCTGTTAGAGGGGGCAACGACGGCCTATTCACGTTTAGCAAGCCGTGCGACTTGACCTTTAATTATCTTGCCAACAAGGCCTTTTTAGAAAAACTAATTAAACTTTTATTTAAAGATGGGTACACCTTATTAAAACATTACAAATATGAATATCACTGAAACCTTCGCAATCACCCAGAACCGCCGATATCTATATTTAAAGGGCGTTATTGAAAAAGCTCGAAGATATTTCAGACTTTGTGAGCCTTATTTAAGTTAGTTTTTTTTAAAAGTTTGAGTCGTTTTGTTGGATAGAGTGTTTATAATGTAGCTCCGTCCATGGGACACATTAACCTCTTACCTAACGCTAGTAGCAGACGATACTCGTGAAAAAAATTCTCGTGTAAGAAATATTTTAATTTTTGGCATCCAAAACACAGGGTATTAACCCTCATTATAATGAGCGCAACGTGCTCGTTCAAATGAGGGGTCATAACCTATGTTTTGGAAGCATAAAATATAAATATAAAAAAGACTGAATAGCGATTTTTGTGTATAATGCTGACCGATTTTGACCATTACGTTAGGTAAAGGGTTAAACGCATTTTGACCAATTACTATCAGCCCCAAGAAAGGGACAAACTGACCTAGGAGGCAATGATTGAAAAGATAGCTAAGTTGTTATAACAAGATAGCTAAGTTGTTATAACAAGATAGCTGAATTGTTACAACAAGTTAGCTAAGTTGTTATAACAAGTTACTAAGTTCTTATAACAAGTTAAGCTAAGTTGTTATAACAAGATAGCTAAGTTGTTATAACAAGTTAGCTTAGCTGTTATAACAAGTGAAGCTAAGTTGTTATAACGAGTTAAGCTATGTTGTTATAACAAGTTAGATAAGTTGTTATAACAAGTTACTAAGTTGTTATAACAAGTTAGTTAACTTGTTATAACAACTTATAACAGGTAAAAAAAATACATCTACTGGCGTCAGCACGCTGCCGTAAACAACAAAACTTTTACATTGCGAAACGCATCTCTGGATGTGAAAACTGAAAAGTCGTCGTTCCATTTAGAATTTATCTCGCATATTTCAGACCAGTTACGTGTTTAACATAATTTCGAGTATCATATCTCCTCTGTTAAGAAGATGTAGGATTACAAGTAAGAACGATTCGAAACATAACACTCCATTGCAGACAAAAACAACCAATTTAAACTTTTTTTTGTTTTTGGGAAGGGAGGTGGGGAGGGAGTCATCTCCTTCACAACGCACCTTAAATATCAAAAATGAGTTGTGTTTTTTTATTACCCCTTTACCCAACGTAACGGCCAAAACCGACCAGAGCTATTCTCAAAAATCGTCAATTAATTTTCATTATTGTTTTTTTTTGTCTCCTTATAACGGTTATTCAAGAATTTGTGTTGTAAGTGTCGCCTGCCTTCTTGAAGGGTTAAGAATACGCATAAAGAAAAACATTTTTAGGATTAATCTTCTGTGATTTTATTGTGGTCTAACGACACTTTCGACAGCGAGTGGCAGCTTGTGTCGGATAGATTTTTCCCTCGAAGTAGGCCGGATAACCGGAGCGGACCACCGTGCAACGACGAGTAACTATCAGACTCTTCAACGTACTAACTCCGCACAAACGGGATTAGCACTGGACAAGTTAGACAAGTTCACAATCGACGTGCAGTACGCCTTTGTACAGAGCGTCACTATACCCCAGGCGAGCAGCCTCGACCATGGACACAACTCAGTTACCCCTGGTGGTTATCGAACCATGGAACTTTCGATTTAAAGTACACTGCTGTAACCACTGATCCACCGCGTTCCGTGTGATTTTGTTTTATGCTGCAAGTTATCACAGGATAAGTTATTGCAATAACATTGGTGAAAGTGAACTCCATGTCGCTATAGGACAGGGAAACGGATAGTTACAGAAATGGAAAATGCACTTACCTTTGTGGCTGAACAATTTCAACTGTACAACCGATGTATGACTAACATGGTGGTACTTTCAGACAATTTTCGAAGAGGTGTTGACAGCACCATGCATTCATCTCGTAAACACATCTCAGCTGGCCTGTTGTGATAATTGTTTGTTCGGATAATTGTGCCTTTCCACTTTGTAGCACTGAGAATAAAAATAAAAGTTTAAAATCCAATAGAATGAAAATGATTTTAACCTCTATCCTACTGTTACGCTTCATACAGTCTGTGGCGGAAGTTAAAGGATAACGTCGTCAGAACGCAATAAATAAAATAAACGAAATAATAAATACATTTTTTATATGCGTCTGATAAAAGTATTAGGAAATAGCGAAAACGCAGACGTTGTATTTTTCGTCTTGACGGACACAAGGCATAGAATAGAATAGAACTTTATTGCAATAAATCACCCGCACTGGGGCAGATTGCATGTATAATAATACAATATTAATATAATTAAGAACATTTGATAAAGCATCATCAGCAACAGAATATGATCATGTCATTTAAAAGTTGGATTTTATCACTGT
This sequence comes from Pictodentalium vernedei, assembly GCA_031216915.1. Taxonomy (NCBI): domain Eukaryota; kingdom Metazoa; phylum Mollusca; class Scaphopoda; order Dentaliida; family Dentaliidae; genus Pictodentalium; species Pictodentalium vernedei. The sequence continues at coordinate 868,490,846 of CM062296.1, read as the reverse complement.
AGGTACAACCGGCGAATCACATTTGAAACAATATTGATGCTGTGAATACTACTCACGAAGATAAGTCACAATTATTTGCTGAGCTGTTTATAAGTATTCTTTTAAATATAATATGGTTATTTTCAGGAGGTTTCAGTATATATATTTAATTTTGTAGGTGTGTTAGGGATTTATAAAGGTTGAACAAGTAGGTCTAGGTCGTAGGTTCTCTTAAATTTTATTAATTCATTTCACGTTGCCCTTTTTCGTGTGTCGGTTTGTTTTTGGTTGTTTTGAGTTTTTGGTTAGTATGTGTAAACATGATTGGTTGGTTTACTACTGGTGTCCAGGCGGAGGTAAGTAAGTATGGTTAGTCTAGCAATGCAAGGGGTCCAATGGGCGGGGGTTGAGAAAAGGGTCAGGTGAAGTCGGCAGATGTTTGTATAGTTGGTAGAGGGGTACTGGTGGAGGAGGGAGAGGGTTGCAGGCAGTGTACTTTGAAGTATGGGGATGGTCGCCAATGAACAGTTGTGGGCTGTGTCAGAATTGCACGGATATTTACTGTTGTTAGAGAAGTGCGTTGGGTTCGAGCGGGAAATAGCTGAGCTGAAGAGGAGGCTGCGGAGGGCTGGTATAGTTTGGATAACGCCAACGAAAGTTTCTTACGATGGTGAGGTGGAGGGTGGAGGGAAAGTGGTTGTGAATTCATAAAGGAAGCGTTGAGGGGAACGCTTAATGTGGAGGATGCAAGCGAGAGGAGAGGTCCTGTAGGAAAATTCGAAGTATAGAACCAGGACAGGAAAGGGTAGCTCCAGGAGGTCAGTACCAGCGTAGGGTCACTAAGTCTACTAAGCGGTGCTTAGACAATAGATTTACTGTTTTAGATTCTAATGCATCTAGGGAAGAGGATGAGGGGGGGGGGGGGTGTGGCAGGAGAGTGGAGGTGGTTTGTGGTGTTGATAGTTTAGATATGGTACAAAGGACAGTCAAGAGGAAGAGGCGTTCTGATGCGAAACAAACAGTGCATGTTGAAGGTTTTATAGGTGTTATAGGTATCATAGGGTCTGAGGAGAGAAGTAGGAAGGAGAAGGAAAACAATTTAGTTGTAGCGGTAAGCAGCATCAGCCGCGAAATAGATGAGGTTGTCTGTGGTTCTGACAGCACAAATCGGACTGTTTTACTTTTCCCTGGGATGTAGGTTGCAAAACTGAGGGACAGGGTGGATGGTATTGTGGCGGAGTCAGGATCAGGTCCGGTAGCGGTGGTTCATGTGGGGTTCAACAACATACAGAAGAGAAAAGTAAGACTGGTGGGGACGTATAGGGATTTAATTAATAAACTGAACGGTAGACATGCCAGGTTAGTGGTATCGGGGGTCCGTCTCCTTCCAAGGGGAAGGAGATGAGCGAAATTCGAGGATTGTAGCATTGAATGAGGAGTTGAAGGAGTGCTGTGCTGATTGGGGTGTACTGTGGTACGTTTTGGAGTAAAGAGAGCATGTACGGGTGAGACAGGCTGCACCTTAGGAGGATGGGGTCACAGGTGTTGGGTGAAACAAATCTACAGGTAGTAGAGCCTTTTTTGTGGACGAGTGTGGCTGGAGACCAGAGCCAATAGCACAAGTGGACACAGATGGAGTGAACAAGAACGAGATTATCGAGATTGCCGTCAGGAAACAACATAATCAATAGAGGGAAATCAAGGAATCTCGTTAATCTGAACGTGGGGTACGGCATCATCAATAGTCTCCACAGACAAGTAAGTGAAATAGCTACACTGATCGAGGATGAGGACTATGATGTCAGGGCCTTAAGTGAGACGTGGCTCAGACACGAGGAACGGGTAGACTAAGTAAGGGGGTGCGTGTGGATAGGTATAGGATAAACTGAAGGTTATAAAAAGGTGTAGGGATTGGTATGTACATAAAAGAAGATTTAAAACCATCATTGATCACAGACCTGGCGGATTTCTGTAACTAGGTTGAGGTATATAAAGAAATGGGATCGGTAAAGGTTAATCTAAAAACAAAAGTGTTGCCATTAGGATTGTGTACTGTGTGGTGGAGGGAAGGAAACTGAGTGGAATGACTCAATATACTCAACACTTATGTCCAATATCACAAAATTAGAAAACTGGTGACTCGATATAATTCTAATGGGAGACGTTAGTGGATACATAGGTGATGAGGAAGAAGGCATCCAGGGTGGGAATAAAAAAAGTCAACAGGAATGGAAGGAAGCTGTTGGACTTCACAAGCGAGATCGGTCTGAAGATTATGAAGAGGGATGCGAGGTTTGACTGAAAATGGACATGGGACAGGAACGACAGAAAACCAATAATCGACTATATTCTCACAGATAAAGATTCCGTCGAAAATCGTCATTTTGTATATTACCTGGCGACTGTGAAGGTAAAGAATGACAGAATTTATTTCGAATAGCTCGATCGCATGTCCCGAAAACCGGTTGTGTACTGGATTTTGGATACTGGGAACATGTTAATGTTATGTTTTGCCAATAAAAGTTATTTGTTGAGCTGCATTTTGATTTGACATGTCGTCGCCAGAATGCTGGCAAAGAACATTCTAGCACTCAGGTGACGATGTTGGTTTTGTTCAAATGGCCCTTTGGGAATTGCGTTGAATCATGTATCCGTCTGTCTTTCTTCTTTAACTGAATATTCTTTTCTTTTAGGGCGTTTTCGTTTTCTCGGGGTTACCTTTATTTTCTTGACAGTAGCGAAAGGAGCCATCCTCGTGCGTTTACTGGAAGTGATTTCAAACGCTTTTCCACATGGTTGGCTGGCTTGCTCGAAATACCATTCAGGGAGTTCCGTTGAAAGTAATCGAGAGCGGTTAAAATTATCTCGTTGTTTTGAGTTGGCGCCTTGATGGCGGCATCCATGACAGGCTGGTCTAGTAACAAATGTTCATTCGTTGGCTGAGTGCTAGAATGTTCTATGTCCCATAGGGGATATAGAACATTCTTGCACTCAGCGATGCATTGTCTATGACACATCTATCTTCTCTGTCCACACCATATTTATTAGTACTGTTACATTTATTTCTTCTGTGTGGGCTGCCGGAATAAAGGCGGTTGTGACAGGATGTCTACGTCGGCCATTGGAGCTTACTCTGTGTTATCAGTCAGCTTGCCCTAGACGTTTACTATGTGCTCTGGATATAGAGCAATGTCGTTGATGTCTATGGGTGACATAAACTGAATACAGTTGTTAGGACCGGAGTTTCGTGCTGTTTGATCCTTCTTCTGTCGCTGAATCAAACAAGCAACTTAATCTTTTGATTTTTATTTCAAGTACATTTCGTCACTGGTTGTCGAAATACAGACATCCGTTTCAAACGTCACTAGCTCATCGTTGTTCACATGCAGTTGACTACTAGCAATTGTTAGCTTAGCAGTTGTAGAACTATCCTCTTCAAATAGTTTCCAGATTTGATCGGCATATGCTGTTGCCAAGTAACTAATCAATACAGATAGTCCTTGTAGGAAATACTTATACTTTAAGCAGTCTCTTTTCAGCTCGCCCTATCTGTACTTCCATTCTTCTTGCAGTCGATGTGCTTCTCTTGCAGAATTGCGTATTCTTTTTTGTAAACATCCAACGTTTCCTTCCACTGTTTGCTGACTCAGAATCGCGCCCTCGTGTTTTTTTTGTGAAACACAGTGTCCCTGTACATACGCAGAACGACACATACGCAGAATGTGTTAATCGATTTGTCACGAGTGCCAGCGCGGAAGGGTAAAACCAGGGGCCTTATCGAGTGCCATATCGATTAACCCATTCACACATGCGTATCGTTCCGTGCTTATTACACGCATTCACGTTTATAAAACAATTATAAGAAGGACACTCAGCAATTCATTTGACAACCATCAACAAAAATAACACATTTTATCGCCAACCAAATTTGCGAGGGGAACCCGTGTTACTATTTCATTCCCTGAGTTCCGATGTGTTCTATGTGCCTACTGACAGCCTACTGACGTGCTTACTGGCACATGCAACAAAAAGAACACATTTTATCGCCAACCAAATTTGCGAGGGGAACACGACGATATTCAGCTATCGCTAGCGATTCAAATTGTAATTGTGGTGCACGATTTGTAAAAAATTCCAGTGAAATTTCGCGTCTTTACAAAACGTCGCCTGATTGCTAGAATGTTCTATGTCCCCTATGGGACATAGAACATTCTAGCACTCAGGCGACGAAAAATAGTCCGTCAACCGTCAACGATTTCTACTCTCCGCTCATATAAGAGGGACGGATTTTCATTTTTCACATGATTTTGTGTTGCTGTAAATGAGGATTACATTGAATAGGCGTGTAATAGAAACCCTTCCCAATGTCTATTAGAATCATCCACAGCTATCCAGTGGTTCTTTTCACACAGACGATCATTGTTTTTCTTGTTGCCTTTATGACTCGCATGTCATCACGCAGACGTTGGACCATGTTCTGCCATGATCGTGCTCCACTTTCGACGCTGACATTTCAACTGAATTGCTATTTATGCTTGCTTTGGGTTGCTTCATTGTACTGTTTGTTCTTGGTCGGCAGTACCAGTGTTATCCTTCCTTCAATCAAAACGTCAAACCAACCAATCAGACATAAGTCAGTCTTTCTTGGTAAATCATTAACTTCAAGGTATCCTTTTCTTTTTCGACATTTTATTAGCTGGAGGTCTCCCTCTCCCCCCTCCCCCCCCCCCCCCCGCATTTCTTTATTTTTAGCAGATGACAAATGCTAGACGTCTTGAGACTTAGACATCTCATTTTAAACAGATATTTACAAATCCTTCTGAAGTAGAATTTACAGTTTTCGGCAAGTGTATAATTTGGATTTGGCAATAACCCTAGTCTAATATAAAATAACAATGAACGGGCGTTTACCTTTACAAGGTTACTGCCAAACAAACAAAAATAAAAATAGTCAAAGATATATGCGTTGTACTCAGACAACATTGACAGCCCGAATAAACAATGCATACAATATTAGATATAAAAAAAATGTATGTAACAAGTGCAGCTTGGAATTATTGAGTATGAAATGGAAATTTACAATATTTTAAAACTTTCAAAAGTAACAAAATTTGGCCATAAATATATGCAACGGCACAGTGGCGTAGCAGACAATCTTGTGCCCCCCCCCCCCCCCCCCCCCCACCCGCGAGATAGAGACGGGGGCCCTTTCATAATGGTGGTTGCCTTTAAAACGGGAACAAATTTAGTGTTGTTACCGTGCACAGCATACAGGATTTCACGTAGTACATTCGCCATATATTAAATGAAAGTATAGTCTATAGGATCGATTCTAAAAGTACAACTCTGTAGATTTTTTCATTACATGTTTTAAGTTTCACCCCCACCATCCAACGATACACACATGCACGCCCAAAATGTGTGACTTGAGAGGCGCCATGTATGTATATTGTTCATTTCTTACCCCTATCAGTTACAATGATGTAGCGTTTACTTAACCCTTTACCTAACCTAAAAAGCAGAAAAACATAGGTTATGACCCCTAGAGCTCGTTCCAACGAGGGGTCATAACCTATGTTTTTGAGACAAAAAATGAAAAAAAAATAATGAAAATTAATTGGCGATTTTTGAGAATAGCCCTGTCCGGTTTTGGCCGTTACGTTAGGTAAAGGGTTAAAAGAATAATACATAGACTACAAAGAGTACGTCGTGTGGAAGTGAGAGTTTGAAATTATGTGTATTTGGTACACAGTCCCGCTCTCTTTCTCTCTCTCTCTTTCCCTCTTTCTTCCAGTGTTGGGACGTCCTTCAAGACGGGGACCCCCTTCTAGCCACCCCCTCCCCACAATGCGGGCCCCGCGGGCCCATCCCCTACGCCGCTGCAATGGCATTGTCAAATTAAAAATAATACTCAGTACACCGTTGTATACGAAAGTAATAAAAGCAGGCATTACTATTTCACAGTGCAATATTTAGTTCATGGTAAGCAAATTGAAGTAAATCGCAACGTGATACCTCCCATACCACCTACACTAACTATTGCCGATGCAATGTAATTTTCAAATTTGAAATGTACAGGAATTAATTTTACAGTGTTATCATTTTCTAAAGAAGAGAACATCAAACATTGCTTCGTCAGCAATAGCCTGTGAAACAAATGAGATAAAAGGAAAACATTTGAGAAAAAAATGATGAATCGTGATGATTTGTTACGAAATTTCGTGACTGAAATCTGAATATAATATTTCAGAAAACTCAAGGTGTCCCCGAAATATTTCGTCATTGACGCCAAATGTTGTGATGTTACGACATAAAATTCAGCGTCGCACGCCAAATGTAGTAATTTTCCTTCACGATAACATTAGTTATCCTTGTGTTTTCCATGGTGTATGCATATTTACACCGCTTTGGCAACTCATACACCCTGAGGCGAAGTCGAAGGGTCTATGAGTTCCCATACTTTAACCTACATTGCTGGCATAAACTGACAGAAAATGTGTACGTTGTAAATTTCTTAATAAACCCAGACAAATATGGATGACATTAGAACTGGTTCAATGACATCCATATATGTAATATTTTATTGCACATAAATATTATTAAATTAACTGTAATTTTATTTTTCTTCTAACATTACCGTGTAGAAGGTATGAATTAATAATTAAAAATGGGTACTTTTCTAGCCACATAACCTGCTATTGTGTATTCTTGTTTTTAACCACGGTGTACAAAAAAGCTACGGTGGATTGCAAGTTATACCTTACCTCTCAACTAATCAAAACACAATATTTTGTTTCATTTGGAAACACTGTCACTTACACTGAAGTTTCAGGTCTTAGTCAAAAGTATCGAGTTAGTGTAAACAGTGTTTATTAAGGAAGATAGTTTAAATATACATACATGAATTATATATAATACAAGAGGTATAAATACAATACGTAGTATAATTCAGTTTGTAGAACATGAACATAATAGAATAAAATTTGATAAACGAATCCGACTGTAGGCATATTATAAGTTATTGTGTTGAATTGACGGTAACATGGTCTGAGGTTTGCGACTCGGAGCTTATGTTCAACCGAAGCCGCAAACCTCAGACCATGTTACCTGAGTTCATCACAATAACTTATATGTTCCAATAAGACACTACCCATAACCAAAAATCTAAATAGTGAAACACAAGAGGTTTATGTACTAAACTTGTGATAGTTAAAAGTTGCCTTGTTCAAGGCAACTTTTAACGACCACGGACTCAGTAAATAAACCTCTCGTGTATCCACGACGGCACTGGACAAATAATCAACAAACCAGATAAACTCATCCCTCTTAGTTCAGATCGTAAATCAGTTTGTAATTTAAACAACACCCCATCCGGAACACCGTCTGCTGCACACGTGAAACACCCAGAAGAATGAAGCGGCTTGCTGGTCACTCCGTTTATGAAGCAATTACGAAACGGACGCCGCCATTGCAAATATTTCGCTTTGTGACGTCAGACGATAACATTTGCCACTTGAGCCGAAAACATAGAATATAGTAAGCGAGCTCTCGTCCAATTGGAGGAGGGGGATTTTATCCTTATTGGAACATTGGTTATTTTTTTAAACAATATTGTTTCATTTCCTCATGGGGTTTGGCAAACAGGCAATGCCTATGTTAACGCTGTACCCTACAGAAACATACAATACAAGTGTAACTGTACACAGAACAGAAACTGATACAATGAAGTAGAAAGAAAGTACCACACAGTATCTCGACATTTCCTGTATATCTATGATCTATCGGGTATGGAGGCAATCTAGAATACACGTGAAGGTATAATAAGCCTACATTATGCGTGGGTGGGATGGGGAAGCACTATCAAAAATCACCAGGTTACTACTTGACGAAAACACAAAATCTCCAAGTACAAAACATGTGTCCCCTATCCCCCATTGTGCCGCGCCTCTGCTGTTATTAATTAAATCTGAGCCACTAGCTTTCTGATGGTCTGAGATACTAATAACTGACATTACTTCTTCTTTGGAAATTACTATGGAATCGAGACCCACTTCACAACGTGGGATGGGTGGTAGCTTTTTGTCATGAACAAGGTAAGCTTCATCAACAAAATGCGTATTTAGTAAGTCCGCTATCGCTTTTGTATCATTAACTGTTTCTCCATTTTCTTCCAAGTGGTGGGAAAAGTTCTTTCGAAAGATTGTGCTCTTTGGAGAAAGATTTAAGGGTCCCCACCAGTGGTAACTGCCAAAGTTACTAGATGATATATAAGTTTCAGTTTTAAAATCGTATTTCGCTTTGGCTGCCCGTATGAGTGATATAGTTTCATTTCTCTCTATTTGTCTGTTTAGCTGTTCTCTGTAATCGAGCACACACTCTCATTCTAGTAGTAACAGTATTTTATTTCAAGAAAGATATTTCATACAAGCATGTTACAAAATTAGATGGTGAAAGAATTGAGAAGTATGGAAATTGCAGCAAGCTAGAGCTTATGTATGCTGTCTCCACCAATAAAGAATGTGTACTAAAGTTCACGTGACATGAAGTTACACATACCATACAAATTACATGCTACTAAGATTCCAAGGTTATAGAATGTATAAATGGATTTTTTGGGGAAAATAATGCATTGAGTGCGTTAGTCAGTTTGCAGATTAGTTTGTAGTATTGGTAGATGGTTACCTGTGCTAACGTAGAACGGTCATTCCCAGTTTAAGTATTTGGAGTTATGACCACGATCTTAAGATGGAAGGGCAGGGACACCACACCACAGTCATCTATTTTATCTGTTTAAGTAGACCTTCACAGTACAAGGGTGCCTGACAAACCGTCAGTCAGCGGACAACTGGGTTGATGCCGGCGGTCCGTAAACTGCTAACTTTGGCAGCACTCCTGCATGTTTTAAGAAATAGTAAATATTGATTTGGTGGAAAACCACCACTACGAGATGGCAGCACCACCTATAGCACGCTGAATAGTGTTATTTATCTGGAGATTGTCCAACTAGTAATTGTACAATGTTTGTATATTTGAAGTCGCTTTAAATATAACTAGCTATATCTTACCTCCTACAGGTATCTGGGAATTTCATTGGTTCAAAGACGTCACATGCAGACTGGATATAAAACAATATACTGCCTGTCAACATCAATATACGTTGGCAGCTATGAGCAATCTCCCCTTTGTTCATTGATTGTTCAAAATGGCGGCAGCCGATAAACGCTTCAAGTTGAAAGATTGAGTGTTAGAAGCCCATATTTGGTCTGAAGTGCAGGTTAGGCAACTTAAAAGGCTTCACATTATGTGGGTGTGTGTCATGTTTTCTTCGAAATGAAACTGTTTGGTATGTATGAATTTGCCTTGTTACAATTTATGGGAGAGTGCCTGTAGGCACTCTCCCATAAATTGAAACAAGGCAAAGACACGTGAACACATTGTAAGAATTCTCTCATTTAATTTTGATCACTGTTGTTATTAGTTCTGTGCATCGATGTAGCAGTCTGTAAGATAGATTCGTTACACAGTTTGTTGGTGGCCTAATATGGTATATATGGTGTCAGTTAATTCCATATCGTCCAATATCATGAGATAATTCCAGATACTGACTAAAATAGAGTTGATTTTCTTTTTTATTATATGCTACGACACATTGTATTGCACAATATTCAGCCCAATTCGACCCCACATGCGTACGTTTCAAAACAATAACACAAATCAACTGATCGTTCCTTCAAGGCGACGTGATGTGACGTAGCGTGACGCCATGTAGGAAGCTACTGAGGGATATTCCTCGATATCCGTCGAGTCGATGGATATCTAGAAATATCTTTTAGATAATTTTCGATAATTCACAGGCTAGCAAATAATAAATTCAATTACTCTCATGTTATTTTACTCTCAATGCTGACCAAACCGTGATTATCTCCCAACTACATTGTCTGATATTTGCACAGGGGCTACAGATTGTTCAACAGCTGCTTTTCTAATTCATTTTTCTCCCCCAAAAAACAGACTGCACATGCCTGCAAACATTACTACTCGATCAATCTACGGATACAATGAAAACAGAATAAACACGATCAAAATAATAAACAACACACATTGAATCCAAGTAATTGCAAGATATTTGTTTACAAAACTATCATTTCACTAATTAAAGATGGTATTGTTTTGTGACAACATGAATGAGTCGTATAGCAGCCTCGTGCATTTCTGGAAGAAGATGAAAGAAATTATTGTTTATCACCAGTGGTCGGATACTGAAAAAAACGTCGATAACATCATGCGAAAAGGTTCTGAAAACTGAGAAAACATATTACACCAATACAAAGGGTCAGGGTTTCATTATCTGTCCATTCACATTTCACTCTTTAATGAACAGAAGAAACTATCCCTCTACTCATGTAGTATGTAATTGTATTATGTCAAGCATAGAATCATTATATATTTATCTCTTGCATTTCTGTGAGAAAGCAAAACAATAAATTATCATTGAACATCTGCTAATTGGATACTGAGAAAACGTCCATAATGCCATATAGGTGTAAAGATCCTGAATATTAGGGGAACACTTCTATTACTTCTAATACACCAATATAAAAAGGTCAAGGTTTCAAAATCTGTTTAAATATCCGTTCATTTATTGTTCACTGGAGAGTGTTCATGAACACTCTCAAAGAGTTGCATACCTACATCTTGAAATTCATGGAGAGGATAAGTAAATTATGATTAACAATCTGCTGGCTAAATACTGGAAAAAACTTCCATAAAGCCACACTGTATGCAAAGGTATTGAATGCTGTGTTGAAACTTCCATAACACCAATACAAAATGTCAAGGTTTCAAATTCTGCTTCAACATCTGTTCATTCACTTTCCAGTTATGAATGCTCATGAATACTCCTCCAATAAACCATAACAAAAACGGTTCTGTCTCAACAAACTACCATTTATTACACGCCTGTTATATGTAAACCCCATCTACCACAACACTAAACCATGTGGAAAATGAAAATCTCCTCCTCACATAAACCCCATGTAAACCCCATCTACCACAACACTAAACCATGTGGAAAATGAAAATCTCCTCCTCACATAAACCCCATGTAAACCCCATCTACCACAACACTAAACCATGTGGAAAATGAAAATCTCCTCCTCACATAAACCCCATCTACCACAACACTAAACCATGCGGAAAATGAAAATCTCCTCCTCACATAAACCCCATGTAAACCCCATCTACCACAACACTAAACCATGTGGAAAATGAAAATCTCCTCCTCACATAAACCCCATGTAAACCCCATCTACCACAACACTAAACCATGTGGAAAATGAAAATCTCCTCCTCACATAAACCCCATGTAAACCCCATCTACCACAACACTAAACCATGTGGAAAATGAAAATCTCCTCCTCACATAAACCCCATGTAAACCCCATCTACCACAACACTAAACCATGTGGAAAATGAAAATCTCCTCCTCACATAAACCCCATGTAAACCCCATCTACCACAACACTAAACCATGCGGAAAATGAAAATCTCATCCTCACATAAACCCCATCTACCACAACACTAAACCATGTGGAAAATGAAAATCTCATCCTCACATAAACCCCATCTACCACAACACTAAACCATGTGGAAAATAAAAATCTCCTCCTCACATAAACCCCACCTACCACAACACTAAACCATGTGGAAAATGAAAATCTCCTCCTCATATAAACCCCATCTACCACAACACTAAACCATGCGGAAAATGAAAATCTCCTCCTCACATAAACCCCATGTAAACCCCACCTACCACAACACTAAACCATGTGGAAAATGAAAATCTCATCCTCACATAAACCCCATGTAAACCCCATCTACCACAACACTAAACCATGTGGAAAATGAAAAGCTCCTCGCATATAAACCCCATGTAAACCCCATCTACCACAACACTAAACCATGCAGAAAATGAAAATCTCTTCCTCACATAAACCCCATCTACCACAACACTAAACCATGTGGAAAATGAAAATCTCCTCCTCACATAAACCCCATGTAAACCCCATCTACCACAACACTAAACCATGTGGAAAATGAAAATCTCCTCCTCATATAAACCCCATCTACCACAACACTAAACCATGTGGAAAATGAAAATCTCATCCTCACATAAACCCCATGTAAACCCCATCTACCACAACACTAAACCATGCGGAAAATAAAAATCTCATCCTCACATAAACCCCATCTACCACAACACTAAACCATGCGGAAAATGAAAATCTCCTCCTCACATAAACCCCATGTGAACCCCATCTACCACAACACTAAACCATGCAGAAAATGAAAATCTCCTCCTCACATAAACCCCATCTACCACAACACTAAACCATGTGGAAAATGAAAATCTCATCCTCACATAAACCCCATCTACCACAACACTAAACCATGTGGAAAATGAAAATCTCCTCCTCACATAAACCCCATGTAAACCCCATCTACCACAACACTAAACCATGCGGAAAATGAAAATCTCCTCCTCACATAAACCCCATCTACCACAACACTAAACCATGTGGAAAATGAAAATCTCCTCCTCACATAAACCCCATGTGAACCCCATCTACCACAACACTAAACCATGTGGAAAATGAAAATCTCCTCCTCACATAAACCCCATGTAAACCCCATCTACCACAACACTAAACCATGTGGAAAATGAAAATCTCCTCCTCACATAAACCCCATGTAAACCCCATCTACCACAACACTAAACCATGTGGAAAATGAAAATCTCCTCCTCACATAAACCCCATCTACCACAACACTAAACCATGTGGAAAATGAAAATCTCCTCCTCACATAAACCCCATGTAAACCCCATCTACCACAACACTAAACCATGTGGAAAATGAAAATCTCCTCCTCACATAAACCCCATGTAAACCCCATCTACCACAACACTAAACCATGTGGAAAATGAAAATCTCCTCCTCACATAAACCCCATCTACCACAACACTAAACCATGTGGAAAATGAAAATCTCCTCCTCACATAAACCCCATGTAAACCCCATCTACCACAACACTAAACCATGTGGAAAATGAAAATCTCCTCCTCACATAAACCCCATCTATCACAACACTAAACCATGCGGAAAATGAAAATCTCCTCCTCACATAAACCCCATGTAAACCCCATCTACCACAACACTAAACCATGTGGAAAATGAAAATCTCCTCCTCACATAAACCCCATGTAAACCCCATCTACCACAACACTAAACCATGCGGAAAATGAAAATCTCCTCCTCACATAAACCCCATGTAAACCCCATCTACCACAACACTAAACCATGCAGAAAATGAAAATCTCCTCCTCACATAAACCCCATCTACCACAACACTAAACCATGTGGAAAATGAAAATCTCCTCCTCACATAAACCCCATCTACCACAACACTAAACCATGTGGAAAATGAAAATCTCCTCCTCACATAAACCCCATGTAAACCCCATCTACCACAACACTAAACCATGTGGAAAATGAAAATCTCCTCCTCACATAAACCCCATCTACCACAACACTAAACCATGCGGAAAATGAAAATTTCCTCCTCACATAAACCCCATGTAAACCCCATCTACCACAACACTAAACCATGCGGAAAATGAAAATCTCCTCCTCACATAAACCCCGTGTAAACCCCATCTACCACAACACTAAACCATGCAGAAAATGAAATCTCCTCCTCACATAAATTGTTGACTAACTATTTTAAAACAAAAGAGAAATTTCACTGGAATGTTTTACAAATCGTGCAACGCAATTACAATTTGAATCGCTAGCGACAGCTGAAAATCGTCCCCAGAGTTCCAATGTGCTCTATGTGCCAGTAGGTACGCCAGTAGACACGCCAGTAGGCACTCCAGTAGGCAGCCAGTAGGTACATAGAACAGATTGGAACTCAGGGCACGAAAAAGTAACACGAGTTTCCCTCGCAAATTTTGTTGGCAACAAAATGTGTTGTTTTTGTTGATAGTTGTCAAATGAACTACTGAATGTCCTTCTAATAATTGTTTTTTATAGACGTGAAGGCGTGTAATAAACACAGAACGACACGCGTCTGAACGGGTTAATCGATATGGCACTTGTTCCATCGCGGAAGGATAAAACTCGAGACCTGCAGCCTCTCGTTTTATCCTTCCGCGCTGGCACTCGTGCCATATCGATAGATAGATAGATAGATATACTTTATTCAACAATATATCACTGAATAACAAAACATAAGACACAACTATACAAAATTAAACACAACATGATATATTGTTAGGAGACAACATAGCAAATTTAGCTGTCTTCCTGTTGTCTCCTTGGTATGGTCGTACAAATTCAATAGTCATGCAGTAGACATCGTTAAAACATAATCACCACCGCCTTCAGTATAGGGTGTAGAGAGTTATAGCGAGGGCCACCGGCTGTCACATAAAATGATCTCATATGAGACATTAGTGGCCGTTTAGGATGAGATAACAGTTGACAAGTATATACCTGCCTTGGGGTGTGGGAGACAAACAAAGGGAGAGAGATATTTGCCTGGTGAGTTGGATCCTAGGAAGATGCCTTCTCGAAGTATGAATGAGTGTTAAGCAATTAGTTACCGGTCCAGATTTTGCAAAGGGCAGTTCAGAAAGATAAAGGTAAGGCTTTATAAATTTATAAATTTGTTGCTTGAAATGACGACCGATTAAGAATTATTTAGTAAATTAGTGTGAGTCAGTGTAGGGGAAATGTCAGTGGAGTGCACATTCTCGTAAGAGAAGATGAATACCCATCATAAGGCATTATCCAATACATTTCACAATACTAATATTAAAAAATAGTAATATTTAGATATTAGGGTGGCAGTCGGGACACATGCGATATGCGCATGATATGTTCGAAGAGTAGTTATGTATGTATTTCATAGCTAATTGTTTTTTAAATAGGCTTCTGGTGGGGAGACCTCGAATACCAGACTCAATTGCATTCCATATTTTTGGAAAGCTATGTCTCGGCAGATTTGCAGAAAACTGCGTTCTTGGTTTATCAATCTGTATTAATCCTGCTTGTCTAGTAAGAGTTCCAGTGGATCTAACATTAAAAAACGTTTCAAACGATTGTGGTAGGTTCATATATTTCCAGTCATACATAAATAATGAAACGTTTAATTTGTAAAGGTCGTTAAATTTCAAAATATTGTTCATTTTGAATAAAGGATCTGTATGACTGTTAAGTCTTTTGCGATTGATTACTCTAATGGCTCGTTTCTGCAGAGTGTATATTTTACAACAAGAAGATGCGTGGCCCCATACTTGGATTGAGTATAATACCTGACTATGTATAAGTGCATAATATAACGACTTCATTGCTTTATGTGGTAGTATGTTTTTTACTTTGTTCAAACAATATATTATTTTCGATATTTTAGAACAAATAGTAGATACCTGGTGTTTAAAACTTAGATTTTCATCAAGATAAACTCCCAGGAATTTAGCCACCTTTTCAGACTGGGAGTTATCGACCGGTGAAAGCTTAGTGTTATTCAGAAAGATACGTAGCATATTTGCTTTGTTTGGGTTATTTGGTGGGTGCAGCATAATATATTTGCACTTATTAGCGTTTACTTGAAGTTTATTACAGCAACACCAGATAAAATATTTGTAAGTTCTGCGTTTAATTCAGTTTCCAATCTCTCCAGATCATGCCCAGATGTAAAAGGGGTTGTATCATCAGCAAATGAAAGTAGATTTAGCCTTGTTGAGTTGCTCATATCATTGACATAGATCAAGAACAAGAGGGGTCCGAGAACGGAGCCCTGTGGGACACCACAGTTAACTGTTTGCGTTGAGGACTGGTGCGAGTTAACATCGACAAATTGTAACCTATTTGATAAGTAGCTTTTGAACCAATCGTTCGCCTTGCCTCTTATTCCGTAGAATTCTAGTTTGCTAAGCAATATGTCATGACTTATCGTATCAAAGGCTTTCGACAGATCTATGAATACTGCTAAGGTTGAGTCCTTTGTGGGTTTATCATTGCTATCCGCGACATACTGAAGAAGATGTAAGATGGGATGAATTGTGGAATGACTTTTGCGGAAGCCATATTGGTGTTTATATAGTATTTCGAAATTGTTTAAAAAACTGATGACCCTACGATACATTATTTTTTCTAGTACTTTTGAGAAAACTGGAAGTAAGCTTATGGGTCTATAATTTCCTAGCATCTGAGGGTTGCCACCTTTATGTATCGGTATCACTTTAGCTGTTTTGAGTTTGTCGGGAAATTTTCCTTCTGTAAAGGAGAGGTTAAAAATGTGTGTCAGGGGTTTTGCCACTTGCAATATTGCCTCTTTCATAACTCTTGTTGATAAGTTATTGTAGTCTGAGCTCACTTTTCCTGATTTACTGTCAATATAATTTCTTGTTCATTTGTTGGGACAATAAAGAAGGTCTCGCTAAAATTGCCATTTAAGTATTCTCGGAAATTCTTAGTTGTATATGGAACATTCTCGTTTATTGTCTGACCAATCCCCACAAAGTAGTCATTAAAATTTGAGGCGATTTCACTGGGGTCAGTTATTTCTTCATTATTAACAGATATTCTCGATGGGAAGCTGGCAGTTGATTTAGATTTGGATATTATAGTGCGTAATATGTTCCATGTTTTTTTCATGTCGTGTTTATTTGTTTCTATTATATCATTATAATATACGGCTTTGCTTTGTCTTTTTACTTGATTAAAAATTATACAAAATTTTTTATATTTGTTTATGTTAAATTCTGTTGGTTTTTTCATTTTTAGGTGAAAAAGTTTTTTTTTATTGATCGATGATTGCAGAAGGCCGGTCGTCATCCAGGGCTTACGTTTCACATGTTTCTTATGTACCCTTAATTGTTTTAGGGAGAATGCGTTTTCAAATGCATTGAGGTATATATTTATAAAAGATTCGTATGCAGTTTCAACACATGTACCGTTGTATACCGAGTCAAAGGAGCTGTTTTGGAGAATGTTTTTAAATAATTCCACATTTTCTCTTTTGAAAGACCTTCTATAAATGGATGATGTACTACTGGTAACGTGGGTGCCTTCTTGTACATAAAATGTCGCAAAATGGTCTGAGATATCTGTAATAATAATACCAGCATGATATTTATCGGTGACATTGTTGGAATAAATATGATCAATCAAGGTCGCTGAGTGTTCTGTTACTCTCGTTGGCTTTGTTATGACCGGCATGAATCCATGACTGAACATATTATCTACGAATGTATTAGTTTTTTGGTGTCTGTTGAAACTAAGTAGATCCACATTGAAGTCTCCCAGTAGAAAAGCTTTACTATGCTCAGAGCAAATTTTTGTTACCATATCTGTTACTGAGGAATGAAATGTGTCAATGTTCGCCAGAGGAGGTGAATTTGGTCGATATATGCACCCGACGACGTAAGAGTTTTGACATCCCGGATTTACCTCAATGAAGATTGTTTCGATGACGTGTGGAATAAAAATCTCTAGGTCAGGTCTAACCTTAAACGAGAGTTTTTCTGAAACGAAGATGCCAACACCTCCTCTGCCATCATCGTCGCTAGGTCGGACCCTGTAAACAATCGGGTGATATCCTTCGATTTTATAATTCAAATTTTCATGGATATTAAATATTTCTGTCAAGCCAATCACTTCAAATAAATTTTCGTCGTTCTGAATGACACACAAGAAGTTGGTGAGCGAGTCAAAGTTCGCATTCAGACTTCGACAGTTTAGGTTTAGTAAACTAGTTTTTATCTTTTTGTCGTAGAAATCTCTTTTAAAGTTTGAGGTTGAATAATAATTACATGAATGATTATGAATAGAGAATGGGGACACGTCAGGGCTGTAGTCGTCCGTGACGTTCGTTTTTTCGTTATACATAGAAACAAAATTGAAATGATCATTATTCTGTATCTCATCCAAAGTAGGGTTAAAATTCGCCATAACTGGGCTCACTATAAGACTGTGTTTGGTAAACTGAAGACAGTGGTAATTTTAGTGATAAAGATACAAGGTAGAATTTACGGCACAACAACACATAAGAAGTAAATTGTTTATATTGATGAGAAAAAATCATCAATGTATCTAAATAGGTATCTACGGGGATTATGTCACTGCGGAATCGAACGAAAGAATTATTAATCAGTCTTCGAGAGAAAGTGGACATCGAATGAAGGTTTCAGCGAGGAGGGCTAAACATGACATTATCAGCTTGTTAGCTTCTTGGTGTGGTTAACATTACATATATATTACCTTTGCTAATCATGGCACAACATGGAGATGAAGTCAGGAGTGGCCGATCGTTAATCCACATGTTGCTCATTTTTAGCGGGGGAGGAATTCGCTAGAATTGTGCACTTGGTGATACCTTCCTGAAATTTGGCATGATGTAAGGGTAGGCATCAGAGATTTCAAAATCGATCGGCTACAAGTTGGCACCATCCTCTAGCCACCACTAGCAGCGAAATCCAAAATGGCCGCCAAGCGGATCGAAAAAAAGCTATTTTCGCCGATCGCACAACTGAAGCTCCAAACCTAACACCATACATGTGCTGTAATTGATGTGAATGATGGAGTGAAGCCCTTGGAACAAGTTGGGGGGAAGATTAATGGATAATGGGATCAGAATTTCCGTCGATGTGTGCGTCTGTGTGTCTGACTGTCAGTATGATCGTCCGTCCGTAGATAAATTAGTGTTGAATGTTTCTCGGGAATGCAATGGTCAAATGAACATGGTATGAGAGATTCCTGTCAACACATGAACAAGGGTACTCGATAGTATGCAGCAGTGGGGATACTTGGACATTTGATAATCCAATTAAAGTGACAGTCTATTCTCAACTTCCGGCATTTTCGATAGATTTATTTTCTAAGAAAATAAAACTATCAAATTTCTAGAGGAGTTCTGGTTCAATCTCAACACCATAGCGACACGTCTGCCAGCAAGGGCAGTGCTGGAATGAACTCGGGATGCATTAGTTCCCGTTGTTAATTATACAATGTTATCTTGCCAGTATAGAACATTGGCAAAATGGGACTAGAAGGGGTGAGTGTATGTTTGCAGTCATTCGAGGTACAGGAATATTTTTTGACTACAAGTAGTATTCTTCATTTTCGGCCAGTTAAGATGTGGTGTGTTCCAAGTCAGGATTAATGTTGCCGACACTTAATGCCCATCCCTCATGGTATGCTACTTTACCAGGGATATAGAGATATAGCCACCACTGGGAGCCAAAACATGACCTTTGATGTCGATGAGTGGTCGAAATGTTTTAGCGAATAACTTATCGAAATATGATCCGGTATGGCAATTTGATACCTTACGTTAGATTTATTAGATCAACTCAGGTATGGATTCATTGAGACATGAGTGCGCTACAAGATGAAGGATTTCCAAGTTGATTTGCTATGGAGTAGGAACTGACTAGTCACATGTGGCCTATGGCCAGAGAAAGACAAGGATACCATAGATGAACACACGGGTGAACGAAGGTATCAACTGTTGTACAGAGGCAAAATAGTTGGGGATATTGTATCATGCTATGCATGAATTAACACCGTCTTGTGCAGTAAATAACAGACTATTTTCCGAAATCTAAAACTGTATTCCTATACCCCGGACAATGTAGCAAGCCACATGGGATGAACATTTGTTAGCAAAATCAACTCAACTAGAAACATGACATGTGTTAACTGGCCGAAAATGGAAAAAAAAATACCAGAATAGGAGATGACTGGTCCTAACATGACAGTATACTACTCAATATTGTTACAACAGCCACCTTCACACTTACACAAAGGTGTGCACCTTAATCCAGCTTTCAAGCATTTGCAATTGCCCTTGCAGGCCTTGGCACAACTACAGTGGAGCATCAGTGCACATGCAGCACTTGCGTCTCCTAGGTGAGTCCAAAATGGGACCAGAATATTGAGACGTGGATTCCACTCCCATCCGTACTGTGATGGGTCTGGCACACATAAGTGTTTCTGCAGAGCACGATGCCAAATGAAAGATGACACAAGAATTACCCTTTTTACATGTTGATACAGAGCTGCTTTGGTGGGCGGGATGTTTTCCATAGACTTAAGGCCATGTGTGAACATATGCCGTCTCGCATCATTGACACGTGTACTGACACAACTGTTACTGTACATCTGTATGGTGAGTTTTTCGATATGCTGCATATGAGGGGAATCCTCTGAAAAGACTTGCGGATTCTCAGTCAATTCTATCATCATTTCAGTTGATGCGGGAAAATTCATCCATGCATTCCATCCTGTCTTCTTCCCAATGCCGAGCATGCTGGATGTTACATCACAACCTGTGAAGGCGTGGAAGAAAGTCAGGGCCTTACAGTAATCAGGTCCAAGTTGTGAAGCTATCTCATGAATTGGCATATCTTTATATGCCTTTCCAATTCCAAACCCAATCCACAGCTCACTGAGTCCAAGGTCACGGAATGTTGCGAAATGGTGCAAAGACAGAATGACGACATCAGAATCAACCGTGCGAAGAAAAGCTATTTTGTGACCTTGTGAGACTGCATGGTTGAGATGAAGCATCATGCGCGTGTCTGCTTCCTCGTGGTTCGATGGAGATATGTCACATAAGCTAACATCCTTATTGCATAGTACATATTCTCCTGATGTCGTTAACAACTGGTACTCGGATGTTGATGTTAATTTCAGCAGTTCAGCAGACAGGAACTTGAAAAATTCGTCTTTATTCTCACTAACTTTCAAGAATGCCTGCCAATTCTTCCCTTTAGGTAAAGGGACGTTCTCGGACACCCGTATCAACCTAACTGCTGTCTCACCGAGGCGTTTTGCTCGCGTCTGATTCTTCAAACTGCCTTCGGGGTAACAGTCATAGATCGCATCAACCCTTGTGGTGTTCGTGTTAATCAGAGATTCGATGTATGGCAATAATTGCAATCGAGCATATTCTCCAAACAGATCCGCTTTCTGTGGTTTGATTACATGGACTACAGCAGGCATATCCAAGATGACAACTGAAGCTTGTCTAGCTGCTGAATTCTTCCCTTGTGCAGGAATAGCTGGTAAACAATTGAGAATTTGAGATTTTGTCCCACTCCGTAGCTTACCTCTATCGGATAATGCTGGCGGATCACGTGCATTCTCGTGCATGAAAAACTCATCCATGTTTGAATCAGGCCGGGCTTGCAGTGAAACGAACATCTGGGTAACTATTGCGGCAGTTGCTTTACTTGACATGAGTTTGTCTCGGCCTTTGTCCAGGTTGGCTGGGGGTGGGTTAAGGAAGGTATATATATTTGCCTTGGGAATAACATCATTCAGGGGTACGGTGCATTCCACAAGCCTTTCCTTCAAGAAAGTGGAATATAAATGCTTGCCCCTTTCGGGTAATGACCGTAAACTCTTACTAACTTCGGGGTCCATATATTCACCAGTATCTAATGTCACCAGCTGACCACTAGTTTCATCATAAGGGTTGATAATGAGTCCCTGATTCACCAGATCGAGGAGAGATTTCAATTGATTCAGAAATTTTTTCTGCTCTGATACCGAACTTTCCGGGTGTTCCGTGTTATCTGATGATGTTGTGTGGAAACTTGCATATTCATACTCATCTATAACACGCAGAACTTCTGACCTTGAAAGCTCAATAACGACTTTCTCTTCAGCCTGGCCATAGAGACCTTTTGGACCACTGTCTTCTTTGAGTAGTTGGATACTATGTTCTTGGCTCTGATCTAAACCCATCATACTGAACTTCCTCTCACTACGCTGGACCACAAAATGGCCTTCCATGAATTTGTTGTGGATTGAAGGATGCCGCCTGGGTAGCTGAGACATGTCTCTCAGAAATACGGGGACCCACCGACAATAATTTGTATGTCCTAGGGCAAAAAAGTAACTGCACAACTCATCGATAGAACACAGTGTACCAGGCCAGTTACCGATTCGTTGGTTCCGAACGAATTGACAGCTTGTCAAGAGAAAGTTCCGAACGATTTCACCCCAATAGCGCGCAGTTGGAGATTGTGAAAGAATCCTCTGTTCCCACATTTCAAATGACTCATGGGGCCCAGTCTGCTGACAGTAAATCTCATAAGCATTCTTTCTGAGGATCTCAAGCCAAGCTAGAGTGAGAAGATATGCCTGTCGCGTCCTCTTGACATGTTTCCCACCAAGTAGGGATGATGCTACACCGGGTGTGAATATCTTTGCGAGGTGAAACATTCGCTCCCAACCAGAACCACCCATAAGCTTACCACCAGCTTCTTGGGTGCACATTTCAAGATGCAGGAATCCAATCATACACACCATTCGATCCTCACCTATCTCCTCTGGGAACAGCCATTGACATTTTTTCTGCCTGGCATACAACGGACAGTCACCTTCAATGACAGGTATCTGGCCGGGGTTTACGAAAGCAGTAGCTTCCCTGACCACATACATAGCATGCTTCTGCATACTGAGTGAGTCCGCTTTCTGCTCACTGAAAACAGGGAATACCCCAATAACTGCACGAGGTTTGACATTGTCTTGATCTTCATGTTTTGAAAAGAAGCCTGAAAAGGTCACAGGGACTTCATCAAGCTGCCAGCTGCCATCAACCTTCCCTTTATTGCTGATCTGTGACACATGAGACAACCAGTCATTCTCTCCCACGTTCAAATCTGCATATTCATTGGGCCGTACATTACATTCATCTGGAGATTCAAGCCTGATGTCCCCACCAAAGTCTTCAACGAAAGGAACAAATGCATAGTCGTCTGGGAGTTCAATTTGTGTGTCTTCTGGAACATCTAAACTCAGTGGTGGGGGATCAGTACCCACATTGTCCCTGCTCAGTTGACCAATGAGTGTGATGGACGTACCATGCATATCAGATCTACCAGATACATCAATGTTATCAGTGGTTCCTATCGAGAAAACATTACGTTTGCAGTTAGCTGGGACTACAACACCTTCGTTCTTGAACCGCAGTGAAACAGCTCTCGCGAAACTCCTGCGAACATCCATTACGCGATCATAAGAGACAGAGAGTCCCATTTGATGAAAATCTCTGATAAGATTTTTCATACGATCATGGGCATGCAACTTCAAACCCACATAAAGAGGCATTGGAGTTTCTCTGTCACGTCTCTGGTGAACATTTTGTGCATGTTCGGAGCGTTTCGCTGAATTGCTGATCAACATCTGTGAAATAGTACAAGCCACTCGAGTCTTGGCATTAACAGTCTCATCATCGCCTAAGTTCTGTATACTACATGTGCCCTCAAGTAGAACTCTAAGAAGAGTCAGGAGTGAGTTGGGTACAGGCTCGCTCAAGCAATAAGATGAAAATGATCCCGTGAAAGGAGCTTGAGATATGAGTATGTGTTTACGCAGAAGAAGACCCACATCAACTATCTTTTTTGCCTCTTCCTCAGACACTATACGAGTTAAAGATTCGGACAACAAGGAGCCAACTCGAAACCTACTTGAAATAAACACATCTCTACCCTGTGTGAAGGCGTCCCAGCCATCGCCCAATTTCTGCAACAAATGTTCTTTGAATCGAGTGGAATGTATTTCTTCACTAAGCCAATCAGAACCGACTTGCTTCAACCTCCGACTGTACAGATTCTTGAGATCGACAAGCTTCATCGCGGAATCGTTGTGTTCAACAAATGTTATGAGCTCTGCCATAACGAGAGGGTCATAGGGCAGGCCTGACGCGGAATGTTCGGCGTTCTTCGACTTTTTAGATTTAGCCGCTCGTGCTTCATTGGCAAGCTTACAATAACAGGTTTTGTGATAGTAAAGATCACTAGCAGCGGAATCAAATGCTGCATTGACCCGAGAAAAAACAACCCAGTTCTCGGCTTCCTTTGCCATAATTTTGAGTTTATTGTTATCAGACATTGATCTGCAAATAGGCTCACTGCTGTCACCTTCGCGTTTGTGACAATAAACACACTGGGGCAGTTTCCTGTCACAGCCAGATTCAAAACTTGTCCGTGTTCTTTTAGGACTCAGCGTGGAGCAGGATGCCACTGCCTCATTTCGCTCTCGCTTGTGTAGCACGCGCTGTACGATGTGAGTCCGAATACTGTCACGGCATGTCTTATGATATATTGCCTTATTCGTCAACAGTGACATCGACATACACTCATCACTCTCTCTCATCAAACAATCAATGGTCAAATTATATGGAAGCTCAACGCCATTATCTAGGAAGCGCGTTATGTCTTCCTCAATAGCTTTATAGGCGTCATGAAAACGAGATTCTCTATACGGACGCATCAATTTCTTGGAACTGTCTTGCTGGCAAAAGCAACAACGTTCCCAGTCAGTACTAGTCCGTACACGAAGAGGATTCTCACTCATTCTGTGAATGATTTTTGTGAACAATCGCGTTCTCGAATTAATTTCGACAGACAAATCAGAATTGCTTGCGGAATTACGCCAAACAAGAGATTGTATGGCAAAGAGACTGCTTCATAAAGAGCGTTGTTTCTCCGGGATCAGCGTCATTCAGGTTTGCCTGAATGACGCTGATCCCGGAGAAACAACGCTCTTTTCAAGTTCCAAGAAATTGATGCGTCCGTATAGAGAATCTCGTTTTATTCTACATCATCTCCCACGTCTGTTTCCAACACGTGCGTGGATCAGAGTTCACTTTCGCGCCCTTACAATCGGATGTATAGTCGGTAGACCGTCGAAAAGGAGGTTCCCTTCAGCCGCTGGCGGCCATTTTGGATTGTGCCGCTACTGGTCGCCACCGGTCGGTGTCAACTTGTAGCCGATCGTTTTTGAGAACCTCATAGCCTACACTAACAGTGTGCCAAATTTCAAGAAGGTATCACCAAGTGCACAATTCACCTGTATGTGACGAATTCCTCCCCCGCTATTTTAGCGTGTACAGGTTTTGTTATCTATATTTGGTTGTTGCATTCAATTGAAGCTATTCGTTTTGTTATTACAAAAACCGTTTGAAACTGTTTGAAAAAAACTTTGAAAATTAAAAACATATAAGTTGTCGTAGTAGCTTGGAAGGACTGATATGGAAGCGCAAAAATGAAAAGAGTGAAAAATCAATGCATGAGATGCAAACTGAAACTGATAAACAAAATTTAGTAACTGTTTCGGTGCTGAATTATTTTATGTTGGTTTTTGGCTAATAACTATTCATAATATTAAAATTCATCGGGGGGAACCCTAAGGCACTTTCCAATAAATTTTAGTAAAACAAGTGTACATAAACAAATCACTGTTTTCGTGTGTCTGAAATTGGACATTCAAGCGTAGATGGTTCCAAGTGTGTAATATATTTCCACATACCACTAAATATTTTTTTCATCCAAAATGCATTTTGACCTCAGTTTTTATGCAATAAAAATAGAACAAAATGAGATGAACTCATTCACACGAGTGTCGTTCTGTGTATTAACAATCTGCTGGCTAGATACTGGGAAACCTCCATAATTCCACACTGTGTATAAAGGTACTGAATACTGGGGGTGGGGTGGGGGGGGGGGGGGGGAACTTCCAAAACAAATCTTCAAGGTTTCAAAATCTGTTCCAATATCTGTTCGTTCACGGTTCACTTGAGCACTCTCCAATAAACTGTAACAAAACGGTTCAGTCTCAACACAACTCTCATTCTACCAATATAATAAGCTATTGTTTTTTTGACTGCATGGAGAAATGTTATTCTGGGGGAATTCTGGGTGAAGGTAAGTAAATTATCATTAACCCTCTGCGGATAGATAATGAAAAGAACTCTTTAACACCACATTGTATGCTGAGTTCTGTTGTTTTATGAAAGCATACCATCCTCATAAAATTCCGGGAGAAGGCAAGTAGAATATCATTAACCACATGCTGGCTAGATACTGCGAAAACTTCCAAATTTCCACATTGTGTGCAAGGATGCTGAGCTACTGTGGAAAACTTGTATTACAACAATACAAAAGGTCATGGTTTCAATATCTGTTTAAATATTTGTTCATTCACAGTTCACTGGAAAGTGCCCATGAACACCCCCATCAATTGTAACAAAGCAGTTCTATCTGCAAACTATCATTCTACCAATATAATATGCTATTGTTTTTAACAATGTAAAAGAGTAACTTATTACTTTCCAAAGTGTGATTTAATGGGATTTCCGGGTTTGATTATAAACGATAACTTCACAAGTGAATTATGCATTCAACAATTGTGTCATGTATCCGTGCGCGTAAACGAAGACGCTTTGCCGTGGGTGTAATGGGGACTTCATTGTTTTTGGGGTTTTTTTTAACCCTTTACCTAATATGACAAGGAGACTTGCAAAAAAAAAAAAAAAAATCTTGAGTAGCTATTATTTTCATTTTTTGTCTCCAAAACATTGGTTATCACCCCTCATTGGAACGAGCTCGTTCCAGTGAGGAATCATAACCTATGTTTTAATATAATTATCATTAATAATGAAAAGTAATAAACAGAGTAATTGCTTGACTGGACTGGTTACGTGAAATAATTCATTCGAGGCGAGGGACTATATTGTAAAATACACGTGTTTGTACAACGTCCCTCACCTCTCATGAATTATTTCACGTAACCAGTCCAGTCAAACGATTACCCACTATATATCAACCTGCCAAAAATTCTCGGAGAAAGGTAAGTAAATTTTCAGTAACCGTCTGCGGGCCACTCGGTGTACAAACGTGATGAAATACTGGGGGACTCCTTTTGCACCAATACAAGTGATCATGGTTTCAATATCTGATTGAATATTTGTTCATTCACAATTCACTCTAATAAACTGTAACGAAACAGTTCTATCTCAACAAACACTCGTCCAGTATAATACAGAACGGCCTCCGTGGACTGGTCACTTTCCACGGGTGGGCAATATTTCCACGGACGCAGTGATATTAGATTCCAAACACTGAATGTAGGAATAATCATCAAAAATTTAATTAATGAAGCACCGGGTTAATTACAATTTTGTTGCTGCTCATTTTGTTTTTACCTCGTTAACCCTGTGTGTGGACATCGTTGCCCACGCGTGGATTACGACCAATCCACTGTGATGGTACTGTATATACATTCTATAACAATGTAAGCTGAGTACAAAACTTTCCACAGAATTAGTTACATTTTAACATCAATATTTACAAAACACAAAATTTGGGTAAGCGACACAAAAAACGTCTGACTGGGCAGGAGTATCAGTTCAGTGATAATTTAATCATACGTGCAGCACAAGATTAAAAATGTTGCTTGGTCTACCTCACACATTCTCTACAGGGATGTGGCTAGAGGGTTTCAGTTGGGCGGATGCCACCGGTGTAAATTCCAACTGTGAGTAGTTTCGATAGGTGGTTGCACTGCAGCGCTGGGTGATATCTTTTAACCCTTTAACCAACGAATCGCCCGCATCTACCCGCGTAATATGCAAATACAGCTGCTGAAAAAATATTATTTTTCGAAACATTTCAACAAAACCATATCATGTGACCCCTCTTTGGAACGAGCTCGTTGAGCTCGTTCCAAATAGGGGTCACATGATATGGTATTGTTGAATTTTTTTTTTTAAATTTAAAAAATTATACTTAAAATAATTAATTTTGAAATCGTCTGCGTTGGGTAAAGGGTTAAAGTGATTATATATATATATATATATGCTTATGAACCCTTCTGAAAATTTTCACTAGTCCTGAAACGGAAAAAGCATCATTTATAATGTGTCTGGGTCAGAAAATTTACCGGATTGATGTCAGAGTCGAAATTTTGAGGCCAATGTCAATTTTAGAGTAGGAAATTTGGAACTCAAGTTTCGAGTTGGAAATAAAAAGATCAATCATCATTAAGTTGGAATTTTAATATTTTAAATGAACAAAGTTAATTTATTGAATTTCCAACTACTTAATTTTTGATCTCGGAATTTCCAACTATTGAAAAAAATACTCCTAGCTGGGGGGGGGGGGGGGGGGGGGGCACATCCCTGATTCTCTAAGCAGCCACCCTAGTATTTCTACTTAATTAAATTATGACGTATCATGTTCCTGGGCCAGGAAAGAGACCTCTCGTTTTTAAAGAGTTAAAATATAACTGAACCTCCAAAAAGTACACGGTTGACTCTCCCATTTTATGTAAAGCTTGATAGCTTTTCTTTCATGTTTCACTATGATTAATTTTAAGTGTTAATCCCAGCACAGTTCTGTCAAAATACAGAAACTGTTGAGTTGCAACATTTGCCCATAACACATCTAGGAATTTAGCCACTTCAATTGTGTTTGGTCGGGCTTGGCTATCTCTGTCAAACAAGAATGAATGGGTTAAATTGTAAGCTGTTTGAAATTTTGATATTTTGAATTCAGTGGACCAAGATAATGACCACGTTGGAGTCGTCGAGCCAAACTAGGCACCTGTTGTCCTGAGCTCATTCTTCCTGTCGAAATTTTTTCATCGCACGGTAGCTGCTTCCGCGTGTATCACGAAACTACCGCTATTTGTCTTGTAACACGTTAAGCAGTTTTTATTTTAGAATATATTATCAGGTCACACAACAAGATACTAATTGAATTCGCAAGCTAAATATGACATCCCAATTGTTATGCTTTATGAACGTTCATGTACATGTAGTTTGAGAAACACACTGACACATTTTTAAGGAGCTATATAAGTAATGGAATTTTGTTTATTTTGAAAACTCTCACCTCTGATATTTCTTCAATTCAAATTAAATACACACAAAATGTACATCAAAATGAAGACTGAGATGTATAGAACACGAAACACATGTGTAATCAACTCGTAGAGTCGACCGTAGGCACCACTGGTTCCTGGAAGTCTGCTACCGTATTCGTACCAGAACTGATAATTTAATAATATTTCACGAGAAACACTTGTGGCCAAATGTGCTGTACATATCCAAGAATACAGCTAGGGTATTACAATTCTTCAAAACACAGCGACAGAGCTTTATGGGGGTAAATTCCAAAACCTTCCTTTTTGTTTACGTATGGATTTATTTTCGATTTCCGGTCGACGTCATCGGACGGAAAAATAATTTTTATACAACGCCGTCTAAAATCAAATAATGAGAAAGATCGCATTAATACAGTATACTGTTATTAGATAGAGTCTGCACAGTTGCCATATTCAGTGAAAGGTATCATGATACCTGTTGAAACTTCTTAGAATTAAGATTTTGTTTTTCGATGGAAATTCGTGGTATGGAGTGATTTGCGCATGTTTGTCGAGCATGGGAACCATCTTCAATAAAAAATGCAGACAGTGTTGTCCTGTTCCAAAATGCAGTCGTATCGCTGCACTCGAAAGTGTTTTGAATACCTCGCTTTGTTATTAAATATCTGAAGCACATTCCGCCACGAGATGTTCTTGCGAAATATTATTTTATTATCAGTTCTAGTACGAATCGATAGCAGATTTCCAGGAACTAGTGGTGCCAGCTGTCAAAACTATGAGTTGATTACATAATTTATGTGCTTCGTGTTTTATACATCCCAACCTTCATTTTAATGTATAATTTGTGTATATGTAATCTGGATTGAAGGAATATCAGAGGTGAGAAACTGAACAAAATTCCATTACTTATATAGCCCCTTAATTAACCCTCTACACTCTGGTGTCAAAATATTAAAACTTCAACATGCAAATTATTTCCCATAATGCAACTAGAATATTAACCAATTCAATCTTGTTTGACAGAGCTCCATGAGCTCCATGAACTCTGTCAAACAATATCGAACTGGTTAAATTCCTAGTTGCATCATGAGAAAAATTGGCAGACTGAAATTTAGAGATTTTGAAATCAGTGTACAGGGGGTTAATTATCAAACTGAACTGAACATCTCTTGTTCTGATCACACAATTTATATACAGTTACGACGGTGTCATGAACAGATTAATACCTTTCCAATAACAAAAATAATAATTGAGCAGGTTTTGTTCTGGAAACATAACACAGCATGTGTTAACAGCTTATAAATTTTGTGCGATACTTTCCTGTGATTGTTAGAAATAATTGTAACGAAAAACAGTTTCTTATTGATTAATATTTTAGGAAACAAATATATTTCCAAGAGATGTTCCAGCATCGACTTTTAATATGATGTTTGTGATGTGCCATACGAATGCCTTGCGTAGTCCGTCTCTATGAAAAAGAAGACTACGCATTCGGCTTGCCCAAGTGGTACCAGCTATGGGTATAATGGAAGATTTTGGTTTGATAAGGATGCCGAACTGAATTTAACATTTGTTATAAAATGGTAAGATAATTTATATACTTTCAGGACACAGTACTGCGGGGGGTCTCTTAACTAAATAACTATTTTGCCAGTGGAACATATTCATATAATTAGAATATTCCATTAACAGGAATATTTTGTCATGTCTGCAGTCATTGGCCGTGTATTTGTTATGTTATATCTTGTTTGATGGAACCTATAGATGAAAAGAAACGGGAACATATTGTAACTTGACCACGTTTTATCTACATAAATTACCCCATGATAGATTAGAACAAGTAATCACAAGAACTGTATCTAGTAAGCTAGACTCGTATTTTGACTGTATGCAAATGCCTATTGTTTAGGTTTTGGACTCCTGATTGCCAGAAGTAGCCGCCAAGAGTTAGAGAGAGAGAGAGATCAGAAGCCAACATTCCCAATTCCTCGCAAATACTATTATGTCCTTCAAAATATACACACAGGTCCGTGTCAGTCTTCGTCCTAGGCAAACCACTGCTCTTTCGACGCTCTGTAGCCATCACGTTCAACGCATTTGTGCAGCTGCCGTAAATAAAGTAATCGTGATAACTTCATCAAATTGGCTGGATTAACCCATTGTTTTTTTTTTGATATAGGTGTTGGACTCATGATTTCCAGACTGGGTTGTCAAAGGTTCGATTTTCGGAGGGGGGGGGGGGGGAGGGGGGTGGCGGGTCAAAAACCAACATTCTAAATTCCTCCAAATACATGATTTTGTGCATCCGAATGCACAAACGGTCCCATGTCATACTCCGTTTGAGGCCAACCACAGCACGTTCGTTGCGCTGAGCGCTATTTCACACTTTCATACAGGTGCCGTAAGGCGGGTGAGCCAAGTAATCAAGAGAGCTTCATCTGATAGGCTAGATTCTAGCCTTCTTTTGACGGTGTGAAATGTTCTAGTGGTTTAGGTGTTAGGCGGCCTTTCTGAGTATCACATTTTCGTCTTGAGGATCAGAAACCAACATTTGAAATTCTTCCAAAACATGACTGTGTCCGTCGAAGAATATACACAAACAACAGCAAATTTCTACGAAAGGTTTGCTAAACAGTTTGCTGTTTTAAATAAATGTGTAATTAATAAAATGTTTCTGTATTAAGAGATACTCAGTAAAGTGGGCCCGACTCCATTTACAAAAGTACATCGTACAGTGATCAGAAAAACGTTCTCCTTCTCGAGAACACCTTTCACCAGTAAAACGAGTTTTCTTCATGCCATACCCAGGTAACTCAATATAATTCAACCTCAAATTGAATGTTGTTGATAAACTAACCAGAGCACCTAGGGAATTCATTTTCATATTAAAACTGAGATAAATGATCAATGTACGAATTGAATTTTCAGTAGCATTTTAGTAACTTTATTACTTCGTAGAAACACGTCTCTATTTCTTTGTCACGTACCTTTGAACGAAACAATCGGTCGGTTGAGATACGAGAATAGCAATTTAGCCCAAGAACTTTAGGTTTCACTAGGGAAAAAAATCGGAGAAAGCTGATTTTTTCAGGGAATGTCGAGTACATGTCACTGAACGATTAGACAAAAGTCCCCTAAAATTCCAGTTGAGCTTTTTTTTCTACAGCCTTTTTTTCGAAAACGCGTTTGAAAAAAATAAAAAAAAATCGCACGAACTTTGTAACCTTGAATTGATCCAACTGTATTTTTTGTTTACGCGTATTTCGAGCTACATAATGTCTAATATTCATTTACCTAGAGGAAAATGTGCATTCTGTGACAATTTCTGCGAAAAATTATTGAAAATTCACAAAAAAGTATCGGATTTACGCAAAAAATGACGATTTTCCTAACGGATTTGCCCAAAGGGTCGTAGTACAGAACGGGATGTTAGTTGGACAGACGATAAAAAATCCACCACCATTTGAAGACTTTTATCATTGCTTACAAAATAGACATTATGGAAGACCCCCTCTGCTTCTGGCCGAGTTCCCCTTTTGGCATAAAATTCGTCAGCATGAGAACTCAACTATTTTCGGGCTTGGGACCGAACAGACACGTCTGTGTCTGGCAGCATTAGATCAATAAATAATATTTACAGAATGTACAAAAATCAATAAATAATATTTACAGAATGAACAAATCAATAAACATGGATTAAGTTACATTGACTGTTATCAACGCTATATACAGAAATGACATGACCTATATACATATTATTCATCGAACTCAGAAATTTCCGACAGGACAGTGTTTCTGTGGTTGTTACAAGAATCCGAACTGCAATTACACAAACCTGAGCAAGAGAGTCCTGCCTTCTTACACCCACACCTTTTTGTACAAGCACTCTTGCAACCACAACTGATCAGATTCAGTAGGTTATCGGGGGCACATGGCTTTGTGGCTGCAGTCGGTACAAGAAGTCCATTGTCTAGCGACCACCCCCAATCCGTCGGAGGAAGCGAAGTGCCCAACCATTGTTGGACCTGGAGATAACATCTGTAGACATGTTGTTGTGCAGCATCGCTGCTTGGTGGGAGTGAGTCTAGGTCGATGGGTTTATTCAGTTTAGATTTTGCTACATAACGCTTGTAAGTGACATATCTATATTGGTCGAGAGAGGAAACAGTTTTACTCCCGTATAAGATCAGGAGAAGTTGTTCCCCGGCAGCGGCTACTGCACTTGGTGTACTGTCATCCGCCAAAATTGTGTTGACATACTGTTGTGAGTCGCTAGTAACATCGGAGACAATTGTACTGAATACTTTCTTCTTACCAACTCGAAAGAGTGCAGAAGTAGTGTCACAACCACTTATAGAATGTGCTACAAGGAGGTTGCTTCTATGGTCACCCATTTTGGTTGCTATTTCACTAACTGAAACTAGTAAGTTTTGGGTAATGGAATACATCATGTGAATATTACATCCCGGTTGAACTCGAGAGGTAAGAATGACTAACAAGTCTGTGTCTGTTCCCACAACGACAACATTGTTGTCATCTTGAGCGATGTCAAGTGCAGTTTCGGCTATCAGTACATCAGCATCAGCCTCGGCCTGCTTGGACTGAATATTGATAGCAGATAGCTCCTGCATTAGAAGATCGATCAGTTGGGTTTTGTTCTTGGCATTTGCAAGGAAATCGGATTGGGGTGTGGTGGCTGGTAACTCGGGTGAGATATTGATATCAATGGAATACCTGTCTTTAGATCTACGGGCTTGTTCCATGCCCTTTGTCGACATTGTACAAGCATAACCATCAAAAACAACCACGACGTTCGCCCCAAAATGTCTCACTAGATAATTGGAATATGATGTACATATGTCCTTATATGACGACTGTTTAGGCCATACAACTGCCCTCAATAAAAATCCACCATCTACAACAAACAGAGAATGTTCTGGGATTTTAGTTTGCTCGGAACCGTATGTTTTGAGGATCTTACCGAGCGTGCTTTTCTGTGTCTTCCTCATTCCAGCAGAATCAAACAATGCTGGTGGTTTCGGGGCGAGTTCATATTTGAGATACTCTTCCATCTCTGCTTGTCACTGAATAACACATGTGATGCGGTTGAACAGAATTGTGGGGTCAATCACTACCTCACTTCCACGGACTTTGATGCTATTTGCCATCGATGCGAAAGACTTCACAGTGTCAACACGTCGTAGTTTGATGCTGTTGAACGTTTTGCTTACAACATTCGATACGCAACATTCACCAATTTTGCGAACTTGGTCACAGTTCACAGTTTCGTCGGCCACAAGCCCGGTCGCTATAGAGACTAATTGTAGTGGATCTCTATTCTGAAAGAGGGAATGCACTCTGAGCCAGTTCAATAATTTGGTGATATCATTGGCATCAGTCAATTGTGAACTTTGACAGAGATCCCGATGTTGTTCGCCATGACCAGTGTGAACATGAACAAAATTTTCGAGAGCATTACATATCGGAAGGCAAAGAGGTAGTCCATGTACCCATTTCGCAACAGTGCTATCGGTTATTCCCCTGCCATGTGTGAGACCACCAGGGAGCTTGAACATTCTCATTAAACACTGCTCTATGGTCTGATCAGAATATATCCGGTCCCAGAATTTATCTGAGCGCCTTATGGTAAAGTAACCTTTCTCAGTGAACAACTTCAAATCATCCTGTTGCATTATTTCTGTTAGCTCATTCATCTGCTGCAAATAGAGATGAGAACTTTTTGCGTATGCAAAATGACCACCTGCGTGAAATACTGGAATCATATTGCGAACACAATATGTGTGGAGTTCCCAGTCGCCTGTGCGCTCTGCTCTCAAGAACAACTGGAGAAGACCTATTTGCTCGTAGTATTGTACCCAAAGCTTTCCTGTGCGTCCTACGGACGCATTCTGGAGCAGTTCGTGTAATTTTGACAGTAGATGGTTGACACTTTCTTGATTGACAGCGTCAGCTGTTGTACAGTCACCTCTGGCAAGTCCACAGAATATTTCATTGACTTCTGTGCAGTCTATGTTATCTAGTGTTCGGCTTTCTTCAAACACAAGTTTTGTAATGGCAATTTGTGTTAGCAAATGGGCACGAACTGCTCTTGAATATGCATGACCACTGATCAAATGATGGATTTACCCACCAGCATAAACAGTCCCCCAAAGTTCATCCAAGCCGCTACCAGCCATGATCGAACCAATTGCCCCTAATCAAGGGCGTGCACACATTACATGCCAATGCATCTTGAGTGTAGGCGAACACCACATTATGTGATTTAATCGAACATGGAAATTGAAACAATGATGCTATAATACGGTATTTGAATGAGAAAAGTCGATGCCGTTTGAATTTGAGTTTAGGGGGTATGATTAATATTTCACACGTTTCACCAGTTCATTATGGAATAAATGACTATTGTTATATATCATTATAAAGCCACTGCTTTTCTGCAATTTTTGATATATAATTTAACTCCCAAAGTAGTCGTAGATTTGATTTAATGGACGTTGTGTACCGTTGTGTGTATGAAAACAATATTTTTTTTTTCGTAATTTTGTACATTTTCGTGAATATTTCACCATTGAGTGTGAGGATTGGTACAAAGTTGGCATTTTCTGTTGGGGATATGTATTCTCAATATAATTCAGCACGATATTTATGATTCTCACCCTACTACGGCGAATAAGAATGAGAAATATGGAGCTGGGTCGAATTTTTTAAAAAAAATTTTTTTTCATCAAAAAAACGCTATAACTAAAAAAGCTCAACTCGGATTCGCGGGGACTTTTCACACTTTATCCGCAATGTGTGTCCCGGAAACATATAAAAAAAATCAGCTTTCTCCGATTTTTTTCCTTACTTTCTCATTTTTATGTCTAATGTGCCTGGACTAATTATTAACTCTTTATCTAACATAAAAAGCAGACGACACTTGCAAACAAAATTATTGTATAATTATTTTTTTCATTTTGTGTCTCAAAAACATAGGTTATGACCCCGCTCGTTCAAAAGAAGGGTCATAACCTATGTTTTTGAGACAAAAAATGAAAAACATAATGGAAATTAATTGGCGATTTTTGCGAATAGGGCTGACCGGTTTTGGCCGTTACGTTGGGTAAAGGGTTAACTACCTTGTATACACTTTGGAAAATAACACGATTTCAAACAACTGTATTTCGATTTTTTTCACTTTGGAAATGGCTGGACCACGACACTTTCTAAGCACGAATCGGTAACGATCCGAAAATAAAATTGAAGAATTTCAGATAAGCAGAAAACAGTTTGTGAAGTTTGATGACTGGGTCACTTATAAATAGGGGGCTACGTGAATCACAAGATAGCGTTTTTAATGAAAAATGCTCGAAGTATTTTAACACTCAGCAGCCGAAAAACAGTACTGTCACCTATTTTAAGATGAAGTGTACGTTCTGGTGTGCGCAGATCAAACCTACCGTCTGATTAATTGTTGGAAAGGGCTCAGAGAGCCCTTTCCAACATTTAATCAGATGTTACAGTTTCAAGTATGTGATAAAATTGTATTAAACTTCCTCGCATACCGGCGTAAATAGATGTTCTCCATATATGGCTAAATAAAAAGTCGACGTAGCAGCAAAAGGGTTAAATGATGAAATAATACTCCCAATGGTATTAACGTTATATCTCTGATCTTTGAAGCATGATTTTCAAAACTTTTCCCCTTTGCATTTTGGACCACGAGCGCTAAAACGTCCTAAAATTTCAATTGTGTGAAGTAAAATTTAATTTTGACGTTTTCCGACCCTCCGTAGGCATTTACGTCATGGCATC
This sequence comes from Pictodentalium vernedei, assembly GCA_031216915.1. NCBI lineage: Eukaryota > Metazoa > Mollusca > Scaphopoda > Dentaliida > Dentaliidae > Pictodentalium > Pictodentalium vernedei. Next base: position 868,454,307 of record CM062296.1, on the reverse strand, counting down.
AACATTTTTCCGACAATGTTGACAAAAATTGGCAATGCTCGCCTTCAATTATTCCTCTAGCCGGCTGTGATATCAATTTAGTGCTAAGTTTTATAGTTTGGGATAGGGTTACATATGTCATAACTCCATGATCGGGGACCGGATTTTCAATTTTTTCAGCTTTGTAGTTGGGAACATGAGTACTAAAATGTCATAAGATTTCAAATCCGTGCATTGAAATTTATTTTTTGCTTTTTCAAGTATGATGGAAATTAATGGGTAGGGTTAAATTTTGCACCACAATGTGAATACAAATACCACAGGACATCACTTCAACTATTCCGCTAGGAGTAGGTGAAAATATTGCAGGGTATTTGTTGGACTTTGAGCTGATGGGGTGCTCACAAAATATGAGGGCGTGTAAAAACGGCAATTTTCGTTAAAACGTCAAACATACGTGAAATGAAAAAAATCCCAAACATGTATATTTTTTTTTCTCGAGCCCTACAACATACTAAAATTTCATGAAAGTCGGACGTGATTAAATTTTTGAGACGTTGGCGTCTATTAGGTCACCCCAAAGTCCCGCCATAACCGTTGGGCATTTGCCAGGCTAATAATACATTTTAAGATATGTTTTTTTCTGTCAGAGATGGGATTTATAAAGGTTGAAAGTGGGATGCTTAATACAGGTGTTAATATTAAACGACCAAGAAAATATACGTCAATTCGAAATTGTTTTTATTGCACGTCTGTTCTAGTGAAAACCTCATCTACAGTAACACTAAACCATGCGAAAAATGAAAACCCGTTTGGCACACGTGGGCCGGTCGAAATCGTTGACAGACTATTTTCAAATTGAAGTAAAATGTCACAGGAATTTCCAACAATTCGTGGACCGTAATTAGTCTGTGTGAAACGCACAGACTATTGTTTTTGCACCGTTTCTTTTTCTTTCTTTTTTCTTCTTCTTCTTCTTCTTCTTCTTCTTCTTCTTCTTCTTCTTCTTCTTCTTCTTCTTCTCCCGGTCTTCTGTCTTCTCATCACTTTTTTGTCCGCAGGATAACTCGAAAACGAATTGCCCTATCTCGTTAATTTTTGGCACGTTGATAGACAGTCACAAGTTCTCGGCCACCCATGTTTTTCAGATTCCTGGGATATCAGTGGTGTCTGTAGGGGTGTTTTGAAAGTGGGTCACGTCCATATCTCAGGCATGGTATGACGTATGGACCTGGGACCAACACCAAATGAGTCGACACTCGATGGAGATTCAAAATATGGGTCAAGGTCACGGAGGTCCCCTAGGGGTCATCAAGTGCATCTTTCATAATTGCTAGAAATCAAATTTTTTGACCCCCCTAAAACATTCCTGATGTACACACATGCTTTTGACGTAAAAAAAGTGGGCGTGGCCAATTTTTTTGAAAGTGGGTCACACTCATATCTCAAGCATGGTATGACGTATGGACCTGGGACCAACACCAAATGAGTCAACACTCGATGGAGATTCAAAATATGGGTCAAGGTCACGGAGGTCACCTAGGGGTCATTAAGTGCATTTTTCATAATTGCTAGAAATGACATTTTTTGACCCCCTAAAGCATTCCTGACGTACACACATGCATTTTGACATAAAAAAGTTGGCGTGGCCAAAATTTCTGAAAGTCGGTCACGCTCATATCTCAAGCATGGTATGATGAATGGACCTGGGACTAACACCAAATGAGTCGATACTTGATGGAGATTCAAAATATGGGTCAAGGTCATGGAGGTCACCTAGGGGTCATTGAGTGCATTTTTTATAATTGCTGGAAATCACATTTTTGACCCCCTAAAGTATTCCTGACGTACACACATGCATTTTGACATAAACAAAGTGGGCATGGCCAAAATTTTTAAAAGTGGGTCACGGTCATATCTCAAGCATGATGTGATAAATGGACCTGGAACTAACACCAAATGAGTTGAAACTCGAAAGAGGTTTAAAATATGGGTCAAGGTCATAGAGGTCTCCTAGGGGGCATTTAGTGCATTTTTCGGAATTGCTGGAAATCACATTTTTTGACCCCCTAAAGCATTCCCGAAGTCCATACATGAATTTTTATGTAAAACAAGTGGTCATGTCCAAAATTGTTGAAAGTAGGTCATGCTCATATCTCAAGCATGGTATGACAAATGGACCTGGAACTAACACCAAATGAGTCAAAACTCGATAGAGGTTCAAAATATGGGTCAAGGTCATGGAGGTCACCTAGGGGTCATTGAGTGCATTTTTTTGGAATGGCTGGAAATCACATTTGTTACCCCCCCCCCAAAAAAAAGCATTCCCGAAGTCCATACATGAATTTTTACATAAAAAAGTGGACATGGCCCAAATTTTTGAAGGTGAGTTATTCTCATATCTCAAGCATGGTATGGACCTGAAACTAACACCAAATGAGACAACACTCAATAGAAGTTCAAAATATAGGTCAAGTTGACGGAGGTCACCTGGGGGTCATTGAGGGCATTTTTCAGGATTAATGGAAATCACATTTTCTGACCCTCCTAATGCATTCCCGAAGTTCATACATGCATTTTTACTTGAAAAAAGTGGATGTGAGCAAAATTGTTGATAGTGGGTCATACTCATATCTCAAGGATGGTATGACACATAGACATGGAACCAACACCAAATGAGTCAACACTCCATAGAGGTTCACAATATGAACAAGGTCACTGAGGTCGCCCAGGGATAACTGAATGCATTTTTTAGTATTGCTAGAAATCACATTTTTGGACACCTAATGCATTCTCTTAACAAACCTTTTGAATGCTGTGCACATATATACCTTTTCTGGTTTCTTAGAAGAATTGTTCTGATTCCATTATGAATATCTGTAAATACTGTTTACGAAAATCCATTCCAGATTTGTTTAAAAATATGTTACTCCCGAAAATAACCCTCCATAAATTCTCTTTCTATATAGTTTTTTTCCCAATAGATATTTTAACTCTTTTCTTACAAGCTTGAATTTACTGGATGCAGTAAATTCTATTTCTCTAGTATTAACATTACTTTCTATTTCAATGATTTTTGTCTGATGGATTCTTTACTATTCTACTGAAATTCGGCACATATGTAGAGATTCATTAGAAGTTTCTCACCTGGATCATGGCATTTCTGAAGTTTGCAAAATGTTGTCACAATGTTACGTTTTGCCACAATTCTCAAACAAGACCCAGGACGATTTGGCTGGAGCTTTCATTATATTTGTAGCATGACTTACTACATCTGACTACATAAGCTGTATTACCCACGTTGCTCCCTTTTGACCTCAAAATTCCGAGCAAAGTGCAATTTTGGAAAAACTGGTCAATTTTCACATGCGATTTCTTAGCTCTGCGGCTACATTTTTTCAAAACATTTCTTATGAGAAGTTTGGGCATTCATCCAAGAATAATTTGGCTGTTATATATTCTAGTCAAAGTTTTAACCTTCAACCCGTTTTCGGGCCTTGAATTCGAGTACCCTTAACTTGTTCATAAAAATGGCTCATTTTTAGTTCATTTTTCTTCCATTTACGAATGGTATATCGAAAAATGATTTAGATGTTCGTATTCACAATTACCTATCGAGCATATTTTCTGTTGTACGTTTGGTTGTAAAATTCTGTTTGCATAAAGATAGATGCTGTCCAAAAAACTCACGCTTTTTTCAAAATTTAGTACGATTAAGTGACAATTTACTCCATTCCTAATTGATTGAGTGCTGAATGTTTCATTGGCTGCATGCAGCAGTCATAGTATGAAAACGTTTATTTTATATGTGAGTATTAAAAGTTTAACCCTTAACAGATTTGAGACTCCCACATGGGTACTGTCTGAATAATTGTGATTTTCGTAATATCTGAAAATTCTGTTGACATTCAGATTCACAGTTCAAGTCCAAAAAGATTTTCTATCATAAGGTAGCTGTAAAGTTTAAGCCAATCCCTGTTTCGGTTGCATAAAGATAGGTGCCGTCGAAAATAACTCCATTTTTGAGAATTCGGTAAGTTTAAGTAGCAATTTACTCCATTCCTAATTGATTGAGTGCTGAATGTTGTCTATGGGTGCATATGGGATCAGATTTTATTTTGCTCAAATCAGGTGTGGGATTAATATTTGGGATCTCTCTTGAAGCCTAAATTTTCACTTGGTGCTATATGAGGAACATTCTAAAAATCTTCTCGCGAACCTACAGTAAAAATATTTGGTATATAGTACACACCATCATAAGGTGAGTTAGATTCAAGTTTGTTAAAAAAGTCTCTGGACTAATATTTGGGCTCCCTAATCGAGCATGAATTTTAACTTGGTATAATCTCTAAAAATCTTCTTCACCAAAATCACTACTTAGCATCTTTTGATATATGGTATACAGCATCAATACGTGGTCGCCAGTCAAGTCCTTCCTTACAGGAGTTTTAACTTTATGCAACAAAAGGATTAATTTTTAAAAATCTGCTTCTTCTGATCTAATAGTCAGAATCCTGGTTGGGGTGGGGGGGGGGGGGGGGGGGGGGTGGAGCACTTCAAGTTGTTTGAGTCTAGTCCCTGGGTTTATATTTGGACTCCTTAGTTTTATAATACTGGAAATTTGGCCATGTTTTGTGTGTTAGCATCTCCCACTCAGAAAAACATCTTCCTTGGACAACAGAGTTATGAAGTGTTACATGACTTTATTCCTCTGTTGTACCCAAGTTGCCTTTTGTTGTAATTTTGTAAGCTTAATTTTGGATATATGCAAGGAGTGGCAGTAGGAAAACAGATATCCCTTTTAACTTACTTTTAACTAAGAGCTCTATGAGGGAATTTCTTGAAAAGTTATCTTCTTCAGATTCAGCAGCCAGAATCCTGCCATTGGGATACAACCTCTCTTGGTAGGTCAGATTCAAGATTGTTCAAATCTGGTCCCAATGTTAATATTTGGATTCTCTGTTGAAGTTCAAAGTTTAACTTCATGCAATGTGAGGACATTTCTTTAAAAATGATCTTCTTCAGACCCACCATTCAGAATTCTTTCATGTTTAGCTTATAACATCTCCAGGAGGATCAGATTCAAGTTCGTTCAATTTGAATCCCTGGCTTAATATTTGGGCTCTCTGTGGGGGAGGGGGGTGACAGGAGGAGAGGAGCACGTTAGGTTCAGGTTTGTTCAAATCCATTCCTAGGTGTTTTTTTTCATAAAATCTGCCTTTCAAACTGCAGTGACATAACAACCCTTGGAAGTTTGGTAGTGCATGTCTCCAGCTGATATAATTGGATGCAGCCAGGAAGACCTTTGATAATAATCATCTGACATGAACACTAGAGTTATGAATAATAATTTCATGACTTCGTTTCCTCTGATGTTCATGAACCATGACTAACTGAATGTGACTCAAAATACTTTAAACCACTTTGTGAGGTGAGCGAATAAGGTTCATTGGGGCCTCTTGTTTGATTTGCCATGACGAAACCATAGGCAATTTTTGATCATTCATTTATGCTGATCTAGGAAAGCTGCCAAGGCAAAAAGAAAGCTCTGTTCCTTGAACTCTCAAAAAGTGTCAAGTCAGAATGTTTTTAACCTCCGTGGCTTTCTGTGTTCCAACCCGAAAACACTTTTTTGCTCAGAAATCAAGTTCTTATGACCTAGTTTTACCACAGGGAGCCCAAGTTTTGACCTACTCACTTTCTTTGAAAAAACTTGAATCTGCTTCATTAAAGTAAGTTCAATACCAGAAATCAAACTATTGGAGTGGCTTATGATTTTTAAAGCATTTTAGTCCATTAACCCCTACCCAAGGGGCATAGTAACTTTTCGAGAAAACATTAGAAGAGTAAACCCCACCAAGATGCATTGTACCAAATTAGTTTAAACTTGGCCCAAAGGTTCTAAAGAAGAATGCTTACTTAGTTGATGGAGCACAAAAAGAGATAATGACTCAGCATTTTCCCATTGCCAATAGTGTTAAAATGGTTTTCCCCATACGCCACCTCATGACAAAATCGATAGCAACTTTTTGGGTCCACCTGATTCCACTGGTCCTGGGGAAGCTTAATACTGAAAAAAACAATATTCTGGTCCATGTAGTTTTTGAAATCTGGGCATTTGGATTTTTAAATTTTTTAGCTCATTGGCTTCCCATGGAGCAGCAACAAAAATGCAGGCAAACATCTTGTAGCTATGAACCACCTATACTACATGCCACCTTCGGCTCAAATCAGCCCCCTTTGTTTGTGAAATAGAAATTGTAGGTGGAGCCCAAAATGGGCATGCTGCCACAGAGCCAAAATATTGACCTTGAACAAAATCAAGTCTTCACCACCAAAGGCCATTTCATACCAAAATAATTCTCTGTGGTAGTTCACGAAAAGAACATTTTAAATATTGTTTAGGCTTTTGGGGCATTAAACCCAAGGGGAGTAGCACCATTTTGAAAAAAGAGTGTTATCCACCAAGATGTTTTGTACCAAATTAGTTTAGATTCGACCCAGAGGTTCTGAAGAAGAACACTTAATTGATAAAACACGAGATAGATATAGATGATGATTCAGAATTTTCCCATTGCTAACAGTGTTAAAATGGGCCTCCCCATACAGAATCCCATGACAAAACCGATAGCAATTTTTAGCTCATCTGGACAAAGTCAAGCTGAGCTAATCTCATCGCTCTCCGTCCGTCGTCTGTCGACACCATGTTTTTGGTCTTCGCCTCCAAAGCCACTGGGCCAATTCAAGTGAAAGTTTGTGTGAGTGATGGTCCCAAAGGGGCATTGCATTTTTGTTCAACACAACATGCACAGGCCCATAGGTAGGGATTGGGGGAAAAAGTTCCAAAATATTTTTAAAATCTTTTTTTCATGAACCAGTGTGTACAATGACTTGATATTTGCTACGGAGCTTCCTTTTGAGGCGTAGAATCAAATTTGTTCAAACGAAGTTCGTGAAGCAATATTTGGCTTTGTAATGGGAGGGGTAAGATTTTTGGCCCTGCCCAAAATTTCTATTTTTTGAACTGATGGACCGGTTTGAACCAAATTTGGTATGTGGTATTATTGGGTCATAAGTACTTCACCCATGTAAAAAAAATATCCTGCATCCCCATGGGAACCCTGGAAGCTAAAAATAGAAATATTTTCAAACACACATATTTCCCAAACCACACGGAACAGAGAGCTGTTATTGGTATGAAATATCCTTGGGACCAGTAGAATTGAGTGGTAAAAAAATGCTATCGGTTATGTTAGGGTGTTCTGTAATGGGCATCGAAAACAAATGCTGAGTCAGCATAATTGCAAAAATTTAAAAAAATCTCTTCTCTAGAACCAATTATCAGAATCTTTTGATATTCGGTATACAGCATTCATAGGGGGCTTAGATTCAAGTTTGTTAAAATAAAGCCCATTGGTTCATATTTGGGTTTAATGCAGGAGCCCATATTTTGTATATAGGGTAATATGGGGAATATTCTTTAAAAATCTTCTTCAGAACCACCAGTCAGAGTCTTTTAATATTTGATATACATCATTGTTATGAAGGTCGGATTCAAGATAGTTCAAACCAAGTCCCTAGGTTAATATTTTAACTTTGTTCAATATGGGGGATAATTTTAAAAATTCTTCTTCAGATCTACCAGTCAGAATGCTTTCATATTTGATATGCAACATCCCTAGAGGGGTCAGATTCAAATTTGTTCAATTCGAATTTCTGGGTTAATATTTGGACCCCATATGGAAACCTGAAATTTACTTGGAACAATATGAGGAATTTCTTTAAAAATCTTCTTCAGATCCACTGTTCAGAATGCTTTCATATTTGGAATACAACATCTCTAGGGGGGGGGGGGGGGGGGGGGGGGTCAAATTCAAGTTTGTTCAAATCGGATCCATAGGTTAATATTTGGGCTCGCTCTGGTAGCCCAAATTTTAACTTAGTGCAATATGAAGAAATTTCTTTAAAATTTCTCTTCTTCAGATCCAAGAGTCAGAATGCTTTCATATTTGGTACACAACATCTCTAGGGAAGTCAGATTCAACTGTGCTCAAATCGAGAACCTGGGTTAATATGTGAGCTCCCTATTGAAGCCGGAATGGCCATTTTGCTGAAAAATTATAAAAAAAATTGTGTTCAGTACCCTCTAGAGGCGTGTAACTAAGATTAATCCACATAGGTTGTATCAAGGGGCTTCATAGGGGAGCTCTACATTTTACATGAAGATCAACTGAAGAAAAGGCATGTTGCTCACCCTAATTTTGTCACTCCTAAGGGGCTCAAGGATTGACAATGTATCCTATGGAGATGGATTGCTTAATGTAGACTCATTCTTGGACTCTGTTTATAGGGACTCTGTTTATATCACGTTCTGTTCAGGGTGAGCGTTTCAGGGCCCATGGGCCTTCTTTTTGAAATGTGTGTTTTTGATTTTTTTATCTATTCTGGGGTTCCCACGGAGCTACGCAAGTTTTTTTTTTGGAGGGGGGGGGGGGGGGCATCAATCAAGTATGTTTACCTATTATACTACATGCCAAATTTAGTTCATATCAGACAATCGGTTTTTGAAATACAAATTTTGGCTGCAGCCCAAAATGGGCATGCTCTCACAGAGAACCAAAATACTGATCAACCAACTTGCATTGAACAACCTTTAATCTTCACCATCAAAGGATCTTCCATATCAAATATCAAAGCATTCTCAGTGGTGGTTCATGCATGAAGAGAAGATTTTTAAAAAGATGTTTAGGCTTTTTGAACATTAAACCCAGCCCAAAGATGGCAACAGTTTAATTTGAACAAAGTAGAAAGGGTATACTCCCAAGATAGTCTGGGCCATATATAAATGAATTCAGCCCAGTGGTTTTAAAGAAGGCAAGTTTCAAATCAGCTGATGGGAATATACAAGAAAGATGACTCAGCATTTTCCCGTTGCCATTGTTAAAATTTGTATCCCCATACGCTCCCCCCCCCCCCACCCACCCCCTCTCGACAAAGCCGATAGGATGGTTTTCCGCTGGATCTAAGGCTGCTGCACACAAAACAAAAAACAATATGCTTGTCTGCGTAGTTTTTAGCTTCAGGATGAGGGATAGTTACCACTCACCGTCCGTCATCTGTCGTCCGGCATCCGTGAACATGGTGTTTGCACCTGTCCCTCCTAAACCGCTGAACCAATTTTAGTTATATTTGAGGTGATTGCTTATTGTGACAGCGCATTTTGGGTTTCTTTTTTGAAATCAACTTGCCCATACTAATAGGGAGAGGGTGGGGAAAAATCCACCTAAGTTCTTTAAAAATCTACCAGTGGGTACAATGACTTCATATTTGGCGTGCTGCTTCCTTTTAAGGTGTAGAATCAAGTTTGTTTAAACGAAATTTCAGGATCAGGATTTGCCTTCGTAATGGGAGGGGCAAGATTTTTGGCCGTACCCAAAATTTCTGTTTTCTGAACCGATGGTCCGATTTGAACCAAATTTGATATGTGATATCATTAGGTCATACGTACTTGATTTATGCAAAAAAAACCCTATTTTCCCGTGTCTCCGTGGGAAAGCTAGGGTGTAAAAATGGGAATATTTTCAAATGCCCATATTTCTCAAACCACGCGGAGCAGAGAGCTTTTATTTGGTTTGAAGCAATCTTCGGATCAGTCGAACTGAATGGTAAAAACAAATTGCCACCGGTTGTGTCAGTGTGTTCTGTAGTGTGTGTGTGTGTGTGGGGGGGGGGGGGGGGGGGGGGGCAGCGGAAAAATGCTGATTTAGCATATTTTAAAAAATATTTTAAAAAATTCTCCACAGCAACTGCTCAGAATATTTTGATATATTGGTAATCCATAGGGGTGTTAATCCGAAGCTTCTTGGTTCATATTTGGGTTCAATACAGAAGCCCGAATTATTAAGTTAGTGCAATAAGAGCGCATTTCTTTGAAACCGCCTTTATGTCACCATTCAGAATGCTTTCATATTTGGTATACAACATCTCTTGGGGTGGGGTGGGGGGGGGTCACAATCTAAATTGTTGAAATCGATTCCCTGGGTTCATACTTGGGCTTCCTATGTTAGACCAAATTTTAACTTCATGCAATATGAGGAAGTTTCTTTAAAAATGTTTTTCAGATTCACCAGTTAGAATCCTGTCATATATGATATACAACATCTCTCTGGGGTCAGATTCATGTTTGTTCAAATCGAGTCCCTGAGTTAAGATTTGGGCTTTTTATGGGCGCCTGAATTTAACTTAGTGCAATCTGAGGTAATTTCATTAAAAAATATCTTCTCCAGATCCACCAGTCAGAATGCTTTTATATTTGGTATACGACAGCTTCATGGGGGTGTGAGATTCAAGCTTGTTCAAATCGGGTCTCTGGGTTAATATTTGGGCCCCCTATGGTAGCCCGAATTTCAGCTTAGTGCAATATGGAGAAATTTCTTTATAAATCTTCTTCAGATCCCTCAGTCAGAAGCTTTCACATCTGTTATACAGCACCCTGGTGGTGGAAGGGTAGGGCTCAAACTCAAGTTTGTTCAAGTAAAAATCCTTGGTTGATATTTGGACTCTCATGTTTTGCATTACTGGAAATCGGGGCATTATTTCTGCGGTAGCACTCTAGTACTAGAAAAAAATCATCTGGCATGGACAAGGGAGTTTTTACGTGTAACTGGTTATAGACGCTAATTAAATCCTTCTTTAAATAACTGTTCTCAGGTGAGCGCCACAGGCCCCATGGGGCCTCATGTTTTTTAAACATTGGCGTTTGATTTTTTAGCTCAACTTTGACGTAAGTCAAATTGAGCTTATGCAATGGCCAGTCCTCCGTCTGTCCGTCAACAATTCAATACGGCTCGGGCTAGAGGCCGTATTTATGAACCGATCTTTACGAAACTTCTTGGGTACCTTTGTTATTACCATGGGCCGAGAAACGAGTGTTTTGGGGTCCGGTCAGAAATTCAAGACGGCTGCTGGCAGCCATTTTGTACAAAATTAGGTGCAATCAGATTTTTGCGCAGAACTTCCATATGAAAGCTCTGATTTGAATAATTTTTTGTACGAATGTTTAGTACCATGGGATACATCACATATAATACGGGTTTTTTCTCGTGCATAAATTATGCTAATTAGACTAACTTTGATCTATTTAGTGTTACTTTCATCACTGTAACTGCAAATGCCAATATGGCTCGGGCTAGAGGCCATATTTATGAACCGATCTTTACGAAACTTCTTGAGTACCTTTGTTATCCCCGTGGGACAAGAACGAGTGGTTTTGGGTGCGGTCCGAAATTCAAGATGGCCACCAGCAGCCATTTCGTACTTTAGTTAGTGCAATCAGTTTTTTTGTACGGAACTTCTGTATGAAAGTTCTGATTTGAATATATTTTTGTATGAATGTTTAGTAACATGGAATACATCGCATATAATACGGGTTTTTTTCTCGTGCAGAAATTATGCAAATTAGATGAACTTTGATTTATTCAGTGCTACTTATATACAGTAAAGGCACATGTTAATACGGCTCGGGCTAGAGTCTGTATTTATGAACCGATCTTCATGAAACTTCTTGGGTACCTTTGTTATCACCTTGGACGAGAACGAGTGTTTTTGGGGGCGGTCCAAAATTCAAGATGGCTGCCAGTGGCCATTTTGTACCGAAATTAGGTCCAATCAGTTTTTTGTACACAACTTCTCTACGGCTCAGGCTAGAGGCTGTATTTACAAACCGATCTTTACAAAACATCTTGGGTACCTTTGTTATCACCGTGGGTCGAGAACGAGCGTTTTTGGGCGCAGTCCAAAATTCAAGATGGCCGCCAGCAACCATTTCGTACCAAAATTAGTGCAATCAGTTTTTTGTACAGAACTTCTGTATGAAAGTTCTGATTTGAATAAATTTTTGTAGGAATGTTTAGTAACATGGAATACATCACATATAATACAGGTTTTTTTCTCGAGCAGAAATTATGCAAATTAGATGAACTTTGATTTATTCAGTGCTACTTACACACAGTGAGTGCACATGTCAATACGGCTCAGGCTAGAGTCTGTATTTATGAACCGATCTTCACGAAACTTCTTGGGGTACATTTGTTATCACCTTGTGACAGGAACAAGTGTTTTGGGGTGCCTTTGTTATCACTGTGCTACATTTTTGGGTTCAGTCAGATCCACTCAAAAGATTTCTTTATTGGTTTAGCATCTAACTGTCACCCCCACCTTTACAATACTTTACCTATATATTTGTTGCAGGCTACGGTCAGCATTTATGCACAGACCGTTACAATACTTTACATGTTCCTTTGTTATCAGGTCATTACCTAGATGTTTGTCATTGCTGTGTCATATACTATACATGTACATGTCTTAAACAAGTTGAGCTACAGTGGCATTTCTTGTTTAGCTCCTAGGTTTTCCATCGGGCTGTGAAGAATTTTGGGGGGCAGCAATGAAGTAGTTATGACTCATTATGCTGCATGTCAGATTTGGTTTAAATCTGTCTATTGGTTCTTGAAATAGAAATGTGGGGTGGAGGCCAACTCTTCACCACTATGCCAGATATCAAAGCATCCTCTCTGGTGGATCATGAAGAAGGTTTTTGAAGATGTTGAGGCTTCTTGGAGCATTATCAACAACCCGAAGATCTGCTTGCATTTAACGAAAAAAAAGAAAGGGTATACTCCAAAGATGGTCTTTTCAACATATGTTTGTACATATGCTAGAATTTGGTCCAGTGGTTTTGAAAAAGAAGACAAGTATCAAAAGTTGATGGACGCCGAACTCCAAGTGACAGCAATAGCTCCCACTGAGTTTCAGTCAGGTGAGTTAATAAAAGCGGTAAAGTTGGCAGCTGCGTTATTTGTAAGCATTGCAACATGTGAATGTCTGGGGAATAGCCTCTACGAATACTCACAATGCCTATGACATGTTAATATATAGGAATGGTTTACCTGCTACGGAAATGGACAGTTTCTTCCAGCATTCGAGGAGGCAGCAACTTTTACACGTTCATTTTATTTAAAAATTCCATGTTGGGCGAATATGCGCTCTCTGATGTGGATGGAGGGGGCGTCATTTTTGCAGGACAGGAGTATAACCCCGGGATCCGAAACTTTGGAGTATGGCTCGGGTTTGGCCCATAGATCCAGGATTCATTGGTTAGCACCCCCCCCCCCCCCCCCCAGTCCATACAGGAGCTGAAGACAATTTTCATTTTTCGGTAGCTCTGCACTTGACCAGCGGTTGTAATTTTGGACTGTAGTGCATGATTCTTGAAGTTATAAATTCATTAAATCAACTTGACGTAACAAAGTTACCGTTTGAAGAATTGTGCATTCAAAAGATATAAGGGTGGGTCACTGGATACTCGCTGATGAACTTGCAAATTTGAAGCATGCTGCTAAAAACGGCATTTGACGGTCAGAATAACGTCATTGTTCATCCAAAAAGCCTTCCAGAAGCCTCCTTTTGATATTTGATATCAAACTTTACCTGGTGGACACCCACAGACTAATGCTTAATGGGCTGCGCAGGAGACTACGGGCATCGTGCCCTCGGTATCTGCATCAGTATTCGGACACATTTTGAAAGGGGACCCGTCACAAAATCAACACCGGATCCCGAATTTCAGTTCCCTGGCCCTGCATTTCTGACATAAATCAACGATGCAAGACGAACCGCTTGCCACTTGTGCCTCTCCGTGACAGCCTAAATTAATTTATGTCAAACAAATTATTAGACGAGAAAAAAAGCTGCTTGTGCAGTGCTAGTATGTTGGCGTGTTGGAAAGTTGCTTCCAGCTATTCGGACAGGGGGAAGGGATGGGCGCTCTCCCCAAGCTCCTCCATTCGTAAAATTGTGTCCATGTCTGTTGAAACATGTCATTAAGGCTCAATAAACAAACATTTGGATAACAAGGTATCAAAGAAATTAAGTTGGACCGCAATGCATGTACTGTTCTGGTTGTCTTCGAAATTAGAAAGCCACAATATATTGTAATGTGATGATTTTTTTTAAAATCATCTTTGGATCCACTTTGCAGTATAATTTGATATTTGGAATACCGTTTAAATATGGCCCGGTCTTGGAGCGTGTCAACGGCATTACACTCAACTAATTCCAAGGGGGAGAAGAGGGAAATCAGAATGATTTGGAATTCAACGTCAAACTTTATGGAAGAGTATATTGTTCGTTCAGAGAAGTCTACCCATGAGTGTCACGGATGATTGTCGTCAACTTCAGTCAGATGGATATATGGATGTATAATATTAACGGTTCAAATGGGGCCCATCAGGCTGCATGTGGCCGTTTAGGGATTTGCGAGGTTGTTGTGGTGAAGCTTGTTTTCTCTTCATAGTGTGTTTTATAGGCCATGACCCCCCACCCCCCACACACACCCACACACACCTACACACACCTACACGCACAAACACACACACACACACACACACACGTCAACTGGTTGAAATAGGCGTCCATTCTCATTCTCATAAAATCACCTGAAATCTTTCAATACTCATTTTCCAGCTAAATAAGAAAGCATCCAGTGGATTGTAGAGTTTTCTAAGCTACTAGGAAGTTGTGCATTTAAATCCTCTGACATATGTACAACAGGGTTATAAATAATTACATGGTAGTGTCTGATCGCCATCGTCAACTTAAAAAAAGGCGATTTTGACGAAAATGCGTTTCTCGTCATCCGAAGGCGTCTTAAAGGCTGGCGTTGTCTTAAAGGTAACTAATGATACACTTTATCGCGATTTTCGCTCGTATTCATGCCAACCAGGTCCGACCAGACGCTGGTTGAGCATATTGGGAGTTTATAGAGGGGGGGGGGGGGGGGGGCAGTACAAAATGTCAACTGTTACCTCTTACTGTCAATAAGGTTCTCAAGATGGGTGTTTTATTGACACCGTGGGTAAAAGTGGGATTTGTTATTAGCCACCACTGTGAAATCCGGATATGTTAGCGTCCGATCCGGTTTGTTATTAGCCACCACTGTGAAATCCGGATATGTTAGCGTCCGATCCGGTTTGTTATTAGCCACCACTGTGAAATCCGGATATGTTAGCGTCCGATCCGGTTTGTTATTAGCCACCACTGTGAAATCCGGATATGTTAGCGTCCGATCCGGCCTGGTTTTAGTTGTTATTAGCCACCACTGTGAAATCCGGATATGTTAGCGTCCGATCCGGCCTGGTTTTAGTTGGAAGGAGACGCAATCGTCATAAAGCGAATCATTAGTTACTCTGAGACCGTCCCTGTCTCTCAGATATTAGATTTTATTGAAATCCGGGCCCAAGGCGGATTTTTCTTATTTGTCATACACATGAGAACCCCGTGCGGGATCCTGCAGGTTCCGACCTGTCAGGAGTTTCATCCGAATTTTGAGGGTGCGGGGCATATTTATTTTTAGGGCTGCCAGGTCGATATATGCCACAGACACCTCCGAAGGCTTGGGGTAGTGATAGGTTTGGACCTCCCACCTGGGAAGGCTACTCACACCCCACCCCCGCCAAATGGAGGGCCATACCCACCACACCTTATCCCTTCCCATTGGTAGTGTTCCGTAGGGGGCTCTCTGAGATAATTTTGAAAATCAAATACCCCTCAGAGGGAATATGGGACCCTCTGGTGCTTTATTTTTTCCATTTTGGAGGGAGGGGGGGGGGGGGGAGGCACTAAATTTTATAAAATGACGAAACATCGAAAATTGATCATTCCTGCATAAGATCTGATTTAATGTTAGAAGAGTATGAACTGCTCAAAGTTCTCAGCTTGAGCTTTTGTTTTGTACATATTCAATTCCCAGAATAATACCAAATAATAATAATCTGATAATTCTTTCTAACATAAATGTGTTGGCATTTCAGTTACTAGAATCAATTTTATGCCACCTTTCATGGCTTTATTTTCTAAATTTTTCTCTGAAGTGAATTTCAAACTAGGGGGAGGGACCGGGAGGGGGCCCTACTCCCGGTCCTCCCCTAGTTGGAAATTGACTACCTTACCCCCCCCCCCCCCCCCCCGCCCCCCCCCCCCGAATCGAAAACCACTAGCTACATCCCTGCTCTTTAGGTACCTGAGGAGATGGAGGAGGACAGACCACCATACGACGTTCAGAACATGTCCTGGAATGAGTTTACCAACCTTGCAGACGTCTGCCTGAGAACGGAATACGGCACAGTAAAAATCAACTCTATCGGCACAATGAAACAGTATCAAGACTACTTAAGATCGCATATGCCAGAAACCAGTACATGACCCTGAACTGTTTCACTTACAAAGAAGATACTACAAAAAAAACGAAACCAGGATTTCAACCTCTGATCGTTCTCAAAATTCTTCACACTTGTCCCTTCTTTTCCAGGCCATGAACGACAAACTAATACAGCTGTGGAGGGTCTTAAGGGGCTTTCCCCAATCTGGCCTTGCGCACCTTCGGCGCACAAAAGTCATTTAATCATATCGTCCCCTGAATTCCAAAGTGTTCTGTGTATCAGTAGGCACATAAGTACTAAAAAGAGGTTCGGAAGGCCATATGTTTTCCAAAAAGTGGGATTTCATGGGATATGCCTGTTAAATACCGAGTTGAGTCTAAGAGGGATAGTAAATGAGGCCTCATTGATTACGAGGCTAAGAGGGATAGTAAATGAGGCCTCAATTGAGGGTTTTTTCCATGGCCTCAAACGACTAAAAAGGGGTTCGGAAGGCCATATGTTTTTCAGAAAAATGGAATTCCATGATCAAGATAAATGAAACAACAAAAGTACTCGGAATAGGGACAGAACTGATGTCAGAGCAAAGCCAGCCTAAATATAGGGGCAAGGGGCCTCATATATAAAGATATTGTAAGTTCAAAAGATATTCCCCATCAAGGCGAAAAACCTACGTGAATTTCACTTCTCTGTGAAGCTGGGCATGGAAAAAACACACGTGGTGTATATCCAGCTTCAGGGCAGGGACCCAGGGGAGAAACGGTATGTTAGATAAGGTCTAATCTCATTTAAGTTATACAGCAGTCGCGAGTCTTACGAGACGTAATCGGCTGGTGGCAGGATATCGTCACGGCCAATTGAGAAACGAGTTTCTAAAAGATAGAAATGTCTGTCGTGTCGTCACCTGATCATTAGTATAGCAATGAGTGGCAGGAACGAATCGGTTCTCTCGACAAGTGAAATCACCGTTAAGTCACGCACGAGATGACTTGTATTGATTCTGCCTCGATATACGTCATCTCCCACCGTTTTTGTCAGATGGACAGATAAGCGTCTGTCCACCTGACAGTTTAGGGTAAAAAGTATATATTCCTTGAAGAGCAGAGCATTAGACACACTTGGCGTCACTCACACTTTGGTGAAGTCCAGGGCAGGCGGTCTCTGTTTCCTGGCGTAAGGGTACCTTCGATCACAGGACCCCTGAAACGGCTGGAATCGCCAGACAGGGCATTCCACGATTGATTTAGCTTAAGGTTGATAGGCGGCTACAGTGCTAAATTCGTTGAGAAGGAAAACCCAGGGTGAAACGTTAAAGTTTAATTGTCGAGTAGCAGGTATCAGCTTGCAATAGTCAGAAGTGTAGGTTAATTGTATTGTGCGTATTAACCCTTTGAAGCGTCAGACTGATTGAGTTGTGAGTAGTTTATTTTGCTGTCGAAGCATCGTAATACCGACTGGAGATCGGTGTGAGTGACAATTTCGCCTTAGCACAAAAAGGGGCATTTTTGAATCGTGAAGTCAACCAGGAACAGTGAACGTTTCAATAGGACTTTCACGGGGGACTTTCAAAAGGCACATAAGGTATGAGTAGACAATATCTGACCCAAATCAGAAGTACGGTGGCTTTATAGATGACGAACATTGCTGTCGGAACCATCCGACAGCCAGAGGTACAGTTACGCGCAGACGTTCACATTTGAGCCTAAGCTGGTGAAGCTCTTATGGCGAGCTCACGGTAATAACATTTCAGATTTGTGAAGCTCTTATGGCGAGCTTTCCGTAATATAATTTCAGATTTGTGAAGCTCTTATGGCGAGCTCACGGTAGTAACATTTCCAGTGTGTAGACTATAGTGCCAATACAGGGCTATAGAATGACTATATAATTGTTGGGAATTATTTAACCCTAGCAACCCATTTTCTGTGAAAAGAATCGAATTGTTGAAATATTGAAGCGGCTTTATTTTTATGTGTAAATAAAAGAATCGCTGTTACTTTAAATCATTCTTTCCATTACACAGCCTGAAGTGATTAGGAATCACACCTAACGGAAATCGAACCTATCTTAGGCCAATATGGCAGAGGAGAAACGAAATCACAGCGCCGGTCGAACTCAGCTCCCAGCGCCGAGTTCACGGCAGGAGGATTCCGACTCTCCACGTCGGTCTAATTTTCCCCGCAATTCATCAGCGGGACTAAATAACCCCACGTCAGCCCAGGCCTTACGGGGCCTCAGGTGTCCTGACAACTGACAAGAACAAACCAGAAATTGCTAAATATATTAACAATAGGCAAAGCTGTTCTACTCTACTGGAGTATAATACAATTCAATCGAATTCACCCCGTGGGGGGGGGGGGGGGGCTCGGTACCATAGCACTACGTGCTAAGCCGATAAAACGGTGAATCCGTAGGAAATAAAGTAGTTGTTGGTGATTTGGAGTGATTGGCGGGTTGTTTGTGGTAATTCTACGAATCGGGAAATTACTCATGTACAAAGGAACATACCCTCTGTCCTATTGTAAGGTTTTAGATCACATAGCAACCACATGCTACCATAGAAACCAAGATGGCGGCCTCCAGTATACAAAATGGACGACGGAAACACGTATCACCCTAACAACACGAGCTGCGCATGCGCACTCACAATACGTATCACCATGGGGATGGCGTCACAAAATGGAATCTCACGCTGGCTACCATGTCAACCAAACCTGACGCCACTGGGTCACGTGACATGACGTCACTTCCTAGGTCCGGCTGAATAGGGCCCTTCGGGTACATGCTATACTACTTACATAGAACACATTCGAACTCAAGGGACGATGCATCGAATTTAGAATACGAAGCGGTTTTGGAGACTTCGTGAGCTTAACTCAACATGCCCAACTTACATTTTTCGTTGTAACATAACAGGATGATTCCGACCCAACATGCTTTTCATCGAAGCAATCCTCAATCATGAAAATACATGTCACTTATTACTTTTAAGAAAATCCCAGACTCTCGATATGTGTTAAACCAGTGTACGGCCCGGCCTGGTTATCATGCATACCAGCTGAAATTATAATTTCCTGAATAGTTTGTTACCTTCCAGACCACCCCAGACTTTCTGATGTGCTGTTCCTCTGCAAACTCGAGATGTGTTTTACCAGAGC